>JAOEGL010000014.1:7890422-8119541 GCA_034509955.1 Urosaurus nigricauda
AGATGCATGTGAAAGGTCAGGAATAAATTCTTCCAGAACATGACCACAGAGCCCAAAAAACCCATAAAAAAACTAATGTTGGCCTTAACTGTGCTAAGTCTGAGATAGCCATGAGGCAAATGCCCCATGATTTGGATGGAGAAGTGACCCAAGAGATGTCCCACAACCATAAGCCATTGCACTTTCCTTCCTCCCCAGTTTTGATCAAAAAGAAAGCATGGCATGGAGACCGGTATGCTTTGCATGGATTGGACAATCCCTGAGCCTTATAGAAAATTCTGCCTCAGGCTGGCTTGCTGGTAATGAGAAGTTAGCCGAGTCTATGAATAAAGTTGTGCTACATCTGTACTACAGAGGTATGGATAAACTAGCAGAACATTTTAGTGCCTGATTATTCAGTCTTGTTACTGTTGTGAACCCTTTCTTGTTCACTCACCACCTATCTATACTGAGGCACGGATATCTTTGGTAGTGTGTTTCAATAGTTTAACAGAGGCTAAGCAGTACTTCAAAACATGAATGAAGTTTATTTATAAAATAAAGAAACAAATATTGAGATATACTTAAAGCTTTGTTTGTCTTATTCCTTGGTTACAAAAGTTCCTTAAACAATAATACTACAGCCACTCAGGCAACCTTATCTTCAGTATCACAACTGACTTGCTATGAGTCTCTCTCCTAGACTCCCTCAAGCCTATCTAGTCCCTTACTGGACTTTTCAGACCCTTCCCTGGTCTATAAACTAACCTATAAATGTTCCCTCAGGAACCATAAGAGCACACCCTCCCTCCGAAGTGTCTCTTCCCCTCAAAACTCCAACAGAATAAACCCTCTTTTGCTCCCCCGTCGAGGCTCTTTTATAGCCCTGCCCAGCCAGCTTCTCATTGGCTGGACTCCTGGAGCTCTGTGATTGGCTTTTCCACGGCCTGCTCACTACAGTTACTATCTGAGGAAAAGGCTAATTTTGGAAGCAAACTTTTAGGTCATGATTAGCCTCTTATAGAAAGTTACCCGTATGGAGGCAACCTGTTTTCCAGGTGTGTTTCTTTTTCCTGGGTGGCATACTTATTTAAATCCCTCCCCTATTAGGTGAGGAAATGTTTTACAGCAGGTTATGCTGTGTGCTCTGGGGTCATTAGAAGTACAGGCTGAAATAACATGTTGTGCTTTTATCTATCTGGGCATGAGGAATGAATCAATAAATCATTGATTTAAATTAAACCATCTCCCTTGCAGGATGGCTGGGAACGGTAATATCTGTAGTCGTTGTGCATCGGAGATTGGAAATCCATGTCCCCTGTAAAATATGGGCTTGTCAGCTGCTTAGGTTTGGGAGCAGATGAAAATTAATGTTAGCTTAGTAGTTTGTGGTTGTTGACACTCCCCTGAAGCCAATTCTGCAGGTTCGTGGGGTGGAGTGGTGATGATGAGGATATATAAAGATTGCTTGGAAGGTGAACCTTGGATAATTGTTCCTTTTGTCCTATAAATCATGCATCAAATACATTCCATTCAATACAGGTGACTTCACTAAGGACCTTATCAGACGTTGAAAATTGGAAGTATAATCTAATGGCAATCTGAACGCAATCATGGGGTTTCACGTTATTGCGAATTAAAGTATCTCACCCAATTTTGGGCAAAAGGAAAGTCATTCCGAACGCAATCATGGGTTTTATGTTATTGCGAATTAAAGCATCTCACGCAATTTCAGGCAATGGGGGATCATTTTCGGATAATGGGAAGTCATTCTGAACGCATTCCTAACGCAATTGGAATTCACATAAATTCACTAAACTAGTGAATTCACGTGAATTCAAATTGGCTCCAATTGACTCCATTCAAAATAAAGAGAAATTCCTCCCATCTGATAAGGTTGTAAGTACTTAAAGAGTAAATATGGTAAAGCAGACAGTATTTTTTTGGTGAGGTCGAAGGCTTTCTTGGCCAGCATCCATACTTTTTTGTGGATTTTCAGGCTATGTGGTCATGTTCTAGAAGAGTTTATTCCTGGCATTTCACTGGCATCTTCAGAGAAACTGTGTTGTTTGGTTTAATCACTCTTCAGTGTGTTTACTATTGCTGTCTTAACCCTCTTTCATTTGATACATAAGGCAGACCAGGATGCTTCTGTTCTGCTTGCAAATAATATATAGTACCATTCTTTGGTGGGTGTAACATTGCAGCTAAAGACTCAGTGCTTGACAAATGGACTAGTTCAGAATCCGTATACAAGGGGAGAGGAACATGCAACCATCCAACACTTATTCACTTTGTTTCCATTATCCCTGACCATGGCTATATTGGTTTGGGACTGTTGGGAGTTGGAGACTACCAATGTCCAAAAGGGACACAGCCTCCCCATCCCAATAATTTAAATTTACATCTTGGTTTCTTGTAGCACTTTTGAGATAAACTGAAATAAAGACGTTTAGCAGCATGAGCTTTCATAGACTTCAGTCTACTTCCTCAGATGCATTATTGAAGTCTACAAAAGCTCATGCTGCCAACCTGTTTCTTTCAGTTAGTCTCAAAGGTGCTACAAGATCTCTCTACATACTGATTCTACAGACTAACATGGCTATATTTTTGAATTCGACCATGCTGGACTAGCTAGATATTTGGTAAGCCAGCCATATCTGCTTTAGGACTTTGTGTGGGCTAGAAGTGACAGAGAGCAGGGATGGAAAACTTGTGGCCTTTCCAATGCGACTGAACTGCATCTCCTGTGCTCTCTCATTGTTGGTTATGTTGGCCAGGGATAATGGGAGTTTCAGTCCAACAATATCTGCAAGTGGACTGTAAATGAATCATGTCCATTATTCTTTTACCTGGCAGAGATTTTTTTTGCAGGGGAAAGTCCATTGCAACAATTTTCACAGGAGACCCCTCTCACTCGCACACACAATCTTGTATCAAAGCTCACGATTTACCCACAGCCAGCATCGTTCATCTTTGAAATTAGTCCATTAACTGTTTGCTAATGACCATAAATGTGTTTGCTAGTACAGATATCTCTAATTAGCTTCTGATAATAGATTAAAATAGCTTTAGGCCTTCTTCCCACCCACCCCCCTCACTTTCTTTTCATTTTAATAAAGTCAATATTAGCATAGTATTTCTGAATTGGCTTTGAGAGATATCTTCTATTTTCCCCAAGGTCTAATGATGTCTTGAATGGCTTCTGCATTTTAACAATATGCATGCATACATACATACATACATACATATATGGAATAGTAATATGACAAAGGACCCTTTCTCGGCAGGGGGAGTTGTCTCCTATGTAAACATAGCTAATATAGAATAATAGTCATCGAATCATAAAGTTGGAAGGAGTATACAAGCCACTGAGTCCAACCCCCTGTTCGGTCCAGTTAGAGCATCCCTAACAGGTAGCTCTCCAGTCTCTTTTTGAAGACATCCCCATAAGGAGACCCCAACACCCAACTAGGCAATTGGGTCCATTGCTGAACCATCAAGAATCTCCTTCTAACGTTCAGCTGGAAACTACCCCACTGCATACAGGTTGAATAAATAGGGTGATAGAGTGTATCCTTGCCTGACTCTTTTTCCGATTGGGAACCATTCTGTTTCTGACTGCAGTCTCCTGTCCTGAGTACATCAAGACAGTTAGATGTGGGAGCATTCCCATTCCTCTAAAAGCAAGCCATAGGTTTTTGTGATCTATACAGTCTCTACAATCAAGTAGTCGATAAAGCACATGCGGATTTTCTTCAATTCCCTGGTGCACTCCATCTCTCATGGACTTCCCTGGGCTTGACTTAGAGGCACAGTCAGAAGACTCAGACCCTGAAGACATGGAGGAGGCTGTGACAGGGGGCAGATCTGGGGTTGCCTGGATCTGCAGTCTCAGAGCAGGCTCAGGAAGCTGCAAAGGGAGAAACAAACTCTATGGACTCTAGGCTGCAGGTGCTAGGACCTGTGGACTGAAGACAGGTCAAAGAGTCTTTCAGGCGTTCTTCCAGGCTAGAAACCAAGAGGAGAGCGAATAGGTTTCAGCTGAGAGAAGCTGAGGCCTTTTAAAAGACCTCCAGCTGCAGAGATTCTCTGCAGCCAACAACCAGCCTTGCAGCCTTGTTGTTCCTTGCTCTTTGATTCATGACTCTGGTTATATGACCTCTGGACTAGCCTTGTGACTATGCTTTTGCCTCTGCCCTTTGCTGTGACTGACTGCTATTGTGTGACCTTTGGAGTGGACTCTGGACTATTCCTTTGTGTACTCCCCTGTGGTGCTGCCCTCAGTAGACAGAAGCAGGACACCATCATATGTTAGCAATGTGATCTCTAGTGCCTCTTCCATTCCTATATCCAACTTGCACCTCTGGGATTTCTCGCTCCCTGTATGGCAGGAGTCTTTGCTGCAGAATTTTGATCATGACTTGGCTTGCATGGGGAATTAGTGCAAAGGTCCTGTAGTTATTGCACTCTTTTGTGTCTACTGTTTTTGCAGATGGGGATGTATATTGATCACTTGCAATCTCCAATGTTTTGTTTCCCATATCTTTTGGCATATTTTAGTTAGAAATGAAGTTGATTGTTGCTGTGGATTGTAACAATTCTATTGGTACGTCATCTGTTCCTGGTGATCTATTCTTCCCAGTTGCATTGAGTGTGGATTTCACTTCACTTCCCAGAATTTGGGGTTCATTTTCATAAATTGCTTTTTTCTATTTGTGATTCATCATTTCACATTTTTATATAGCTCTTTCTGCTATTGCTTCAATCACTTTTTAAAAATGAGGTGCTCAAAACTGAATGCAGTGCTCCAGATGAGTCCTGACCAGATGAGTCAACTTGAAAATTCTGCTTCTATTAATGTAGGCTAAAACAGCATTCACCTTCTTTGCTGCAGCACCATATTGCTGGCTTATGTTCAATTTATGATCGACAATAATCCCAAGCTTCTTTTCATAAGTAGTACTGCTAAGTCATGTATTCCCCCATCCTATGCCACACTGGGTCTCCAAAAGAGTTCTGTCATTCATTTTAGTGTGGCTTGTGCAAAGAGCCTTCTGACCATACCATTAAATCGACTTGGGCTGTTGCCTCAGGCTACAGATTCTGGGTGGTGGGGAAAATGGGGTGTGGGTGATATTCTTCTCTGTTGGAGGACATGTATTCCAGGCAGGTTGCCCTGCAGCTCCTAAGCTTGTCGCCCTCAGATATGGTAGCCAGAAGATACTATCCCATTATTAGTCTCAAAGTAATAATAATAATAATAATAATAATAATAATAATTTATTATTTCTAGCCCGCCCCTCTGAGCAAGCAATCGGGGCGGGTTACAACAAGAAGTTAAAACACAATAGTTAAAATAAACCAATCCCATCCCCACCTCCCTCCCCTAAAAAGGGATTAAATCAACTGTAGTTAAGTCTTACTTATTTTACTATGTTTTATCTGTCAGTCCAATTGGCCTCTGTAGTTGGAACATAGGGAGGCACCATTCTGTTTTTCACCTCAGGCAGCAAAACATCTCAGGCTCGTCCTGATCCTGGAGTATCCCAGTGTTTTTCTTTCGTCAAAAGTTGGAATACTGTATATACTCATGTATACGTCTAGAAATATAGGTGAAAAAATTGAACCAAAAACCCTGAGTTTACTTATCCAGAGGTCAATGTATCTTAAGAAGGAACCATCCTCTGGTGAAAAGCAAGAGTATAATCTGTCCTGGAAGCACTGACTACCTCTACTGTCTCATCCATCCAGCCTTAGAACTAAGCACGAATTATGTCTTCAGGAATTTTGTAAGTTCTTTGACATTATTTTGCTTTGCTTCATCCTTTAGATCCTTTACTATATGCCCCTAAGTCTTACCCCCGACTTATCCACGGGTCATAATAAAATCCATAATTTTGGCCCCAAAACTTGCCCTCGACCTATACAGTGGGCCCTTGTTATCCGCTGGAGTTTGGTTCCAGGACCCTCCATGGATAACAAAATCCATGTATGCTCAAGTCCCATTAAATATTATGACACAACAAAATGGTGTCCCATACATAAAATGGAAAAATCAAGGTTTGCTATTTGGAATTTATACTTTTTGGGAATATTTTCAAGCCACGTATGCTCAAATCCATGTATAAAAAATCCATGAATAAGGAGGGCCAACTGTACATGAGGTTGACTTATACTGTAGTCAAGTATATACAGCATATGCATTTAAATGTATTTTTTAACATCAGCACTGGTTACCCAGATTTAGTCTGTTCTGACCCTTCCCACCCATTGGATCATAAAAAGCTATAAGGAGGTCAACTGTTTCAATATGCGCACTACAGCCTGGCTGGCTCCCAACCCCACTCACATTCTTTGACAACAACCAGATCATAAAAACATCATCACAATGCTCTTTATGTAGCTTTATAAATTTTGCAATGCTTTGGCATGCCTGATCTACCAAATCACAGGGCCAGGGTCTATCAGATTGTTCAACTGGGGAATGTGCAGACCTGCTGTGTACCATCTGGCCTGTTTGCTCATGCCTAATCTGTCATCCTCTTTGTTTATCTTTTGCTCCTTCCCTGGATAACGGTTATGGGGTGGGGAAACACATGCCGTTCTTCCAGCACAGCTTGTGACAGGCTTTGAAAAACATTTCTGTGCATTGCATGATGTTAACCTCTCTTAGTGCTGCAAATAGTCATTTTCCCACCCGGTTCAGATTGCACTGGTGAGAACCAGCGTGCAAAGCACAGCTCAGTTCCATTCAAAAGCTTTTCTGCTAGCAAACCGCAGCTCAGATTCCATGCAGAGCTCAGGGAAGTTATTTTTGGGCTACAATCCCTTAGCTGCAGGTTTCTGGGAACTGTCGTCCGAAAAGAAAAAGAAAAATCTGACTCTGCAGGGTATTGAAAAGTGAGATCCCTCTGCATGCAATGTAATTTCTTGTGACAGTGAGAAGCATGCAACAGAATCTCTTTGCACAGGGAGGTGGGCTCCGCAACACTCTCCATAAACTAGAGGGTTAGGATTGCCAGATCGCAAAACCTGTCCCTAAGTCTTCAGTATTTGTGGGTCATCTCCAGGCAAGAGACAAGGGTGCAATTTTACTTCTCCAGTTTTGGTGGGCTCAACTCTGGACCATAGGAAAGGTCTGGGGGCAAATCTCCAGCTCAACCAGTAGAACAGCAAGCTGATACCATTTGCAAGGGCCAGTTCATTTGTTGGTGCAACTTGCAAAGACTCTCCAGGGGTTTATGTATTTACTTAGGACGTTATCACACTGGAGGGATTCCTCTCATTTTTGAAAGAAAAGATAGCCTGCAAAGAGGATTTGTGAATCCGCTAGTTCACTGAATTTACTTGCTTTTGGATTGGATTACTCACTTTTGGATTGATGTCGGATTGCGTTCGGTATGCGTTCCCACTGCCAGCAATTGCGTGAGATATTTAAGTTTATCGCACTGCTTTCTGGCAACATTCTGGGTTCTATATGAGAATGGAACGGAACACAGTATATCGCACACCAGGGTTCCCATACAGTTCCCATATGGTGCCTAAAGTGTCCTACGACCGTTCCACAATGAGAACTGTTAAAAAGGGTTCTCAGCCAGCAGGAACGTTATCGGTCCATTCCAGGTGAGTCCAGTGCAATATTCCAACAACCTCCCATTCCGTCCTTGTGTTCTGATTGGCCATCAGTTTCCTGCCCTCTCGTCCTAGAATGTCTGCAATCTCTACTGCTCTTCTGGGTATGAAGTGAGGAGGGTGCCACAAGTAGTGTTAAAATTTTATTATATTTTATTCATGTAATATTTTTTTCTGAGAAAAAGAATGATCACGATATAAACATCTTGGTAGCATGTTTTTGGATGGAGACTCCCCCTCCCCTGTATACTGACAAGAGTGAAGCCAGGGAAAGGGAGCATCCCTCAGGGCAAGCAGAGGGGTGTGTGTGTGAGAGAGAAAGCCTTCTCCTCCCCATCCTCTCTTTGGGCTTCCCATCGAAAGGAAGGGGATGCAAAGGGTGTGTGTGTAAGAGGTGTGCGTGTGTGTGTGTGTTTGTGTGTGAGAGATAGAGAGTCTTCTCCTCCCCATCCTTTCTTTGGGCTTCCCATAGAAAGGAAGGGGATGCAAAGGGTATGTGTGTAAGACAGAGGTGTGTGTGTGTGTGTGTGTGTCAGGGAGGCAGAGATGCCTCTTTGTGCTTTCTTCCTCCTCCTTCCCTTTGGCTCCGTCTTGCCTTCCTCTCCCTCCCTGTCACTCGAGCCAGGCAGGGTGTCCATCCCATGAAGTGCTAAGATCATAGAGTAATGACGTCACTTACTTCCGGGTACTAAAATCCTTGCAACAACAGTATGCATGCACAAAATAAGGACTGCTTAGGAACGATCTTGGCTATATTACTGATAAAACAGTACATGCAGTGCGATAAAATGGGTTCTCATAACGTTAACCATAATGTTACAAAATATCGAATGCAGTATTACCCACTCCAATATCATTTCTACACGGTACGTTACAGGAACTCTTTGGGAATGATAAAGGTACTAGTGTGATAAACTTAAATCTCTCACGCAATACCATGAAAACCCATGATTGTATTCGCTATGCCACTTAGTTATACTTCCAATTGCCGACATGTGATAAGGCTCTTAGCCTCCTCCTTCCCTCCCAGTTGTCCAGGGTTCACTCTCTCTCTCTTGTTCTACAGCCACCTTTTGGCTAGAAGCGAGTGTATGTGCTTTGAAGAGTAAATTAAATGTTCCTTATCATGTCTCCCAAATTGGTAGAAATCAAAGATATAGTCGTGTTAGCCTGTAGAATCAGTGTGTAGAGAGATCTTGTAGCACCTTTGAGATTTACTGACAGAAAGAAGTTGGCAGCAGGAGCTTTCACAGACTTCAGTCTCCTTCCTCAGATGCAATCGACTGGAGTCTACGAAAGCTCCTGCTGCCAACTTCTTTCTTTCAGTTAGTCTCAAAGGTGCTACAAGATCTCTCTACATACTGATGTCTTCCAAACTAAGTGAGAAGGAATAATCCCTCATTTCACCTTGATCTGGGCATAGGCCCTTTAGCCAAGTTTTTTTTTCTTAATTTCCAAATAGGAAAACATGTTTACTCTTGTTCTCTCTCTCTCTGATTGAATGATAAGCTGTGAGCAACAATTGTTGGTACTTCATGTTCCACTATGTGGAAAACATCTCACTCCCCTGCGCTTCCTGATACTTGTCTTTAATATTGAGTCTATTGAAAGGATTTGTTTGTTTAATTATTTATTGTTGAAGCTGGTTTGAAATCCTTGTGGGACATATACTTTTACAAAAAAAAACAAAAAAAAAAAACAGTGATGATGATGATGATGATGATGATGATGATGATATTGATATTGAGGATGGAGCAAGTTTATTGTCTGCTGCTCCAGAGACTAGGACTCCTTGAGTCCCTGAGTTGGGAGAAAGGCAGGATATAAGAAAAAAAGAAGAAGAAGAAGAAGAAGAAGAAGAAGAAGAAGAAGAAGAAATAGAGCAATACACTCAAATGACATGAAAAGAGATTCCACCCCAACATTAGGAAGAATTTCTTGATAGTAAGGGCTGTTTGACATTGGAATACGTTCCCTCGGAGAGTGGTGGAGCCTCCTTCTTTGGAGGTCTTTAAATAGAGGCTGGATGGCCATCTGTCGGGCTGTGCTCTGATTGTGAGTTCCTGCATGGCAAGGGGTCGGACTGGATGTTCCTTGGGGTCTCTTCCAACTCTATGATTCAATGATGATGACGACAATGATGATGTAGTTTCCTTGTATCCCGTGCAGCCGCCTTGAATCAAACGCTGGGAAAAAAGGCAGGCTATAAACAGAATAAAATAGAAATGCTTTCAGGTGTTCAAAGCATGATATATAATATCTAGTTGTCATTGTGTTTTAAAATAACCACCCCATAATCCTGCTAGTGTTATTGATCCCTAATACTGCCGATGTCAGAGAGAGGACTGAGGCTAAGAGTCAGCAGCTTGCTGAAGGACACAACCAAGATGAAATTCTGCTTGTGGAGTTCCTGAACTGAGCCTCTAACCAATCTCTTTGCCTGAACACATGGCCATGCAAATGCTTCAGCACCAGAGCCGTTTGCTTCCTTGAATTGGGAGAGTTGGCTCATTTGAAATCTTTGGCTGTGCCATTCAGGGTGGAACCAGAGGTCTTTCTAGATGAACCACCCTGACAAAAAACGGCCTCCCAAAGTCTGATGTATTAATTGCTTAGCACACCAGTCACTGCTCTCTGCCTCTTTGGTCTGCATTATTGAAATCTTGAGGCTTCAGCAAATGCGGTGGTAATGGTCCATGACCTGACTAGCATTCCTCGAGCTTTTCAAGGTCACACTCCCAAATGTAAGGCTATAGCTGTTTGCTATTCAGGCTGGGTTCTGGGGGCTATTTCCAGTCAAAATCACTCATGCGGTTAAAAAGGAAAAGAGTAGAAAGATCCTTTCTGTTTAGTATTAATGCAAGGTATGTGGGTTTTTTTTCCTTAGAAGCGAGGGCATTAACTAAGTCAAACTATGGAAAATGTACTTTTTGGATGACTGCTCCCAGATTCCCCGAGTTTATATGGCCCAGTGTTTGCATGAGATTTCTTGGTGTTCTGGTCCAGAAAAGTAAGTTTTTGCCATACCGTGTATGAAATGATGTACAAAATTGATGTTTTGAGATCAAGGGGAAAAAAAACTTGTTTTTTGTGGGATGAAGGAAGAAAGGTATGATCTATAAAATCGGGGTGGGGTACAGTAGCAATGGCAGCGTGACTGGTAGTCCTTCACAGAGCTCAGGAGGTGCTTGCAAAATTGCAAAATGGGGTGGTTTGAGTCTGTTTTTTTAACAGTAAACAAGACAAACTTGGGAAAGAGTACTTGGAGAGGTCCTGAAGGGACCCATTGCCAGTAACCAGTGTCTGGCAGAAAAGATCAGTCAATGAAGGGAGCCAAGTTGACCACGGATGGTTCACAGGTGGTCAGAGGATCAAGCGCAGCCATGTTTTTCACGGCTGTTCTTCAGCAGAAGTGCCACCACCACTTTTTAAATGTAAGCATATAGTTGCAGCAATAAATATCTTTTTTGGAGCAGGGCAGCAAAGCCTTTCTCTATTTAATAGCTCTACCAGCAGAAGTGGGGAATATTCCACTTTGCTTAGATTCTTCCTCTCACCAATTATTATTATTATTAGTTTATTTATAAAGCGCCGTAAATTTACACAGTGCTGTACATAATATTAAAGAATGGCCTATCAAATAGTTAATGTGAAGTTTCATTCTGAGTTTATTATAGAAATGGAACACCTGCTGTCCCATTAGGAGCTGCGTAATGCTTCTGCAAACCTACATCTTCAGATTTTTTCTGCCAGACCTTACTAATGGTTTGATGAATGCTGGTTGGTTTCACTTAGTGATTTCTGGTTTTATAGTCATTTTTCTTCTACATCTTCCATTTGTTTTGCTGTGGCTCTTGTCTCCAGCTTTGCCAGGACAGAGGGGGCTGGCAGCAAGATGCTAGCTTGTCCATTTGCTTTTTTGCCTTTCTCTGGGAGATGATGGGTGTCACCCTGTATGTGTCAAATTCCTCTTATACATTGACTGAGAATGGGCCTTTATGGTAAGAAGCCAATGTTCTCTTCTGGCCCAGAAATTCCCTAAGTCTCCAGTGATCTTCTTTGAGGCAGATGGATCTTAAGTACTGTATATACTCAAGTATAAGTCTAAAAATTCTGGTAAAAAAATTGACCCAAAAAAACGGTCGACTTATGCACGGGTCAATGTAAGTACTGTACCTTAACTCTTATTTAAAAGAAGGAACCATCTCCTGGTGAAAAGAGCATGACATGCGAAGCACTGACCACCTCTACTGTCTCATCCATCCAGTCTTGAGAGTAAGCACAAAGAGTTATGTCTGCTGGAATTTTGTAGGTTCTTTGACATTGTTTTGCTTTGCTTCATTCTTTAGATCCCTTGCTATGTGCCCCTAAATTTTACCCTCGACTTATCCACGGGCCATAGCTAAATCCATAGTTTTCGTCCCAAAATTTGCCCTCAACTTATACATGAGGTTAACATATAGTCGAGTATATACGGTAAGCAATTAAAAGTCTTAACTGCTCAGAAGTGGGGTCCGTGCCATGTAACAATGTCCAAAACCAGGTGAACGATCAAAAGGAAGTGTGGACATAGTTCTGGATGAGAGCAGAATTTGAAAGGAAGTGTGTCTAGTTAGATTTCGGTTAAGCTTCGGTTGCACTTGCCCAAGAAATGTCTCTCTTCTCTTTTAAATCTTTAATCACTTCTGCCACTGACAGGAATTTTATCTTAATGCCAGTCCCTTTAAAGAAGATGTAATCACTTGTAAGATTAATGGTGAAACATTGTATTCTGCTGCTCCATTGTGTTCCCATAACTCTCTGTCCCAGAAAACTCTCACCTGGTAACGCCGCAGCTATTGTCATGAAACAGATCATTCAGAGGAGGTGCTTTAGAAAGTGAAAAGGGAAAGAAAGAAAGAAAGAAAGAAAGAAAGAAAAGGTGTCCAAAAAGAAAATCCTTTTTTGTGTTTCCAACAAAGCAAAACAAAATCCGTGGATGTATGTACATTTTTATGTTTAAAGTTTTGCTCATAAATGGCTGTGTTGTGTAAACCTTCCTGTTAGGTTTGTGTTGGAGCAATGAGGTTTGGCTCGCTGAGCTAAAGTTCTGCAGCCCAAATCCTTTCCCTAAATGATCGGAGTTTGGAGAAGTTACCTTTTGCACTACAGCTCCCCAAATCATCCAGCCATTTGGGGAATTTTGGGAACAAAGTAGTTTTTCTTCACTCTACAGAAGACCATACATAAAGTGATGGGTGATGTGAGCAGATGTGACTGATAGTGCTACATCTTTCCTCACTATTATTGCCACCCCATTTCTTCTTGTCTTTTCATTACCTGAGTAATATACTATGTAGTTATCAGATTCAAAATATCCAATTCCTGTTCATTTTAGGTGACTCACCTCTAGTATTGCTAGGTTTATATGTCTCATTTCCTTCTTAATTTAGGAGATTATTGCATTACTAATAAATCCAAATTACCTCTTCTGAGTTACATTCGAATTCAGGATGCAGCCAGGTATTATCACATGGTTTTTGCCACTGTTGCCACCACCTGACTGCATCCAGGCAAAAATCCGGCTAAAATCTGCACTCAGCTAGCCAATTTACAAAGCCAGGAAGCTCCCGAAAATGAAAAGTGGCTGGTTAAGGGTGGATTTAAGCCAGATTTTTGCCATGCAAAATCCATGCAATAATACCTGGCTGCATCCCCAATTTGAATGTAACTTGGAAGAGGTAAATCGGGTTGATTAGTAATGCAATAATCTCCTTAGTCTAGCTTCCCTTAACTCATACTTCTCACATTCCATGTTCCTATAACATGTCTATTCCAACTTGGGACACTCTTCGCTTTTGAACATATCTGCTGCTTGCTTTCCCTTCTACTCTGCCCTTTTAGCACTTTGATTGTGTTCTTTGCTTGCCCTCACCCTCCCTGCAGCATGCCTATATGGCTCTCAAAATGTCACCAGCTTTATTTTGACCAGTCCTGCTCTGTCCTGCATCCTTCACATCAAATACTAGCAGTAAGTAGAACTTACCTCTATGCCTTGGAAAGTGTAATGGTTAATGCTTGTTGAAAAGACACAAGCAGGCCACAATGCGGGGATTTCTCTGTGCATTTGGCAACCATAGTTCCAACATTCACAACTTTTATAGGGGGAAAAGGACGAGGAGAAGGAAAAAGGGAGTGTGGGTGACTTTTCGGGGATTGCCAATGCTTAGTCATGCTGTCAAGGCAATTGCAAAAGCACGACAAGCCTCTAAAGATGGATGTTATGGCTACAGACGAAAGAATTGGTGTCACCATGGCAGCAGACCTTGTGTGTTGGATAACTTCCTGCAACCAGATGTCCCTCCCCGCTAGAATTTTTTATTTTATATTTTGAGCAAGCTCAGCTCCTGAAGAAGTTCCAGATTCACAGATGGCTGTTGGCATTGTTGGCGCCAGCAGCTGCCTCTTCCTACCCCACCAAGTGATGCTGTAATTGTTGCAAGAAGGGTTTCTGCTGACCCTTCCTCTCTTCCCCCTCTCCATCTGAGTTTGCAAGCACCAGTGTGCTTTCTGTTTGGGGCTTGCGGGGTTGGAAGTTAGAGAAGACCAGACAGACACCCTTATCAGGTAATTAATTTCAGAGCCATTGTGCCTCCATGGCAGGTTTCTGATTTATTGCCCAAGGAACAGTTTGGGGTTCAAAGGCCACATCCGTTGAGTTTAATGCACCATGATCTTTTACCCTGTGGAGGAAATAGCAGAGAATAAGGGCATTATTACCACCAGACTGGGCTCCTGGTATTAATATAATAAAGCCTATATGAATTAGGTGAGTGCGGCTTGCCACTGCACAGCTGTCACCCTGTGCTCTTCTAAAATCATTTAGTTGGATGCAGAACACTTCTCGTTGGCAATGGCACAAGCACCAACGCTTTTTGGTTAGATCAGAAGTTATGGAAAATTATCGCCTTCCTTCGGTAGTCTCAGAAAGGCCAGGCCTGAGCGAGCATTAGCAATTTTGCCAGACTATTTGAACGCACTCCATGAAAGGTTGAAAGCCAGATGATGGATCTGCTGACAAGGGATCTACACTGTAGAAATAATGCCGTTAGAGACCACTTTAATTGTGTGGGACAGAATCCTGGGAATTGCAGTTTTGTGAGGTACCAGCACTCTTTCGCAGAGAAGGCTAAAGACCTTGTAAAGCTACAAATTCCAGGATACCATAGGATGGAGCTAAGGCACTCAAAGTGGTATAAACTGCATCACTTCTGTTACCAGAAGTGTCCTGTATAAAATCATGGCCCTACCATTTCCTTCTTTTTCCTTATGTCCACAGCAAAAGGAAAAAAGAAGGAAATGGTAGGGCCATTGTGTGGTGAAGATGGCAAAATGTTAACAGGGGACAGCGAAAAGGCAGAATTACTCAACATCTTCTTTGCTTCAGTCTTCTCAGAAAAGGCAAAGGGTGCCGAACCTAAGGATAATGGGGCAGAAGACAGAATAGGGGAATTTCATCACAGAATAACTAAAGAGATAGTACAGGAATACCTGGTTAACCTAGATGAATATAAGACTCCAGGCCCAAATGAACTACATCCAAGGGTATTAAAAGAACTTGCAAATGTAATATCGGAACCATTGGCAATAATCTTTGAGAACTCCTGGAGAACAGGAGAAGTCCCAGCAGACTGGAGGAGGGCAAACGTCCCAATCTTCAAAAAGGGAAAAAAGAGGATCCCAACAATTATCATCCAGTTAGTTTGACATCAATTCCAGGAAAGATTCTGGAGCAGATCATTAAACAGAGAGTCTGTGAATATCTAGAAGATAATTTCATACTCACAAAAAGCCAACAAGGGTTTCAGAGAAACAAGTCATGCCAGACAAATCTGATCCCCCCCCTCTCTCTCTCTCTTTGGATAAAATTACCAGCTTGGTAGATGAATGGAATGCTGTGGATATAGTATATCTTTATTTCAGTAAGGCCTTTGACAAAATTCCCCATGACATAGATGCAAACAAGTTTGTAAAATGTGGGCTAGACAAGTTAACTGTTACATGGATTTGTAATTGGTTGTCCGGATGGACCCAAAGGGTGCTCAACAATGGCTCCTTTTCATCCTGGAGAGAAGTGACCAGTGGGGTCCTACAGGGCTCTGTACTGGGCCCAGTGCTATTCAACATCTTTATTAATGACTTGGATGACAGAATTGGGGGCATACTTATCAAATTTACACCAAATTAGGAGGAGTAGCTAATACTCCAGAAGACAGGATCCAAATTCAAAATGACTTGAATAGATTAGAAAGCTGGGCCAAGGCTAACAAAATGAAATTCAACACAGAAAAGTGTAAAGTACTGCACTTAGGGCAGAAAAATGAAATGCACAGATATAGGATGGGGGACACCTGGCTGAATGAAACTATATGTGAAAGGGATCTAGGAGTCCAAGTAGACCATAAGCTGAACATGAGTCAATAGTGCGATGCAGCAGCTAAAAAGGCCAATGCAATTTTAGGCTGCCTCAATAGAAGTCTAGTGTCTAGATCAAGGGAAGTAATAGTGGCACTCTATTCTGCTTTGGTCAGGCCCCACCTGGAATATTGTGTCCAGTTCTGGGCACCACAATTTAAAAAGGATGTTGAGAACTTGGAGTGGGTCCAAAGGAGGGCAACTAAAATGGTGAAGGGTCTGGAAACCATGCCCTATGAGGAAAGACTTAGGGATGTTTTGCCTGGAAAAGAGAAGGCTAAGAGGTGATATGATAGCCCTGTTTAAATATTTGAAGGGATGTCATATTGAGGAGGGAGCAAGCTTGTTTTCTGCTGCTCCAGAGACTAGGGACTCTTTCAAACGGGGAGGAATTTCTCCCAACTCCGAATGGAGCCAATGTGGATTTATGTAAATTCGCTTGTTTAGCGAATTTACATGAACCCCTGCTCCGTTCGGAATTACTTCCCATTACCCGAAAATAACCCCCTCCTGCCCGAATTTGCATGCGAAGCTTTAATTCGCAATAAGGTAAAACCCATGATTGCATTCGAATTGGCTTCCCTCTTGCCCGAATTTGCATGTGAAGAGTTAATTTGCAATAACATAAAACCCATGATTGCATTCGAATTGACCTTAAATTATACTTCCAATTTAGCCTTGTATGAAAGAGTCCTCGGACACGGAAAGAGATTCCACCTCACCATTAGGAGGAACTTCCTGACAGTAAGGTCTGTTCGACAGTGGAACACACTCCCTCGGAGTGGAGTCTCCTTCCTTAGAGGTCTTTAAGCAGAGGCTGGATGGCCATCTGTCAGGGATGCTTTTATTTGGAGTTCCTGCATGGCAGGGGGTTGGAATGGATGGCCCTTGTGGTTTCTTCCAACTCTTTGATTCTATTATTATTATTTTGAATTTTGATCCTGTCCTCTGGGCTATTAGCTACTTCTCCTAATTTGGTGTCATCCTCAAATTTGACAAGCATGCCCTCTATAAAAGCCCATATGTGGCAAGGCAAAGGATGTGGGGCCCACTGAAGAGGGTTGCTTGGGAAAGAGAGAGTCGCTGAACACAAAAGCAGAGAACCAGAGATGGGAACTACATGATCCAACAGCCCCTGGGGAAGAAGAAAGAGAATCAATGCCTAAGAGGGAGGGTGTAAGGAGGGAGGGGCCCTGGGATAAAAGGGAGAAGGGTGAGGCTTTTGAGGAGAGGGAGAAAAACGGAAGAACTGGTGGTGAGGCAGACGCTGGAAGGGAAAGAGAAGAACTTCCTGATAGTAAGGGCTGTTCGACAGTGGAACACACACCCTCGGAGAGTGGTGGAGTCACCTTCCTTGGAGGTTTTTAAACACAGGCTGGATGGCCATCTGTTGGGTATGCTTTGATTGGGAGTTCCTGCATGACAGGGGGTTGGACTGGATGGCCCTTGTGGTCTCTTCCAACTCTATGATTCTATGGCATAAATGATATCCATTTATATGATCCCCAGATGAACCCTGGCTGCTGGTTTAATCCTGTAAGGTGAAGCAAGAGGTCACAGACCACTGCCTCAAGGGGAATTCTCCTATTAGCAAATATTATGACCAGATAGTCTGGGAAGTCACAACGGGATCATCACCTAGCCATTAGGAGGTGTAATGTTTGTCCTCCTTAATCCGCTGACTTTTCCCCTCCGGATCCTAGATTTTACGATTCAGGATGCCTCCACAATACACTAATCCCTCTAAGACCATCAGACCCTATTATCTGGACATTTAGTCCACCATTAAGCACCTTTGCCAGAAGGGGCTTTTCCCCTATAAAAACTCCCAGTTTTGGGCACTCAATGTGCTAGTCTACAAGGTCTCCATACTCCACATCAGTCTGATCTCTGAAACTGGACACCGGCAAGCCCCACTCAAACCCACGTTGCGGAGCGGACTTGTCCCAGACCCAATTTCACTCATTCAGCTCCCAGAGGAGAATCTACACTTTGGTAAGCATCACCCTAGTCAAGCCTTGACTATCCCCAACGCTAACTACTGACTTTCCTGAGGCTTGTATGTATGTGTGTGTGTGTAAGCATTGTGTGACTGTCTTTCTCCCCTTAATAAATTGGATATTAATTAGACAAGCCTGTCTCTGCTCAATTTCTTGAACCCCCGGTCTTTTTGGTATACACAGCTGGAAGTGACCTCGCAAGGTTATTGTAGCCAACCCATCTCGCAACTTGAGCCAATAATAAAATCCCCCAAACCAGGCTCTTGACTACACTTCTACAGTGCAGATGCACCCAAGATTTTAATTAACAACATTATTCTGTACCATCAATGCACATGGCACTTTACAATGTAACAGAAACACTTAACAATCTTAGCTCTGAACAGCTCACACTACGTGTTCTAGAAGGCACCAGTACAGGTACACCCCAGTTAACTGTAGATGTTAAACACTACCTTTCATTTAACAGAAAAACTGGTGTGAAATTTGGAACTTCCCAAAAGTAATAAGGTGTCATTTTTGTCCACTTTCCATTTGCTTTATTTTCACGTTATTGCTGTTTGGTGCAAATGCGTCTGAAAAACCTCTCGCATTTGCTGATATTTCCTACTTTTTGTCTAGTTTGATAAGGCTCTATATCTTTGAACTGGCTGATAGTAGCACTTATGAGAATTGCAGTTTGGCATCCTCTGGAAGATATCAATTAGAGAATGGGTTGGTTTGTTAGCCTGCTATAATCTAATAATAAATAAATAAATAAATAAATTTTTATTTGTATCTTCCCGCCTCTCCCTGCATATCGAGGCGGGATTACATCATAAAACAGCACAATACACAATTAATAAAATATTAAAACAGTAGTTATTAATTACAATTAAAACAGAACTTTCTGAAACCATCTAGTGTCCAAAAGACATACATTAACCCTGAAGTAAGCATCCTGTTTTCAAGATCTTTTATAGGAGGTCTGGTGGACAGGCCCACTGGAAGAGATCTGTCTTGAGTGCGTTTTTGAAGGCCTCTAAGGTTGTAATGAAACAGATTTCTTCCAGCAAGCTGTTCCATAGTTTAGGGGCTGCGACCGTGAATGACTTATCGGAAGTTGATTTTAACCTGGGTACCTGACATTCCAACAAGTTCTTCCTGGATAATAATAATAATAATAATAATAGTAGTAGTAATAATAATAATAATAATAATAATAATAAATTTTATTTCTAACCCGCCCCTCTGAACAAACAATTGGGGGCAGGGTAAAACATAGTTAAAAACAATTACAGTTAAAATTGTTACAGCCCAATCCCTAACGTCCACCCCTTAAAATAGGATTAAATGAATGAGAATTAAAACAGAATAACCATGCAAACAATGCCATATCCTAAAATCAATTATTCTTGGCAGCATTGGTAGTGGCGTCTGATGTATGGCTGGGAAGATTCTGGGTATAACTTTGGAGCCGGGAGGGGTTAACCACTGTCTGGGAAGGGCTTTTTAAAAGCCGTAAAAAGTCGTAACAAGATGTATCTCATCCGGTAGGCCATTCCACAGCCTGGGAGCGGTGGCAGAGAAAGTCCTCTGGGAAGTCTGCGACAGTCTGGTCTTCATGGGCTGTAGCAGGTTCCTACCAGAGGACCGGAGCATGCGGGGGGGCTCATATGGGAAGAGGCGGTCCCTAAGATAGGATGGATCCAAGCCATGTAGGGCATTGAAGGTTAAAACCAATACCTTGTACTGTGCCCAGAAACTGATCGGCAGCCAGTGGAGAGCTTTAAGCACCGGTGTTATGTACTCTCTCCTAGATGTTCAGGTAACAAGCCTGGCTGCCATATTTTGAACCAGTTGAAGTTTCTGGGTGAAGCACAAGGGTAGCCCCATGTAGAACGTGTTACAGTATATACAGGATATTGTGAGAGTGCAAGGCGGATTGTGAAGGGAGAGGCATTCCCTCAAGTAACTCGGGCCCAAGCCATAAAGGGCTTTAAAGGTAATGACCAACACTTTGTATTGCACCTGGAAGCTAACTACCAATCTCTAAACAAGAGATTACCAGTGCCAGTACCACTGCTTCAAGGTCCTTTCTGTCCAGGTAAGGGTGTAGTTAGCGTATCAGCCAGAATTGATACCAAGCACTCCTGGCCATCGCATCAACTTGCGATGAAAACTGTAGATATAGATCCAGGAGTACTCCCAAACTGCAAACTTTGTCCTTTAGGGGACGTGTGACCCCGTCCAGGACTGGTTCACAAAATTCCTTTCTTGGACTTGGGGTACCTATTGCGAGTACCTCTGTTTTCTCTGGATTCAGCTTGAGTTTGTTTTCCCTCATCCAGCCCATTACCGACCCAAGGCAGGCATCCAAAGGAAAGATACCATCCTTATTCACTGCACTTTTGCTTTGCCATTCTGCCTTTTGCTGTGCTTTATTCTCCCTCTTGCCCTTTTCAAATGGTTTTTATCATGGGTTTATTTCTTTACTCTTCTTGTGACCTTTTACAATTCTTTTTGGAAGCCACACTGAATGATATCAGGAAAGCAGGGTGCAAATATTATTTACAAATCAATTGCATCTTTAATAATCATTAAAGGGGGAAAGAAGACCCGGTTTTGTGTGTTTAGATTGTATAACGTTTTGTACAACATTTTGCACACTCCTGAAAAATAAACTTTGATAAAAAGTCATCTCCTTCTTCTCCCCCCGCCTCCCCCCCCAGCTGACCCTTCCATTTCCACTCATCCCTCTGCCATTTTGATCAGCTTAATGGTTAGCTGCTTCCTTGCAATTTACAAACTAATTCATTAAGTGCAAAATGTCATTACCACTAAGTAGTCATCAGACTGTCCTCCTGTTCTTTCTCCCCCTGCTATTGCTCCAAAGCTGAAGTGACCTTTCGAGGTAATCAGTCTCTTCCTTTAATGAACCCTGTCACCTCCTTTCTGAATGTCTGTTTTTGCTTTTTATGTTGCCAGTAATAAAATTTGGGGGGCTGTAGTTTTTCTGCACACTTACCTGAAATGAACCAACAGGATCACAATGCTGACAGTCAACTCCCTACCTGTTTGCATGCGTTATAGCACACAGAACATACAAATAAAGAGAAACTGACCAAACCCTCTAGTCTCTTTAGGTGCTTGCGACAGTTTATAATAATTGTTGGCTTAATAATAGACTTTCTGGTCAAAAGAGAGTTGTAACTGAATGTCAAGTCTGGCAGTTAACCAAGTTCAGAAATTCAGGATTCAGGAAATAATAGTACCACTCTATTTTGCTTTGGTCAGTCCTCACCTGGAATACTGTGTCCAGCTGTGGGCACCACAATTCAAAAAGGATGTTGAGAAGCTGGAGCGTGTCCAAAGGAGGGTGACTAAAATGGTGAAGCGTCTGAAAACCATACCTTATGAGGAAAGACTTAGGGAGCTGGTTATGCTCAGCCTTGAGAAGAGATGGTTAAGGGGTGATATGATTGTTGATGTAAACAAGCAGATGTGCACAGTTCAAGCAATCTCCGATGCCTTCGGAATTACCGGCGACCCTGGAGCTGTTCGGCTTTATCAGGAATCCTCCTCCCAGTTGTTGTCGAAACTGACTGGAGCCAAAACTCTCTCCTCAGAGGTTTTATTCTTAAGTTGCTGTATTTACAAATATATTCACGCTCGACAAATCTCTCCAACCAACCATCCACTACTCTGACTACCCAACAACAATTACCCAACAACCCACACTGTGGTGTGCAGGCTATTTATAGACTTGTGCCATGCGGCCACAAAACCAGCCTCTTCTGGTGACTTCTTCCTTGTGCCGCCTGCAATTCTGTCCTCTCAGTCAGGAAGACTCTTGATGTTACCTCAGGCCTATGTGGCAGCAATCATATATCTGACCTTGAACACTGTCTGCTGTTCTAGCCACCAGCTGCATTGGATTTCAGGCTAGCCAACAGTAAATTACCCATAATTCCTTTGTGCACAGCTGTACATTTCAAGATTTCATACTCAGACAATGGACTCTTTCATACGAGGCTAAATTGGAAGTATAATTTAAGGTCAATTCGAATGCAATCATGGGTTTTATGTTATTGCAAATTAACTCTTCACATGCAAATTCGGGCAGGAGGGAAGCCAATTCGAATGCAATCATGGGTTTTACCTTATTGCGAATTAAAGCTTCGCATGCAAATTCGGGCAGGAGGGGGTTAATTTCGGGTAATGGGAAGTAATTCCGAACGGAGCAGGGGTTCATGTAAATTCGCTAAACAAGCGAATTTACATAAATCCGCATTGGCTCCATTCGGAGTTGGGAGAAATTCCTCCCCGTTTGAAAGAGTCCATTGATAGCCCTGTTTAAGTATTTGAAAGGGTGTCATAGTGAGGATGGAACAAGCTTGTTTTCTGCTGCTCCAGAGACTTGGGTACGGAAAAATGAATGGAAGCTACAGGAAAAGAGATTCCACCTCCACATTCGGAGGAACTTCTTGACATAAAGAGCTGTTCGACAATGGAATACACTCTCTCGGAGGATGATGGAGTCTCCTTCTTTGGAGGTCTTTAAACTGAGACTGGATGGTCATCTGTTAGGGGTGCTTTGGTGGAGAGTTCCTGCTTGGCAGAATGGGGGTTAGACTGGATGGCCTTTGGGGTTTCTTCCAACTCTAGGATTCTATGATTCTATGACTCTTAACAATCAGCATTAGGGCACAAAAAGAGACAGAGAAAATACTGCCTGCATCTGAAGCTAAGCAAGATCAGTTAGATAAAGTTGTTTTTGGCTCTGTGGGGCCTCCATGTTGTCTACATCATCCGTGTTTGACTGTCATCTAGGCTGAGGTCTCTCATTTGGGCTTGGTAGCAGCTGAAAAAGAAGTGCTGTCTTTCATCTCTTTCTCGAGTTCCTGGGGTATTTTGATAATTAAGGCTTCACATGTGTGGAGCAGGTGCGTTTTAGATGTTGCAGCCATAAAAGAGTCATCGTGGAAGACAATCAGTTTAAAAGGGAAGCACCATTTGTATATTATGCCCACTTGTTGGGAGAATTAGGTAAATGGCTTAAAGCTGCGACATTTTTGCGAAGTTTCAGAAGAAACATCTTGGTACACCTGTAAGGAATTATCTTGGTAGGTGAGGCTTGGAGTGCCAGTCAGTTTCCTTAATACTTGTGTTTTCTTCAGGTAATGCACAAAACATATGATTATGTCTCTACAGAGTGTATTTTGCTTGGAGTTGCTAGCTGATGTTTGATGGGCTCTTCCAATGTCAGTGGGAAAAAAATCAAACTCTGGGCAAGTATTGTTTAGTCCCTTTTTAGATGCCGCATTGCACTGTTGACTCATGTTCAGCTTATGGTCTACTTGAACTCCTAGATCCCTTTCACAGACCACATGTGAAAGGGATCTAGGAGTCCAAGTAGACCATAAGCTGAACATGAATCAACAGTGTGATGCAGCAGCTAAAAAGGCCAATGCAATTTTAGGCTGCATCAATAGAACTATAGTGTCTAGATCAAGGGAAGTAATAGTGCCACTCTATTCTGCTTTGGTCAGGCCCCACCTGGAATACTGTGTCCAGTTCTGGGCACCACAATTCAAAAAAGATGTGGAGAAACTGGAGCATGTCCAAAGGAGGGCAACTAAGATGGTGAAGGGTCTGGAAACCATGTCCTATGAGGAACGACTTAGGGAGCTGGGGATGTTTAGCCTGGAGAAGAGAAGGTTAAGAGGTGATATGATAGCCCTGTTCAAATATTTGAAGGGATGTCATATTGAAGAGGGAACAAGCTTGTTTTCGGCTGCTGCAGAGACTAGAACGCGGAACAATGGATGCAAGCTGCAGGAAAAGAGATTCCACCTCAACATTAGGAGGAACTTCCTGACAGTAAGGGCTGTTTGACAGTGGAACACACTCCCTCGGAGAGTGGTGGAGTCACCTTCCTTAGAGGTCTTTAAGCAGAGGCTGGATGGCCATCTGTCAGGGATGCTTTGATTGGGAGTTCCTGCATGGCAGGGGGTCGGACTGGATGGCCCTTGTGGTCTCTTCCAACTCTATGATTCTATGGGAATAGAAGCAAGATCATGTCACCTTGCTCCATGCATTCAGGAATCCCTCCCTTGGGTTTTTTTTTGGAATCTCCTTGTTTGGAGGATTTTAAACAGAGGCTGGAGTGCTTTGATTGTGAGTTCCTGCATGGCAAGGGTTTGACTTGATGGCCCTTGAGGTCTCTTCCAACTCTATGGGGAAGTCAACACTGTCCAAATAAAGTGGCTTCTAACCGTTTTGAAGGCAATGCGCAAAACATATGATTATATCTCTAAGAAGTGTATTTTGCTTTGAGTTGATAGCTGACGACACACGAGGCCAAAGTGGGTGGAAAGTGAAATGGAGCCAAACCTGGGAGCTAAAAACAGGAGCAAAAAAGCACTGGGATATTCCCACTCAAGGAGGACAATGTGCATCATCACACCATCATATAAACAGCCCAGTACCAGTACAGGTCTGCGGCAAAGCAAAGATGCAGTCACCAAGAATTGAATGGAGGTAATTACAAAGAAACCAGACAATCCAATAGGGGGGCATGTATGTATGTATGGGGAGGCCTCCATGATGGTGATTTGCCAGTGTATCACTGAGCATGCCAGTGTAATTATTATTATTATTATTATTATTATTATTATTATTTCTAATCCGCCCCTCTGAACAGGCAATTGGGGTGGAGTGCAGCAGAATTAAAAACAATAACAGGTTAAAATACCCCTTCCTTACCCTTGACTGGCCGAACTCAAAGGGTGCTCAACAATGGCTCCTTTTCATCCTGGAGAGAAGTGACCAGTGGGGTCCCACAGGGTTCTGTACTGGGCCCAGTGCTATTCAATATCTTTATTAATGACTTGGATGACAGAATTGAGGGTATACTTATCAAATTTGCAGATGACACCAAATTAGGAGGAGTAGCCAATACTCCAGAAGACAGGATTGAAATTCAGTATGACCTGAATAGACTAGAAAGCTGGGCCAACGCTAACAAAATGAAATTCAATGCGGAGAAATGTAAGGTACTGCACTTAGGACAGAAAAATGAAATGCACAGATATAGGATGGGGGACATCTGGCTGAATGAAACTATGTGTGAAAGGGATCTAGGAGTCCAAGTAGACCATAAGTTGAACATGAGTCAACAGTGCGATGCGGCAGCTAAAAAGGCCAATGCTATTTTAGGCTGCATCAATAGAAGTATAGCGTCTAGATCAAGGGAAGTAATAGTGCCACTCTATTCTGCTTTGGTCAGGCCCCACCTGGAATACTGTGTCCAGTTCTGGGCACCACAATTCAAAAAGGATGTGGAGAAACTGGAGCGGGCCCAAAGGGGGGCAACTAAGATGGTGAAGGGTCTGGAAAGCATGCCCTATGAGGAACGACTTAGAGAGCTGGGGATGTTTAGCCTGGAGAAGAGAAGGTTAAGAGGTGATATGATAGCCCTGTTCAAATATTTGAAGGGATGTCATATTGAGGAGGGAGCAAGCTTGTTTTCTGCTGCTGCAGAGACTAGAATGCGGAACAATGGATGCAAGCTGCAGGAAAAGAGATTCCACCTCAACATTAGGAGGAACTTCCATTTCACTTTCCACCCGCTTTGGCCTCGTGTGTCGTCAGCTATCAACTCAAAGCAAAATACACTTCTTAGAGATAGAATCATATGTTTTGCGCATTGCCTTCAAAACGGTTAGAAGCCGCTTTATTTGGACAGTGTTGACTTCCCCATAGAGTTGGAAGAGACCTCAAGGGCCATCAAGTCAAACCCTTGCCATGCAGGAACTCACAATCAAAGCACTCCAGCCTCTGTTTAAAATCCTCCAAACAAGGAGATTCCAAAAAAACCCAAGGGAGGGATTCCTGAATGCATGGAGCAAGGTGACATGATCTCGCTTCTATTCCCATAGAATCATAGAGTTGGAAGAGACCACAAGGGCCATCCAGTCCAACCCCCTGCCATGCAGGAACTCCCAGTCAAAGCATCCCTGACAGATGGCCATCCAGCCTCTGCTTAAAGACCTCCAAGGAAGGAGACTCCACTACACTCCGAGGGAGTGTGTTCCACTGTCGAACAGCCCTTACTGTCAGGAAGTTCCTCCTAATGTTGAGGTAGAATCTCTTTTCCTGCAGCTTGCATCCATTGTTCCGCGTTCTAGTCTCTGCAGCAGCAGAAAACAAGCTTGCTCCCTCCTCAATATGACATTCCTTCAAATATTTGAACAGGGCTATCATATCACCTCTTAACCTTCTCTTCTCCAGGCTAAACATCCCCAGCTCCCTAAGTCGTTCCTCATAGGGCAGGGTTTCCAGACCCTTCACCATCTTAGTTGCCCTCCTTTGGACCCGCTTCAGTTTCTCCACATCCTTTTTGAATTGTGGTGCCCAGGACTGGACACAGTATTCCATTTGGGGCCTGACCAAAGCAGAATAGAATGGCACGATTACTTCCTTTGATCTAGACACTATACTTCTATTGATGCAGCCGAAAATAGCATTGGCCTTTTTAGCTGCCCCATCGCACTGTTGACTCATGTTCAACTTATGGTCTACTTGGACTCCTAGATCCCTTTCACACAGGGGACTCTTTCACACTGGAGGAATTTCTCCCAACTTCGAATGCAGCCAATGCGAATTCACATGAATTTGCTTGTTTAGCGAATTTACGTGAATCCCCATTGCATTCGGAAGGCGTTCGGAATGACTTCCCATTACCCGAAAATGACCCCTCCTTGCCTGAAATTGCGTGAGAAGCTTTAATTCGCAATAACGTGAAACCTATGACTGCATTTGGAGTGACTTCCCTTTTGCCCGAAATTGCGTGAGAAGCTCTAATTCGCAATAACGTGAAACCCCATAATTGCGTTTGGATTGCCCTTGGATTATACTTCCAATTTCCCACGTCTGAAAGAGTCCATAGTTTCATTCAGCCAGGTGTTACAGACAAGTTTTGAAGTTCCACTTCATGTTTGCTCTGCTCCTGCTACTACATATATCATATATCTGTGCATTTCATTTTTGCGTCCTAAGTACAGTACCTTAGTTTCTCCGCGTTGAATTTCATTTTGTTAGCATTGGCCCAGCTATCTAGTCTATTCAGGTCATTCCGAATGTCAATCCTGGCTTCTGGAGTATTGGCTACTCCTCCTAATTTGGTGTCATCTGCAAATTTGATATGCCCCCAATTCTGTCATCCAAGTCATTAATAAAGATATTGAATATCACTGGGCCAAGTACAGAACTCTGTGGGACCCCACTGGTCACTTCTCTTCAGGATGAAAAGGAGCCATTGTTGAGCACCCTTTGAGTTCGGCCAGTCAACTAGTTACAAATCCATGTAACAGTTACCTTGTCTAGCCCACATTTTACAAGCTTGCTTGCAAGAATGTCATGGGGAATCTTGTCAAAGGCCTTACTGAAATCAAGATATACTGTATCCACAGCATTCCCCTCATCTACCAAACTGGTAATTTTATCAAAAAAAGAGATCAGATTTGTCTGGCAAGACTTGTTTCTCTGAAACCCATGTTGGCTTTTTGTGATTATGGCATTCCCTTCTAAATATTCACAGTTTCTCTGTTTGATTATCTGCTCTAGAATCTTTCCTGGTATTGATGTCAGATTAACTGGACGATAATTGTTGGGATCCTCTTTTTTTCCCTTTTTGAAGATGAGCACAACATTTGCCCTCCTCCAGTCTGCTGGGACTTCTCCTGTTCTCCAGATGTTCTCAAAAATTATTGCCAGTGGTTCCGATATTACATTTGCCAGTTCTTTTAATACCCTTGGATGTAGTTCATCTGGTCCTGGAGACTTATATTCATTTAGGTTAACCAAGTCTTCCTGTACTATCTCTTTACTTATTCTGTGCTGAAATTCCCCTATTCTGTCTTCTTCCCCATTATCCTTAGGTTGAGCACCCTTTGCCTTTTCTGAGAAGACTGAAGCCAGTTTGAAATGGACCGAGATAATCGGTTTCATACAAGACAGCTTGGAGTTGGGAGGCGACCGCTTTCTCGACCACCTTGCTAAGAAAAGGCAGCAAGGAGACTGGTCTGTAGTTGTTCCTGTCCAGGGGATCAAGGGAAGGCTTCTTCAGGAGGGGCTTGACAGCCGCCTCCTTCAGGCTAGATGGGACATCAACTTCCCTGAGAGACGCATTGATCACATCCCGAAGGAATGTTCTCAATGCGTCCCCTCCCTGGACGACCAGCCAGGATAGACCTGGGTCGAGAGAGCAAGTTGCCTTCCTCACACATCCAAGGAGTTTGTCCACGTCATCGATACTCACCGATTGAAACTCATCCAGTAAACTGACAGCAACGGAGTCGTTGGATATGTCACTCATGGACACTGAACAAAGATTGACATCCAAGTCGGCTCTTATTTGAGAGATTTTATCTGCAAAGTGAGTGTTAAACGCCTCACAGCAGGCTGTTGTAGTCTCTAGCAAGGGGTTAGACGCAGGGGGGACCAGCGTCAACTCCCCCACCACCCTGAACAGTTCTGCCGGGCGAGACTCTGCAGACGCAATGCGTGCAGAGCAGCGAGATCTCCGCGCTGCACGCAAAGCCTCTCCATAGATGCGAAGATGCAATTTATAGAGAGTGCAGGTGGTGCATTGTACATGTGACTGTGTAGCCTGTGCATCCAATGGAATGTTATCTGGGTGGAAAGAAGGTCATTGCCTTCAGGTTACATGCATAAGGAGTATATGAAACATTAATGAATTTTGTGTCTAGACTTGGGTCCCATTTCCAAAATGCCATATTATGGGCATACATGCAAAAACAGGTATTCCGAAATAAAATAAAAAAATACTAATCCAAAATCCAAAACACTTCTGGTGCCAAGCATTTTGGATAAGGGAGACTAAATTTGTGTTGATCCCTGGCGAAGTGGGGAAGTTGTTAGTTCCCTGTGTCAGATAGCTTGAGATGTACTGCTATAGTCAACTTTCCACCTATCTGGAAACCTCATCATTTCATGTGGACTTCAGTGATAACCTATCAAGTATGGGGATTGTTTCTGAGTTTTGTACTATCAAGTTTAATGGGGGTTTGGCACATTCAGTTTGGCCCTTCAGCAAAAACGTGACATGAGAAACCGTGCTGGTAACAATGCTACCATCAGCATAGCCTCTTGCTGTACAATCCCACCATGACGAAAAAGTAGCGCCAACGTGCAAGATGAGTGTGCCGTCTCAAGAAAGATGGAAGATAATTTAATTGCAACAGAAAAAAAAATCACCGAGGAAGCACAGGAAGTCAAGGATTTGACAGCCCCCAGAAATGATGTTCATGGATTTTGGTTGAAAGACCCAACCAGCCTTCATCCAAGGCTAGCATGGCCATCCAATGCCTCTCTAAAAACAACTGTTATCGAAGATTGGATGACAACAGGAAGAGCAGTATTAATGATAAAAGATTGGAGAGAGAGGAACTACTCCAGCAAATTACCACCCAATTACCATTTGCGAGCAATGCTTAAATTATTAACAGGAATAATAGCTACCTCAGTCTAGTCCCATTTAATTCAAAATTCTCTGCATCCAAACAAACACAAAAGTAATTGCTCCAATTCCCAAGGAACAAAAAATCAATTGTTAATTGACAAAATGATTCTGAGTAACTGTAAAAGATGAAAAGACAAATCTGCACTTAGGATGGATTGGCTTTTTTTAAAGCATTTGATTATTTGTCATGGGTGTGGATTTAAAATGAGCAAAATTTTTTGAAACTGCCAGAAAAGTCTCTTGGATTCATTCACACTCACATTTTTGTACTGAGGAGATTTGGATCTCCTTGGGAATGTGAAATCGAATCAAATCTCCCACTATGTTTACCCCAATCGAATCTCTCTGTGGCATTTTTACCCCTATCGCCGTTCACACTGCCGTTGTATCAGTTTAAAATGCAGCCTCCATTTCTAACGTGTTTGATCATTCTCTGGGTTGTTGTTTTTTTAATGTCAATCAAATGATGCACACATTTGGCACTCTGTTTCCCACCTTCTCTCAATGGTTACTATTGTAACCGCATCCAGTACAAGCTTTGGTTGTTGACTTTCAAAGGACTGGCCCCTCCTTACTTACCTGAACTTCTTTCTCCTTACATTCCTACTCGTACCCTCTGTTCTGGTAGTCAAGGTCTCCTGTCCCAGCCTATGATTTCCACTGCTCCATCCCAGATTCGTCCCTTCTCACTCCTGGGAACCTTCTTCCCCCACATGAACGCCTCATCACTTCTCTAACCAGTTTCAAAATTGAGTTAAAGACTATATTGTTTAGGGAAGCATTCCCAGGTGTGTGCCCATCTCTGCCCCTGGATGCTGCGCCCTAATTATGTGTTAAGAAGCTGAGCCCTCCCTCCAGTCCATCCGCCTTGGTCCAGGCCTCAGAGGGAGTGAAGAACTGCTGGACTTGATCCCCTTCCCCACTACCATTCCCTTCTCCTTTTGTGTCGTGTCTCTTTAGATTGTAAGCATGAGGGCAAGGAACCATCTAGTTAAATGATTGTATGTACAGTGCTGTGTAAATTTACAGCGCTATATAAATAAAGGATGATGATAATAATAATAATAATAATAATAATAATAATAATAATAATTGTATCCTCTGTCCAATGGAACAGAGGAGAGTCACCCTTTCTCAGCCTCAGAGGATAGCCGTGGCAAACCCCTCTGAAGAATCCTTGCCAAGAAAACGCTGTGATAGGTTTGCCTTGGGGGGTAAGTCACACTATCTCAGCTTCAGAGGATGGCCATGGCAAACCACTTGCCAGGAGAAGATGGGAGGGTCCCTTCGTAAGGGGGCAACAGTTGGGTGGGATGTGTATGCTCTGCCCTTGCTTACTAAACCCTTCCCTTCCTATTTGGGAATGATTGTTGCAGAGTGCTCCGAAAGGATTCGATAGCACACTCACATTTGCAACGATGCGGATCTGTCCAAAAGATGCTGGGAACAAACCCAGTATTGAACATACCAGGTTAAATGGGTTTTGGGGTAGCCCCCCAACAAAGTGCACTGAGTGCAGTTGGGGTAAATGTGGACACCAATGAAATAACCCAGTTTCTACACTGGGTTATTTCATAGTGTGAATGCCCCCTCAGCTGTAATGAAATCGCAGGAAACCACGATAACAGTCAATGAATAAAAACTTGGCAAAGTTAATATTAAGTGCTAAATTTTTCAGGATGGTTCCTTATCTCCCTTATTGTTCATTGTTGCAGCATTACTGCTTTCAGTAATGCTAAAGAAAACAAATCATGGGTATGAAACATCAAAGCAATCTGGAAAAATAAACCATTTATTCAATACGTACTATACGGAAGGTATTAGAAAATGGACCCTAACTGAATGCTGTAGAAATATTTAGTAAAGACATCTCGGTGGAATTTGGAAGTGATAAATGTATCAGTAAATTGGGGTAAAATTTCTGAAACAGAAGTAATAAAGCTGCTTGATGGAAATATAACTAAAAGCCTCAATAATGATGGAAATGTGGAAATATTACAAGCTGGAGATATTCAGCATGAGAAAATATAAGTGCAAAACGTCTTAAAACTTAACAGTGCAAACATAATTCAGGCCAAAAAATACTGAGCAACACCGGTTATTTGATATAGTGCTAGAATTGTTGATTGGAATCTCATGGCTAGACATGCTAAAGGAAAAAAGACACTCAAGGAGATCTTGAAGGAGGAGTTGCAAAAAGCACAATCGCAAACAGTCTGATGGAAGAAGGGAAATGGGAAACCTCTTAAAAAGTCAATGTGGCTAGACAGAAAAAAGGATATATGTATATATATAAAGAATGGAAGAAAGGACAAATTGTAAGAAAGAGTGCAAATGTGTAGCCCAAGCTTGCAGGAATAGTATAATGAAAGTTAAAGCTCAGAATGAGCTGAGATTTGCTAGGCAAGCAAAGAGCAACAAAAAGTGTTTTTTGTTTGTTTGTTTGTTTGTTCCCAGATACATTCAAGACAAGAGAATGACCAGAGAGACAGTGGGGGCACTGTTAATTAAGGATGGTAAGATGCTAAAAGATCACAACAAAAAGGCAAAACTACTCAATACCTCTTTTGCTTCTCTTCTGAGAATTGTGTGCAGCAGCAGAGACCTTGGCAAGGGATCTGGATTGCAAATCAAGATCAATAGGGAACTAGTCAGGAATCACCTAGCTAATCTAAAAGTGTTCAGATCTGCAGGGCCAGACAAACTGCATCACAAAGTGCTGAAGGAACTAAGTGATGTACTCTCTGAACACCTTGCCATCATTTCTGAGAAGCTTTGGAGAACAGGTGAGGTACCCAAGGACTGGAGGACAAACAATGCCTCTCTCTTCAAAAAGGCAAAAAAGAAGACCCACGAAACTGCAGACCAGTCAGCCTAACCTAAACACCAAGAAAAATATCAGAACAGATTATACAGGAGTCTGTCTACAAGTATTTTTATGACAGTACAGTCATCAGTAGGAACCAGCATGGGTTTGTCAAAATAAAATCTTGCCAAACTAATCTGATATCCTTTTTGATCAAGTCACTAATTTAGTAGATGGTGGGAATGCTGTGGATGTCATTTATCTGGATTTCAGCAAAGCATTTGATAAGGTTGCTTGTAATATTTTGATTAGCAAATGGATTAAACATGGAATAGATGGGAACACTATCAGATAGATCCATAATTGGTTGGAAAAACAAGCTCAAAGAGTCTTCATCAGTGGCTGTGCTTCAGACTGGAAGGAGGTCTGAAATAACCTTGAAGCCCTGAAAACAAACCACTACATGATCAGTATATTAAAAACACTGAAGGAAAATTGGGAAGAGGAAGCTATGGAAATGGTTACAGGAGAGGACACTGAAAAGAAAATTGGAAGAACTTATATTTGTGGCTCAAGAGCAGGTGCTTCTGACAAATAACATCAAGACAAATGTTGAAAAAAATAACAGATGATAAATGTCTATCTAAAGGAAAAGATGAAACTTTTTAAACCACCTTATTAGTTCATAGATGTGACAGTCTCTGGGGAGGGAAGAGCTGAGCACAAAGAGAAGGAAAAGATTCTGAAATTACGGAGACCTACAAATGGACAGTCAGCTCCTCTGGGAAAAGAAAACAGCTATGGTTCCAGTGGTGATAGGAGTTGTGAAAGTAATTCCAAACAAGGGGATAACACATCTAAAAGAAATAGCACAATTACAAAACAAACAAACAAACAAAACAAAATGACATTCCTTGGCACATGCCAATGGTTCCTTACTGAATCCTAGATTCTTGGAAAGCATCTGAATCAGTAATGGTCCAAAGCCCCAGTCAGTACCGTCTGATACACTGTGAAATGGAGAAGAAGAAGAAAGTATTAAGAAGCAAGCTGGCCAGCTCCCCCTCATGGGAACGGCTATAAATTGGCAAGAGGCAGTGGACTCGATTCACAGTCTGAATTCAGCATGATCCAGACATAGGATCAGCATGAGAAATAAGATTTGAGAAGATTCTAAATTTCAGAAGGGTCCAAAGGACAGCTGGGTAGCCAGTGGATACATAAGAGCATACCTTCCAAAATTTCACAGATGAAAACTTGGAGACGTGTGGCCAAACAACATCAGAATGCTATTAAAATGGAAAGGTTAGGAATGAGGGAGAACATGCAAGCTAGGAGTGGCTATGTAAATCAACATTTCCATTGACTCCAACCTCCTACTTTGCAGATAGAGCTCTGGAAAGACACTCTACAACTGGACAAGACAGACTCTCTGGCTCTTGCTGAGAACCAATTTCTTGATTCTGCTGCAGAATAATTGTTTATCAGATACACACTCTTGGCCTGTGTTATCAACTATTGTTGTTGTGATTTTTCTGTATTCCTTTTTGTTATTGTTGTACAGACTCTGTACTTTTATTGCAAAAACTCAATGCAAATTAATTTTTAAAAAATTCACCCTGACATTGCCTACTGTTCTTAAGCTACCTGATGTGGTTCACTGGCAATTATTTTCCCCAGTGTGCCAAAGATCGGTACCATATTTGTATGCACTGGCTACAATTGTTTCTTTTTTGTTTCCTAGTAGTTCTCCAGGGACTGGCACATAATGCCTCAAGACTGGCACTGGTCCATGGACCACCACTACGCACCATGGCACCACCATGGATCACCGCTAGGCACTGGCCTAGTTCAGTTTTCACCTTGACCAATCCCAAAATCCACGGGCCTATGCTAACATAGAATCATAGAGTTGGAAGAGACCACAAGTGCCATCCAGCCTCTGTTTAAAGACCTCCAAAGAAGGAGACTCCACCACTCTCCAAGGAAGTGTGTTCCACTGTCAAACAGTTCTTACTGTCAGGAAGTTCCTCCTAATGTTGAAGTGGAATTGTTGGAACACTGTTCTTTTAAACAATGGTAAAAATATTTTGTATGGCTGAGATTGCTAAGTCACAGCACTTGACACGATGCAAAGGCTTGCAACGGGGACTGCATCATGTTAAGTGGCAACAGGTGATAACCATTAAGCAACTCTCTATGTAACTGCACTGAGACTCAGTGCTTGTGTGGGTTGATGATAGTGGGTTGGAAAAGGTAGTTGCTGGATTACAGACAGCGAATGTTGAAACAAGCTGTGACGAGAGTTAGTACATATTGGTTAGTACATATTGGTAAGAATTGATAATGCAACTTATGAGAACCTCCAAAGGCTTGGAAAAGATCAAGTATCTGTGAGCTTAATCAAGTGGTCAGTGCATTGCCAGTACTTAAACTGAACTGGTGCTTCCGTACTCTGTTACTGTTAGCTACTTCTGAGAGTGTTTGCTTCAGACAGTGCTGTAAATTGGCATCCCTTAGCCAAAGGGTTTTTTTGTTTTGTTTTGTTTTGTTTTGTTACTGCACATAAAGCAGGATAGAAAAGAGCCGACAGGAATCTCTTTTCTTATAGCTTCCATCCATTGTTCCAGGTCCTATTCTCTGGAGCAGCAGAAAACAAGCTTGCTCCCTCCTCAATATGACATTCCTACAAATATTTAAACAGGGCTATCATATCACCTTTTAACCTTACCTTCTCCAGGCTGAGCATACCAAGTTCCCTAAATCTCTTGTCATAGGGCATAGTTTCCAGACCCTTCACCATTGCCTTCTGCACCACCATCCCCTTTTCCTTTTTGTGTCTGGATTTTCTGCCCCGCTTCTTGGATTGCAAAATCCTCCTTTTTCAATCCAAGGAAAATGGACAGGAAACTTTTCCACTCTGCAAGGTATAACTGATCAGGGCTACAAGCACGCCCTCCTCTTTCCTAGCTGCTCTGTGGTGTTTGGGAGGAATTAAAACTTGCTGGAGCTGCTAGCAAAGTCTGCATTTTTCCAGATGGTTTGGGCCTGTCTGTTTCTGCATGTGTGTGTGAAGTGGGGGCTGGGAAGACCTTTTTAGGGAGAATCGGCCCTTCCCAAAGCTTGTGGGAAATATGAACTAACATGAAAGTATCTGAACAGATTACTTGAATTGCCCCTCCCTGCCCCCTATTCGCACCAGTAGTCTTAGGGAGTGGTGGAGGAAGAAATGCAGATGCATGGTTTTCTAAGAGCAAAGTACACTCTAGTGCTGTCCCTCCCCATCTTCTTTAGCTGTCAAAATGGTGGCATTCTAAATAGATCATGTCTTAGTAATAAGCTGTCCATCGGCTCTGACTGTTCCAATGTAACGGAGATGGCTTCTATCATTTTATCCTGCTCCCTATTCCTTCACTATATGTCTGCTTGGAGGATGCCTTATGAAGATGCTCCTTGCATTTTTTAAATGCTCCTAGCATTTGCGCTGTGTAAGTTAGGGCCCAAATAGAGAGGCCAAAATAGAGCTGCTTCCTGTCACTTTGGAGGTATGTTGTTTAAATGACAGACACATCTTAAGAGGCCAGAAGCTGTGCCAAAGCTACACTGCAGTCCTTAGGACTGGAGCATGGCTTTGGCGTGGCTTCCAGCCTCTTAGGACGCATGTATCATTTAAACAGCATATCTCTAAAGTGACCCCAAGCAGCTTTATTTTGGCCTATCTGTTCTGGCCCTTTGTCTGTTTTTAGGGTTTTTTTTCCCAGGATTCTTTCCTCTGCCATACAATCAATCAATCTTTATTTATGGTCAATAGACCCATCGAGGCATACAGTAACTTAGATCACATAAATGGAAAGGTTGCATAACATATAAACCAATATAAAATAGAGAGGTTAAGTTAAAATACATTAAAACACAAAAAGTTAAGAATAAAATTAAAAAATTGTCAGATTAGATTACAACATTGGATACTTCTGCCATACTGTATTTTTCTGAAGGCTGCGCACCCACTCTAGGCAGTGTTCAAATCCATGATGCTCCACTGCTTATAAAAGGAAAAACAAAAACCTAACCTTTGTAGACCCACCATCTTCCTCTATGTTGGAGTCAGGTGAGGATATCACATTCTGGGCCTAGTGGTAGTAAAGTTGTTGTTGGGTGCCTCCAACTCATTTTTGACCTATGGCGACCCTAAGGTAAACCTATTATAGGGTGTTTTTTTTTTTTGCCAACTTTCTTCAGAGGGGGTTTGTCATTGCCATCCTCTCAGGTTGAGAGAGAGTGACTTGCCCAAGGTCACCCAGTGGGTTTCCATGCCCGATAAGGGATTTGAACCCTGGTTTCCTAGAGTTTTAATTTAATACTCAAACCACTATGCTGACATATTGTAACCCACCTTGATCCATAAGGAGAGGTGGGATATAGATATTATTATTATTATTATTATTATTATTATTTTACACCATGCTGTCCCTCAGTAAAGTACTAAATTTTTAACAATTGGGTGTTTCGAGGCGCAATGGACAGTGTCCTTGGAGCCTATGGTCTTAAAGGTCAAAAAGCAGCCATCACCATGAGTCTACCTTCGGGGAGCAGCTACAATAGATGATGCTTAGCATTTTCTCCCACATACAATTTTTCAATGCACTGAACTAGAAGAGCTGAAATGTCCCCTTTTCAAACCTGACTAGTTTTCACAATCCTGTACCTGTTTTGTACATATTTGCCTCATGGGGGAAGATCTCTTTCTTTGTTAAGTATCCTCCACTGACATCAAAATGGCAAGTGTTGCATGTGTGTCACTTTGCTTAATCCTCACAACACTCTTGGGAGGTAAGCTAGGTTGAGATGATGTTGATGGGGCTACAACAATCCTCTGCTGAAGTAGATGGCTAATTAGGGAATTAAATATGGGTCTCCCAGGCCAAAGTCCATCTTTCCTCAATCTCTCCATGTGTCAATTGCAGCTTGTATTGGTTTCCAGCGAGCATAGCTGGAGTCAAACAAAACACATGATGAGCAGCAGTTTGAGGTGAACTTTTCCATCTGCTGTACCACCTTGGCTCTCTTGCTCACTTGGAATCATAGAATCATAGAAATTTAGAGTTGGAAGAGACAACAAGGGCCATCCAGTCCAACCCCCTGCTGTGCAGGAAGTCCCAAACAAAGCATCTCTGACAGATGGCCATCCAGTCTCTGCTTAAAAACCTCCAAGGAAGGAGACTCCACCACCCTCCGAGGGAGTGTGTTCCACTGTCGAACAGCCCTTACTGTCAGGAAGTTCTTCCTAATGTTCAGGTGGAATCTTTTTTCCTGCAGTTTGCATCCATTGTTCCGAGTCCTGTTCTCTGGAGCAGCAGAAAACAAGCTTGCTCCCTCCTCTATGTGACATCCCTTCAAGTATTTAAACAGGGCTATGATATCACCTCTTAACCTTCTCTTCTCTAGGCTAAACATTCCCAGCTCCCTAAGTCATTCCTCGTAGGGCATGGTTTCCAGACCCTTCACCATCTTAGTTGCCCCCCTTTGGGCCCGCTCCAGTTTCTCCACATCCTTTTTGAATTGTGGTGCCCAGAACTGGACACAGTATTCCAGGTGGGGCCTGACCAAAGCAGAATAGAGTGGCACTATTACTTCCCTTGATCTAGACACTATACTTCTATTGATGCAACCTAAAATTGCATTGGCCTTTTTAGCTGCTGCATCACACTGCTGACTCATGTTCAATTTGTGGTCTACTTGGACTCCTAGATCCCTTTCACATGTTGTCTCATTCAGCCAGGCGTCCCCCATCCGATATCGGTGCACTTCATTTTTCCGCCCTACGTATAGGACCTTACATTTCTCTGCATTGAATTTCATCTTGTTAGCTTTGGCCCAGCTTTCTAGTCTATTCAGGTCATTTTGAATTTTGATCCTGTCCTTGGGGTATTAGCTACTCCTCCTAATTTGGTGTCATCTGCAAATTTGATAACTAGGCTCTCAATACTGTCATCCAAGTCATTAATAAAGATGTTGAATAGCACTGGGCCCAGGACAGAACCCTGTGGCACCCCACCTGTCACTTCTTTCCAGGATGAAAAGGAACCATTGTTGAGCACCCTTTGGGTTCGGTCAGTCAACCAGTTACAAATCCATGTAACGGTTACCTTGTCTAGTCCATATTTTACAAGCTTGTTTGCAAGAATGTCATGGGGAACCTTGTCAAAGGCCTTACTGAAGTCAAGATATACTATATCCACAGCATTCCCTTCATCTACCAAACTGGTAATTTTTTCAAAAAAAGAGATCAGATTTGTCTGGCATGACTTGTTTCTCTGAAACCCATGTTGGCTTTTTGTGATTATGGAATTATCTCCCAGATATTCACAGACTCTCTGTTTAACGATCTGCTCCAGAATCTTTCCTGGTATTGATGTCAGACTAACCGGACGATAATTGTTGGGATCCTCTTTTTCCCCCTTTTTGAAGATTGGGACAACATTTGCCCTTCTCCAGTCTGCAGGGACTTCTCCTGTTCTCCAGGAATTCTCAAAGATGATTGCCATTGGTTCCGATATTACATTTGCCAGTTCTTTTAATACCTTAGGATGTAGTTCATCTGGTCCTGAAGACTTATATTCATTTAGATTAACCAGGTATTCCTGTACTGTCTCTTTACTTATTCTGTGCTGAAATTCCCCTATTCTGCCTTTTCTCTGTCTCCTGTGAGCATTTTGCCATCTTCTGCACGCAGTGGCCCAACCGTTTCCTTCTTCTTCCTTTTGCTGCGGACATATCCAAAAAAGCCCTTTTTATTGTTCTTAATGTCTCTAGCAAGCCTGAGTTCATTTTGTGCTTTAGCTTTTCTGACTTTATCCCTACATGTGCTGGCTATTTGTTTGAATTCCTCTTTGGTGATTTCCCCATTTTTCCATTTTTTATACATGTTCTGTTTAAAACTTAGCTCAGTTGTAAGTTCCTTAGTCATCCATACCGGTTTCTTGAGACATCTCCCATTTTTCTTCCTCATTGGATCTGTCTGAAATTGTCCCTTTAGTATCTCCCTTTTGAGGAACTCCCATCCATCTTGAACTCCCTTCTCTTTTAGCATTCTTGACCATGCGATCACCCCCAGTATTTCCCTAAGTTTATTGAAATCAGCTTTTCTAAAGTCTAGAATGTGTGTCTGACTATGCCTAGCTTCACCTTTCCACTGTATAACAAACTCCAGGAGGACATGGTCACTCCCACCTAAGGATCCCACCACTTGCACCCCATCAACTAGGTCTTCCCTGTTGGTTAAGATCAAATCCAAAATAGCTGATCCCCTTGTTGCCTCTTCCACCTTTTGGACAATGAAATTGTCTTCGAGGCAAGTGAGGAATTTTCTAGATCTTGAGGATATGGCTGAGTTTGACTTCCAGCAAATATCCGGGTAGTTGAAGTCCCCCATCACTACTACATCCCTCCTTCCTAATTGTTTGGTCATCTGTTCTAGAAAGGCATCATCCATTTCCTCTGTCTGACTTGGGGGTCTGTAGTAGACTCCCACAGTAACATCCCTGTTGTTTCCCTCTCCTTTAATTTTTATCCAGATGCTCTCCACCTGGCTTCCAGTATTGATGTCCTGGATCTCTTCACTGGTGTAAATATCCCTGACATAATGCTATTCCTCCTCCTTTCTTGTTTGGCCTGTTTCTCTTTAAAAGGTTATACCCCTCTATTTCTATATTCCAATCGTGAGACTCATCCCACCAGGTTTCAGTGATGCCTATTATATCATATTTCCCTTGTTGTGCTAGGAGTGCAAGTTCATCTTGCTTATTTCCCATGCTCTGTGCATTAGTGTAGAGACATCTAAGACCATGTGTCCCCTTTACTTGATGCCTGTGCATGGTTTTTTGGCTCCTATTGTTGGGTCCTTGCACTGTTTGCCTTGTTCCCTCTACGTTAGTTTGACTATTTTTTCTAGCCGTTTTGCCTTCCAGACTGCTGTCTCCCTTCCCCAGATCGCTTAGTTTAAAGCCCTCCTTTAAATTCTCCTTTAAATTCTCCCTCCTTTAAATTCTAGATTCTTAGAATTATAGAATCATAGAGTGGAAGAGACCCCAAGGGCCATCCAGTCCAACTTCCCGCCTTGCAGGAACTTACAATCAACCGAACAGATGGCCATCCAGCCTCTGTTTAAAAACTTCCAAAGAAGAAGTCTTTACCAGCCTCCAAGGCAGCATATTCTACTATCAAATAACTTCTTACCATCAGGAGTTCTTCCTAACAGTTAGGTGGAAACACTTTTCCTGTAGTTTGAATCCATTGCTCTTCCTAACAGTTAGGTGGAAACACTTTTCCTGTAGTTTGAATCCATTGCTCTTCCTAACAGTTAGGTGGAAACACTTTTCCTGTAGTTTGAATCCATTGCTCCGCGTCCTATTTTTTGGAGCAGCAGAAAGCAAGCTTGCTCCAACCTCAATATGACACCCCTTCAAATATTTAAACAGGGCTATCATATCACCTCTTAACCTTCTCTTCAAAAAGGATGGCGACAAGCTGGAGCGGGCCCAGAGTGACCAAAATCGTGAAAGGTCTGGAAACCATGCCTTATGAGAAGAGACTTAAGGAGCTGGGTATGTTTATCCTGAAGTCTCTTCTCATAAGGCCCAGTTTCCAGCCCTTTCATGGTTTTGGTCAATCTGGTCCCGCTCCAGCTTGTCGTCATCATTTTTGAATTGTGGTGCCCAGAACTGGACACAGTATCCCAGGTGAGGCCTGACCAAAACTGAATAGAGTGGCACTATTACTTCCCTTGATCTAGACACTATACTTCTATTGATGCAGCCTAGAATCGCATTGGCCCTTTTAGTTGCCACATCACAATGTTGACTCACATTCAACTTATGGTCCACTTGGACTCCTAGATCCCTTTCACATATAGTCTTGTTAGGCTAGTTATCCCTCATCCTATATCTATGCATTTGATTTTTGATGCCTAGCTGCAGTACCTTCTTCCTAGCTTCTTCAAAACCCTTCAAATTCACCTTGATTCTTCTAAGGTCCAACAAAATGAGGTTGACCTGCCCACTAAGAGACATCTTGCAGGTTTACATCTACTAAAATCAGTTGGGGCTTTTGAATTGATTGGGAGTAAGGTGAAGATGGCAGGGAATCTAAGCATAGTGCATGGTACTTCATGGCTAATCCTTCCACAAAGGCATCTTGGCAGCTGCAGAGAAAGGGAGTGACAAGGAAGCTAATTCCCAAACATCTCTAGAAGAGACATATGTGTAAAACAAAGATTAGCCATGGAATGCAAAGCATTTGGGAACTGCCTGGCCACTGGGCTGGAAAGTAGCTGCTGGAGGGAAAGAGATCAGGAAATATTCTTCTGTTTTGCTTCTTTCTGGTGGTACCTCTGCCCTGATTCCAAGGAAAATGGGATGCTGTGTTTCCAGCTGGCAGCTGGTGATTTGTAGTCCACATTTGGCCTGCAAGTACTAGCCATCTGGTTCGCTGTCCCTGAACAACAAGCACCTCTGATCCTCTGGCTTCATTGGGTCCCAGTGGTTGTAGATGGGTGGGCATCTATGGAGGGTCTGAAGGCCATACCAGCCCCATTTAAGAGCCTCTGCCTCCCCTTGAGGAATGGCTTGGGGCAGAAGAGGCATGATTCTCTATTTAACTCCCACATCCAGTTTTGATGATGGGGGTGCTGGGAGAAGTTATGGGGTGCACAAAGATTCCAGGCCCTATGTGACCCACAGGCCACACAAGTCCATGGCCTTTCCCATAAAGGCATGGTCCTGCCCTAAGTAGTGACTTTTGTATTTGAAATTTTCCTTGCTGTTACTCGCCTCGATCCTCAAACAGGAGAGGAGAGATATCTCTCTCTCTGGCTTTTCTTCACTAAGGAAGATTCAGGAAGGACTCATCCCACACTTTCTACAAGTGTGTTGATGACTAAAAAGGCTGATCTGAGATAAGCAAGCCTGATTGCAGAGAGCACAGCAGAAAGTCTCCTTGGGCGATGTTTCCGAGTTGTGGTTCTTTCTGCATTGTCATTTCTCTTCGAGACTGGTTTGGCATGCAGCATTGTGGATAGTGCGGAGTTTATCACACGTGAGGAATTTCTCTCAATTTCGCAATAGTAATTTGCGTAGTCAATTCGGAATTTTGCGTGATTGCGTGAAAGAGTATCCCACAATTACATGCCCGGGTAATCTTTCACGCAATCACGCAAAATTCCGAATTGACTACACAAGATAAATTGCGCTATCACATGATTACGCAAAAGTTTATTATACATTTTCGCGATTATCTCTGCTTATTTTGAATGCATTCAGGAATATGTTATTACACCAGTGGATTTTTGAATGCGAAATTGCTCTCCTGCGCATGCCCACTTCTGAACCGATGCCATGGTGACCTCATGTACTTCCAGGTCAATGAGTTTGGGTATTTCCTCTGCAATTTCCCCATCAAAGCATCCTCCATGTTGGACTGGTGCCCAAAGCCCCATGTGCACTGAGAAGTTGGTGTGCCATGCAGGAATTCCCCATCAAAGCATCCTTCATGTTGAACTGGTGCCCAAAGCCCCATGTGCACTGAGAAGTCGGTGTGCCATGCAGGAATTCCCCATCAAAACATCCTCCATTTTGGATTGGTGCCCCAAGTCGCGTGTGCGCTGAGATGTTGGTGTGCCATGCAGGAATTCCCCATCAAAGCATGCTGCATGTTGGACCAGTGCCCAAAGCCCCATGTGTGCTGAGAAGTTGGTGTGCCATGCAGGAATTCTCCATCAAAGCATCCTCCATGTTGGACCGGTGCCCAAAGCCCCATGTGTGCTGAAAAGTTGGTGTGCCATGCAGGAATTCCCCATCAAAACATCCTCCATTTTGGATTGGTGCCCCAAGTCGCATGTGTGCTGAGATGTTGGTGTGCCATGCAGGAATTCCCCATCAAAGCATGCTGCATGTTATGGGTCAGAATAGAAGACTCTCAGGACCCCATGCCCCATGATGTGAGTGTCATCTTGAAATCACTGTAACAGTGCCAATTCTTATCTACCCAGACAAGTGGTGCCATGCACGAATTCTATGGAATGAATGGGAACCAGGGCAGATGGGGGGTCTGTTTGGATAGCCCTTGGGGACCTCATCACAACTGGGCAAGTGAAGGAGGAGGCATTGCTGTGGCAACTGTTGGAAGCCAGCAGTCACGCAAAAGATATGCAAAGCACTAGATGAGCGTAAAAGTGCTCCCTCCTCTCTCTGGCCACCTCTTCATGCATGGCAAAACATTTTCAGGACTAAGGAAGTAAAAAGGAAAAGCCATTGCCATGAGGGATCATGGGAATTGTAGTAAAGATGGCGAAATTGGAGATCAACAGAAATGCCTATCACACCCCAAAAAAGTGAAATGAATACGAAATTGTCAGGGAATAGGAATTATAAGTCCGCTAGTTCACTGAATTTGCCTACGTTCTGATTGTGTTCGGACCGCGTTCGCACATCAAGGAAAAGCATGTAATAATCTTTCACGCAATTATGTGAAAACTCCCATTTCATTCACAAAAAACAGGAATTGCATGTGATGAGAAATCACGCAATCGCAATCACGCAAAAAATTGGTCGTGTGATAAACTCCTGCGTCTCAATGCCTCCCGATGTGAGGCCAGGGCAGACCATTGGTGATCAGTTTGGCCGAGCTTGAGGTATTGTTTCAGGGAGTCCTTGTATCGCTTCTTTGGGGCACCCCTCTTATGCTGACCCATGGCAAGTTCACCGTAGAGTACTATTTTTGGAAGGCGGTGATCCTCCATCCTAGAAACATGCCCTGCCCAGCGTAGCTGTGTTTTCAATAGCATGGCCTCAATGCTGGTGATCTCTGCTTGCTCCAGGACAGCAACATTCCTCACATAGTCAGTCCAATGTATATTTAGGATTGTGTGTAGACAGCGCTGATGAAAGTGTTCAAGGAGTTGTAGATACTGGTGATAGGTGACCCGTGTTTCAGACCCATAGAGGAGAATGGACAGTACAATGGCTCTGTACACATTGATTTTTGTGCTGCGCCTCAGGTATTTGTTACTCCAGACTCTTTTGTGAAGCCTTCCGAATGCACTATATGCCTTTGCTAATCTGTAATCAATCCTTTTGTTGATCTTGGCATCTGAGGAGATGATACTTCCAATTATTATTATTATTATTATTATTATTATTATTATTGCCAGCTTTACAGAAAACCATAATCTCTTTGAAAAGGCTGTTGAGGACACCCTTCTGTCTGAACGCATCAACTATTTGAAGGAATGCCCATTTCAAGTGCACTTTAAATATAAAGAACAATCAAAAGGGAGGCTGGACAGGGCCATCTGCATTTAGCAACCACATTTCAGATTGAGCAGTCTGGGCCACTACTAGTTATATTCCTTCTGCTGAGAGATACTGTCAGTACTGAGCTGTACTGTATTCCAGTGTAAATGAAAGCAATTATTTTTAGCTTTCCTCTACACATAGCTTATGCAAATTTTGTGGAAAAGAGTATCATCTTTTGTTCCTTTTTTCAGCACTGTATTTCCTTTTTTTTAAAAAAAAATGCCACCATTGAAGAAATGAAAGTACTCATCAGCAGATGCATCTGAGGAAGTAGACTGAAATCTACCAAAGTTCATGCTGCCAACTTCTTTATTTCAGTGAGTCTCAAAGGTGCTACAAGATCTCTCTACATACTGATTCTACAGACTAACACGGCTATATCTTTGAATTTCACCACAAATGTGATTATTGCAACTTCTCAGTGACTTCTGAATCTTTGGAGTTTATTATATAACGGAATTTGGGGGTATAATGCAATGGCAATCCAAACGCAATCATGGGGTTTCACGTAATTGCGTATGTGTGTATCTCATGCAATTTTGGGCAAAAGGGAAGTCATTCTGAACGTAATCATAGCTTTTACGTTAATGTGTATAAGATTATCTCACACAATTTTAGGCAATGGGGGGTCATTTTCATGAAATGGGAAGTCATTCTGAATGCACTAGTGAATTTATGTGAATTTGAATTGGCTCAATTCAAAATTGGGAGAAATTCCTCCCATGTGATAAACTCCTCTGTATGTATGGCAGCTTTCCTCAACCTGCTGTTCTCCAGATGCTTGGGATTATGAGTCCCATCACTGCTAACCATTGGCTATGCTGCCTGGGGCTGATGGGGATTTTAATACAAAATATTCCTGGAGCTACCAAGAGCAGTTATGATGGCTTTGTGCAAAAATGTTCAGAAGGGGGCAATATATCATTGACTATCAATAGCTAGGGAACAACAGTGGGAGAGTGCTGTTTCCCTTAATGGTCTCCTTGTAGGCCTCCTGGAGACATCTGGTTGGCCTCTGTGGAGTATGCTGGACTAAATGGACCTTTGAGTTGGACAGATCCAGCAGGGGCGTTTTGATGTTCTGCCCTCGAAAGCCCTTTTCGTTTCCATCACAGCAGTTGAATTAATGATGAATTGGTTGTAGGGACTCCTTTTTACGGGGAGGGAATGGGCTGCATTTTGAACTTTTACTTTTATGCTTTTGAAATGACTTCACTCTTTTTAACAAACCTATTGCCGTTTTAATAGTACAACTTGTTTAATAGTGCTTCAACTTTTTGATTATTGGGTTTTTGGCTTATTCTTGTTTTAACACAATTGTAGGCCATGCTGGGAGAAAGGCAGGCTATAAATAAACAAAAAGAAATAAATGCACTCCCTAGGGAGTGCCAACAAGCTCCCTCCCTGTTTCCAAACTGACATTGAAAACATTTGTATTGCAGAAAGCATTTAATGTCCCAATGTAGTTTTTGCTTGTTTTAATGCTGCCAAGTGTTTACATCTGTGCTACTTATTTTTTTTCTGTTTCTCTTTTGTAAGCGTTGATAAAGTCAGTCCAGGCTAAATGTCATAAAAAGTGACAGAGGGGAGGGACTCCCATTGGGTGTGTTACCCTAGTCATTCTGGTGCCAGCTGTTGTTGATGCCATCACAGCTACTTCAGATCAGGTTGCTGGGCTTTCTTTGAAGATGGCTTCCCTTGCCACCTTATAAAAACCAATTTGTAGACTGAACAAAGGGAAAACTGAGACCCCCCCCCCCACACCTTTTCCCCAGACATGCCTTCCTGCCCGTCAACACTAGTGAAGGGTGCTGAGGAAAACCAATAAACAGTTCTTTGAGGTGGGGAAGGTCAACCAAAGGTTGCTGCAGGAAATCCCCTTAGCACAAGGCTGACTTAACTTGAAACTCATCCAAAAAACCATGCTGTGTCAGCTGTGCTCCCTCCCTGGCCCCCTCCTCTCCCGCAAAAGGAAGAAACTCAAGATGGGACAATTTCTCTCTTTTGGTTTCCTCCGTTTTGCCACATCTGAAAGTCGCCGTGGAGGAAGGATGGCAAAAATATAGATGCAGAACCAAGCCAACAGCACCTGCTTTGGCTGAGCTCACAAAATATGGGGGCTTTTTACATTGGCAAGAAAGTGTGACCTGAAGTCGCCTTTATCTTAATGCTTAGCAGCTACATAGCAAGCCCCAGGTGTGCATTAAAAAAGTGCAGAGCTGCTACACTGAGGGGTGTGGGAACGACTTATCTGAGGTCTTTTTTGTGGCTCAGCAGTTACATGGGAAGCTGTCAGAACGCTACAAATACAGGCGGAGCTGCTACATGGGCAGCAATAAACGCGGCTTTAAACTGCGATTTTAATTTTTTTTTTCCTTGCCGGCTGCGAATTGCGCTGTTGCGCTGTTCGTGCCGCCGCGAACAGCGCTATTGCGATGGTCGAGGCTTGAACTGCGCTATTGCGAGGGTCGAGGCTTGAACTGCGCTATTGCGCTGTTTGCGGCTGCGAATTGCGCAGTTTTAAATGATTTAAAGGGGGTTTGGGAGCTTTAAAAAACTGCGCGGTTAAACCCCAGCTTTTACACCTGGAGGGCATAGAATGTTTTAATTAGGAGTGAAGTCCACACCACGCATGCTCCCAACCCACGATCCATTCTGATTCGCACCTGCAGCGCAGCCTTTAAATGGGCGCCTTAAGGAAACAGAGCCCCATTTAACTGCGCAATGGCATCTTAGCGTTTTGATGTACTAGCGCTATAACGCACTTTTTAAAAAAGTAGTGGGTCAACCGAACTACTTTTTAAAGGCGCGTTTTTTCCCTTAAAACGCCAAAATGGCGTTTTCATGGCACACTTTCCCATTTTCTAATGTAAAAGCTGGGTTTTCAAGCAGCCTTCATGACACCTCTTTTTGCCAATGTAAAACAGACCATGGTATAATAATTTCCACTCCCAGCCTGCCAAGAGATTTGGCTAGTTGGGCTCTTTTTTTCTATTGGAGAGGGTAACGGAGAGTTGTGTGCTTGCACTTGCACTGTGTGTGTGGTGTATACATTAGGCATCTCTGCAGGAACTGATGCCAGCCAAAGCTTGCTCTGTTGGAAGGCATTGGCAAAGCACTGATTCAGAGGCACTCCCCACTCCACCTGTGCTCCACTTTGCCCCATGAAAGGAAGCCTCAGTGTGTTTAGAGGATCTCTTTCCTGCTAGACAAACATTGCTGGAATCATGAGGAACTCCTGTGATCCTTTTCTAAAAGGATAGCTGTGCTAGTCTGTTACAAAACAAAAAACAAAAAGCCCAACATACAGTCCACTGGCACCTTAGAGACCAGCAAATTTATTATACCATGAGCTTTTGTGGATATGATCCAGGAATTCAAAGGGAAATAAAAACCAAGGGTGGGGATGCTCTATGATCAGAGGAGGAATATAAAACACGACCAGGATGAAATAAAAAGATGATGGAAACAATACACAGAAGAGCTGTATTAATGTCATGGCCAGGCAAGAGATGGAGTCAGAGGATGAGGAGGAGGACATGGCTCCTCAGGAGCAAGAGGATTTGAAGGCTAGACCAGGTCCCAGTTCTGCCATGCCAGACCCCAGCCCTGACATTTCAGCCCCAGGAGTAGGAGCCCAGCCAGGAGCTCCCTTCAGAGGCTAAACAGCTGAGTGAGGTTTCAAATGAAGAATCCAGTTTGGTGGTTCCCTCCTTTAAGGAGAGGAGGGCTGAGAGTGCTTGTGTGCGTCGGTCCCGCAGGCTTGCTGAAAAGCAAGCTGTTAATAAAGCACAGCTGCCAACAGGGAGGGTGTCTCCTACTTAAGTACCTGTGGGACGCCATCCCTTTGCCAGAACTTATTGTAAGTCTCTTGGTGTGACTGTGTGCTGGCTTTGTGTCTTTGGAACTCTGGTTTGCCTTGACCTTGGAATGATTTGGACTTTTGCTGCTTTCTCCTTGCCCTGACCTCGGACCGGACTGCCTTCTGTGATTTCCCCAACCCTGACCTCGGCTCTGGCTTTTGGACTATTCTTTGGATCAATGTTTAGGTTTGTGGAACTGCCTTATCAGCTTTTGTTGGTGTGTGCTGACTGCAGCCCGGGACAGAATAAGTTCTGTCCTTACTCCAGCTGATAAGAGAATGGCTGAGGCAGCTTTAATTAAAGAACTGTTGCAACAAAACCAACAACTAATTGCTGAGTAGCTAAGCTATCTCAGCTGTAGCAGAGCTGCTGAACCGGGCCCCAGCTGCACAGCCCCAGCCTCGGACGAAATGCCTGACAGCCTTGCCAGAGAAGTTTGCTGGAGACCGGTCATGTCTGGAGAGTTTCTTGGACCACTGTAGTTTACACTTTTGTGTCAGAGAGGCAGACTTCCCTACTGACTCACACAAGGTGGCTTTTGTGATCAGCCTGCTCTCTGGGCCAGCTTCTAAATGGGCAACTCCTTACCCTATAGCCAATAGCCCTGTGCTAAATGACTGGCAGACCTTTGTTAAGGAGTTTAAAGAGACCTGGGGAGACCCAGTGAAAGCAGAGACAGCAGAGCACAGGTTGTTGAATTTGGAGCAGGGCCAGGGCTCAGTGGCAGATTATGCTGTGGCTTTTCATCTCCTTGCCCAGGGTGTCACCTGGAATTAGTGATGTAAAGAATATTCTCCAAAATTCGAAAAACTGAAGAAATATCTGTTGTTCGAAGATTTTGCAAGCTTTTTAAAGAGAAGAAATTATTAGCATTTCTCGAACAATGAGAAGAATTTTGGTTTTTAATAATTTCCAAATGAAGTGAAGTGAAGGGACCTCAGTTAAACTATTCGTTGGCCAAAAGCTCATACTGGCTTTTACCAAAGGCTTAATTATTTCCTTTGTCAGGGTAATAAATCCTCCCCCCTCTTTGCCCACAGCTTTGCTTTTAAAAAACAAATGACAACAAAAGGAGAGAGCATTTGTGTGTAGGTGGTGACCATCCAAATTCTCACAGAAGAGAAAGGGGGGGGGGGTGAAATCCAACTCCCTTCTTGGAAACATCACACTCTCTCATTCGTGATTATTCTGAACTCTCTTTGTCCTTGCCAAAAATTTAAAAATAAAAATAAAAATGCATGATAGGTTTTGCTTTAGCATCACTCATACATATGAATTCTCCTTGCCAAAAAGGTTTAAAGAACATTCCTCTGTTTGAAAAAACCTGAATCCACACTCAACTGCCTTCAAATGGAGCTGAGACAGTGTGACCCTCACAGAAGAGAAGGGGGTGAGGTGGGGTGGGGTGGCAATAATAATAATAATAATGTGTGACAGGTTTGCCTTAGCATTACCATGAGAGAGGTGCAGAGAGAGAGTTGGCCATGTTCATCTCTCAGGCTGAGAGAGTGTGACCTTCACAAAAGAGAAGAAGGGGTGGGGTGGGGTGGGGTGGGGTGCAATGGCAGGAATTCTGTCATTGGAAGGGATTCACAAAGGTCATCTTGTCCAAGCCTCTTTCTACCAAGAAGGAATACCTAGGTCCTAGGATTACAGGGCTGGAGTTGTAGCTGAGAGCATGTGACTTGTCATAATTCTCTACCACCAAAGTGGGACAAAATGTAGGGAAAAAAATGTAGGCCAAAATGTAGCTCAAAATGCAGGACAAAATTTACCCCAAAATGTAGGACCTCTGAGACTAAATGCATCTGAGGAAGTGCGACAGGAGGCAGCGGTGGAGGAGAAGTAAGGTTTGATCCTTTCTTTGGGCTTAAAAAAACCCACTGGGCTTGTCACACTCTCTCAGCCTTAACGGAAGGTGAAGGCAAATCTCCTATGAACACATCTTCTGAGAAAACCTTAGACGAAGTCACACACTCTCAGCCTCAGAATAAGGCAAAGGCACACCCTATTTGAACAAACCTTTAAAAAGCAACCCTTGGGCAAGTCACACTCTCTCAGCCTCAGAGGATGGCAAAGTCAAACCCTCTCTGAACAAACCTCCCAAGAAAACCTCTTGAAGGCGCACACACACATACACTCACACCAAAGGCAAACTCTCTGAATAAACCAAGAAAACCCATTAGGCAAGTAGGTTACACACTCTCAGCCTCAAGGAAAGGTTGGGAAGGGCAAACTCTCTGAACACACAAGGACGTTTTGAAATTCCTCCTGGGCAGAAATGTAGGACATGTCCACCTGGATAAAGGATGACGTCTGGTCACCCAGATAAAATGGAGGACGTTAAACCTTGAGCTCAGTGCCCCACAACAACAAACTCCAGCTCCCAGAATTCCATAACCTTGAGCCAGAAAAAGAGTTCAGCCATGAGCTCAGTGCCCCACAACCAACTCCTAGAATTCCATAGACTTGAGCCAGAAAAAGTGTTCAGCCTTGAGCTCAATACCCCACAACAACAAACTCCAACTCCCAGAATTCCATAGCCTTGAGACAGAAAAAGAGTTCAGCCATGAGCTCAGTGCCCCACAACAACAAACTCCAACTCCCAGAATTCCATAGCCTTGAGTCAGAAAAAGAAGCTTTGAGCTCTGGGCCCCACAACAAACTCCAACTCCCAGAATTCCATAGCCTTGAGCCAGAAAAAGAGTTCAGCCTTGAACTCTGAGCTCCACGATATACTCCAGCTTCCAGAATTCCATAGCCATGTATTCTGAAGAGGGTTGGACTTCATGGTCTTTGAGGATCCCCCCAACTCTATCATTCCTTGTTGGGGCTTCAATCAAAGTTTATTTGTGTCCTTTCAACCCCTGCTAAGCCTCCTTTTGACATGGTAAGTGAGTTTGAAATGCAAATTAAATTAGAACCAACACAAGTAATTAGCGAATACTTGTCTTTTATTGTCATTCGGGAAATCTGTGAAAAATAATTCTCTAGCTGCGGACAGGGAGAGAAGAATAACCTTTTGAAAGAGGGATTTTTGAGACAAATATTTTTTAAAAAAATTCTCATGAAGTTCTCAGTGGACGAAAAGAAAAACAATGGTTTGTCAAATCACTACCTGGAATGACAGTGTCTTGCAGGCTATCTTTCGGCGTGGTCTGGCTGTGGGCATTCTGGACAAACTGGCCCGCTCTGAGCCTCCAGAGACTTTCTCAGCCTTGATAACCCAGGCTATTTGCCTTGACTGTCGTCTCACGGCTCGAAGACAGGCTCGACAGTTTGACCTTCTGCTCCCTACGTTGCCTGCTACCTCAACTCCTGCAGCTAGCTCCGAGGCCACTTCATCCAGGACCACAGAGGAGCCAATGCAGCTGGGAGGAGCTTGGCCTCAGCTGACAGGAACGGAAAAGGAACGGAGGAGGCGGGAGGGCCTTTGTCTCTATTGTGGACTCCCGGGACATTTTGCGAGGGTTTGCCCTGCCAAGGGACATCGCCTCACGCTGCAGGGAAACGACTTAGCCCAGGTGTAGAGCAGGGCTATCACCTGGGAGCTTCACTTGAACCCGCCTCTTCCCCTTTGGCGTCTCGGAAGGACCCGTTGTTGGTGGCTGCAAACCTCCGGCTCCCTTCCATGGAACTCTTGCCAGTGGGAGCTATGATTGACTCGGGGGCCTCCAGCTGCTTTATGGACTTGACTTTTGCTTAATGTCATGGCATCCTGCTGGAGGCTCTGGCCGAGCCCAGGCCGGTGGAGAATATTGATAGTCACCTCCTCCGGCCTGGTCCGGTGACGCATCAGACTCCAGTGCTCCACCTCGAGATCCAGGGCCACGTGGAGGAGATTTGGTTTTTGTTGGCGGAGGTCCCTCATTTCCCTCTGGTGTTGGGAATGGCTCTCTTGGCACGATCTGCACATTTCCTGGTTCCGGCAGGAACTCCTGTTCGGGTCTGAGTATTGCCAGGAGCACTGCTGGCTGGAGAGGATCTTGGCCGCTGTGGCAGCGGAGGCCTGGGACTGTTTGGTGACACTCCCCGAAAAGTACAGGGACTTCGCGGACGTCTTCGACAAGAAGGAAGTGGACCGTCTTCCCCCGCACCAGCCCTATGACTGTGCCATCGACCTGGTGCCGGGGGCCCCTATTCCAGCGGGGCATTTGTATTCCGTCTCAGAGCCTGAGCTGGCGGCTCTGAGGGATTTTTTGGAAAAGAACCTGCAGCGGGGCTTCATTCGTCCCTCCAAGTCTCCGGCGGGCGCTCCGGTCCTCTTTGTCCACAAGAAGTGTGGCGAGTTGTGCCTCTGTAATGACTACTGGGCATTGAATAAAATCACCATCCGGTACTGCTTGCCGCTGATTCCGGAGTTGTTGGAGCGGCTCCGCCATGCCAAGTCTTCACCAAGCTGGACCTGAGGGGAGCCTACAACTTGGTGAGGATCCAGGCCGGGGACATATGGAAGATGGCCTTTCAGACCAGGTACAGGCATTACGGGTATACGGTCATGCCCTTTGGCCTGTGTAATGCCCCGGCCGTCTTCCAGCATTTCATCAATGATGTCTTCAGGGACTATTTGGACCGGTTCGTGATCATTTATCTGGACGATTTCCTGATTTATTCTCCGAACCAGGCTGCCCATGACGCCCATGTCCGTGCCGTCCTCCAGTGCCTGAGGGAGCACCGCTTGTATGCCAAGCTGGAGAAATGTGCTTTCGATCTGCAAGAGGTGGACTTTTTGGGCTACCAGGTCTCTGCTCAGGGTGTAGCCATGGACCAGTCCAAGGTGGAGTCAATGCTGTCCTCAGTCCCGGAACCAGCAGGCGGATGCCCTCTCTCGGAAGCCGGAGTACGCCGCAGGCCTGGAGAGGGAGGTGCAGTCCACCATTCTGCATTCGGAGAATTTCACTGCTGTTCCGAGGGAGGCCGCGCTGGTGGACCGGATTCGTGAACTTCAGGGCCAGGATCCATTTGTGGCACAGCATTCGGGAGAGGGGCATGCCTCGCCTTTCACCCTGCGGGACGGCCTCCTTTGTCACCGTGGACACCTGTGTGTGCCAGCAGGCCCATGTCGGGAGGAGGTTTTGAGGCTGTGCCATGACTCCAAGCCAGCGGGGCACTTTGGTTTCTGTAAGACTTTGCACCTCCTCACCTGGGAGTTTTGGTGGCCTCAAGTTTGGGTGGAAGTGGCCAAGTATGTGGACACATGCCCAGTGTGTCATCGAGCCAAGGACCATCCGGGTTGGCCTGCGGGGTTGCTGATGCTGCTGCCGATGCTGTCGGGGCACTGGAAGGTGGTGTCCATGGACTTCATCACAGACCTGCCCCTCTCTGCTGGCTGCACCACCATTTGGGTGGTGGTGGACTTATTTTCTAAGATGGCTCACTTCGTGCCCTGTGCTGGTCTACCCACAGTGAAGGAGACGGCCCAGATGTTCATGCAGCACATCTTCCGGCTTTATGGCCTTCCTGAGGGGGTGATCTCAGACCGTGGCAGTCAGTTCACCGCCTGCTTCTGGACCAGTTTGCTCCGCCTCCTGGATGTTGCGCCTCACCTATCGGCACATCATCCCGAGTCCGACAGCCAGATGGATAGGACTAATGGGACCCTGGAGCAGTACCTCCGCTGCTACGCCAGCTACCATCAGGACAACTGGGTTGACTTGCTCCCACTGGCCGAGTTCGCCTACAACAACTCGGTCTGCGCCTCGACCCAGCAGATGCCTTTCTTTGCCAAGGGGGGGCGCTTCCATCCGCGAGGATTCCTGGCGGTGGTTCCAGTCTCCGAGGTTCCTGTGGCAGATCAGTGGCTCCAGGAACTCAAGGCGGAGCAGTCCCTGTTGCAAGAGCAGCTCGAGGTGGCCAAGGAAGCGTATAAGCAGGGAGCTGATCGGGGCCGTCAGGAAGGTCCTCCTTTACAGGTGGGGGGTTCGGTCTGGCTTTCCACGCGTCATCTGAGTCTACAGCGGCCCTGTTGGAAGTTGGATGCTCGGTTTGTGGGGCCCTACAAGATTGTGGCCCAGGTGAATCTGGTGGCGTTCTGGCTCCAGTTTCCCCAGACCTGGTGGATCCATCCGGTATTCCATCATTCCTTGCTGCTCCTGGCCTCCGAGGTTCGGCCGGATGCTGGCCTGACACCCCCGCCCGATCCGGTGCTTGTGGATGGAGAACAGGAGTTCAAGGTGGCTCAGATTTTGGATTCTCGTCACCATCGGGGGCGCCTCCAGTACCTTGTTGACTGGGTTGGCTATGGGCTGGAGGAGCGCTCCTGGGAGGATGCCTTGGACGTCCATGCTCCGCGTTTGGTCCAGGCTTTCCATCGCCACTTTCCAGACCAGCTGTGTCCTCCACAGACAGAGGGAGAGCATTATGGGAGGGGGAATGATGTCATGGCCAGCCAAGAGATGGAGTCAGAGGATGAGGAGGAGGACATGGCTCCTCAGGAGCAAGAGGATTTGGAGGCTAGACCAGGTCCCAGTTCTGCCATGCTAGACCCCAGTCCCGACATTTCAGCTCCAGGCTCTTGCACTGTGGAGCTCCCTTCAGAGGCTAAACAGCTGAGTGAGGTTTCAAATGAAGAATCCAGTTTAGTGGCCCCCTCCTTTAAGGAGAGGAGACCTGAGAGTGCTTGTGTGCGTCAGTCCCACAGGCTTGCAGAAAAGCAAGCTGGTAATAAAGCACAGCTGCCAACAGGGAGGGTGTCTCCTACTTAAGTACCTGTGGGCCCTTTGCCAGAACGTATTGTAAGTCTCTTGGTGCGACTGTGTGCTGGCTTTGTGTCTTTGGAACTCTGGTTTGCCTTGACCTTGGAACGATTTGGACTTTTGCTGCTTTCTCCTTGCCCTGACCTCGGACCAGACTGCCTTCTGTGATTTCCCCAACCCTGACCTCGGCTCTGGCTTTTGGACTATTCTTTGGATCAATGTTTAGGTTTGTGGAACGGCCTTATCAGCTTTTGTTGGTGTGTGCTGGCCGCAGTCCGGGACAATTAAACAATATGAAAGGATAAATGACACATGGGAAGGCGAAACGTATGAAGATGAACCCCACATTTTGGAAAGAAAAGTGAAAGCTGCTCTCAAAGTGACTGGGAAAAATAAATCACCAGGAACAGTTGACATACCTGTAGATTTGCTACAGTCCACAGAGACAGACCACTTCAATTCTAATTAAAATCTGCCAACAAATATGGAAAACAAAAAAGTGGCCCACAGATTGGAAGCAATCAATATAACATTCCCCTTCACAACAAAAGAGACACAAAAGACTGCAGTAATTACAGAATCATTGCACTAATTTCCCACACAAGCAAAGTCATGCTCCAAATTCTACAACAAAGAGTCCTACCATATGTGGACCAAGAAATCCCAGAGGTGTAATTGGGGTTTAGGAAAGGAAGAGGCACTATGTGCCACATTGCAAATGTGGATGGATAATGAAGCATATCGGGGGATTCCAGAAAAAAAAATCAGTATGTACTTTATTGTTACAGCAAAGCTTTTGACTGCATAGACCATGAAAAGCTATGGAAGGTTCTAAAAGGGATGGGAATGCCCTTCAGAACTATCATATATACTCAACTATAAGTCAACCTCATGTATAAATTGTGGGCAGATTTGGGGGCCAAAATTATGGATTTTGATATGACCCCTAGATACGTTGAGGGGAAAACCTAGGGGCATGTAACAAAGGATCTAAAGCAGTGGTTCTCAACCTTTGGTCCTCTAGATTTTTGAGACTTCAACTCCCAGAATTCCTGAACAATGAACATACTGGGAATTGAAGTCCAAAACATCTGGAGGCCCAAAGGTTGAGAACCACTGATCTGAAGGATGAAGCAAAAGAAAACAGTGCCAAAGAATGTACAAAATTCCAGCAGGCATAACTGTGTATGCTCATCCTTTTTTTTAAAAAAAAGATTTTTATTTGAACTTGGCACAAAAATATTTTTTAAAATTACATATACTTCCAATCATCCAAACTCATTTTGGATTACAATACATAGACACATAGACACATACATATGGACAAATCAAATAAAAAAAACACACATGACCAAGTTCACAGTAGTGACTAACCCTACACTTCTAACACAACCCCGTGACTAAAAACCTGACTTGACTACAAACACACTCGTATACAAATACATCCATTCCCTTCCTGTCATTAAACTTAGAATGCCATACAGATTTCTTTACTACTCGGACCAATTTTTCCATTAAAATAATCATTTCCCTTTTCATTATTACTTCATAACGTTCTCTTAAAGAGAGCCTTATTTCATAAAATAGATGTTTGACTATCGCAAATCAAATTTTCTAGATTATCATTCTTATAGTGGAACTATTTACATCATACTTAGCAAATTAAATCCTCCCTTCTAAAACAGATAGTTTATTATTAAAGTCCAGTCTTCTAAATACTTCTCCTTCTCTTCAAATTCCAATTTTCTTGCTAGCTTATCCTGTTCTAGAAGATCAAGCCATTTCACCCTCCATTTTTCAATAGTTGGAATTTCCTCTTTCTTCCAAGCTCGCGCATACACAATTCTCGCAGCTGATAGTATACAGAACATAATTTTACCACATTTTTTCCAGACTTTCATCTAACATATTCAATTTAAAAACTTCAGCTTTAAATACAATATTTTCATTTGTGATAACCTTAATTTCTTGATAAATTAGAATCCAAAACTCATATGCTTTCTCACAAGTCCACCACATGTGGTACAGAGAATCTAATTGCTTGTTACATTTCCAACACTGAGGGTTATAATTTTTTTACATCATACTTAATCTTTGCAGAGTGAGATACCACCTGTATAAAATTTTATAGTAGCTTTCTCTCAGACTCTGACACTTAGAATATTTTAGCCTTTTTTCCAACATATCTCCCACTGAGATAGTTCTAAATTGTAACCAAAATTTTAGGACCATTTGATCATATTAGTTTTTACTATCTCTTCTTCTAAAAAGATTTCCAGAAGGCAATTATATATTCTAGACAGTGGATGTTCCTTATTTGACAATAGTTCTTTTTCTAAATTAGATCCACTATTTCCAATCCCCGTCAATTTGATGTCCATCAACATCCTCTCTTAGTTGCCTATGTAAGAACCAGCTACACTCCCGTCCTTTTTCCTTAAGTTCTTCTTGAGTTTTTAACTTGATTGTTTCATTATTAATTACAAATAAATCTTTATACCTTATCCAACCCGATTCTGTCTTCTGGCTACGGCTAAATAGAGCCTCATGGGGGGAGGCCCTTATACTTGAGCCAAATTCTATATAGGGAGCTTCGGATGAAGTGGTTTTTAAAATCCAAATTGGCTTTTAACTTGTTATAAAATAGGTAAGCATGCCAGCTGAACCTTAAGTCTTCACCTTCCAATCTTAATGTGCCCTCATCTTCCAGCCTGATCCAGTCCCTTAACCACATTAAGCAAGAAGCTTCCTAATATAGTTTGATATTTGGGAATGCCATCCCCCTGTCTTTCCTCTCTTGAAGGTATTTAATATTTATTCTTGGCTTTTTCCCATTCCAAATGTAATTCACCAGATCTTTCTGCCAAGTTCTGAATGGAATGTCGTTTTTTATAATTGGAATGGTGTTAAACAGAAAAAGAATCCTTGGTAAAATATTCATCTTTATAGAATCTATTTTACCGAAGAGAGTTAGGTCTAGATGTTTCCATTTGTTCAAGTTCTTCTTAATATTTTCCTACATTGGCTTATAATTATTTTGAAACAAATCTGAGTTTTAACTGATATTATGATACCCAAATATCTGACTTTTTAATATATCTTTAAACCTGTTTTTTCCTCCAGTTTATATAAGACCAGCAGCAAGCCAAGCCAGAAGCAGCCTTCTTTTTCCCCAATTCCATCTGGGCAAGAAGGCAGCAGAGGCCAGGCAGCAGCAAGAGGGTGTGGCAGGAGTGGTGAACTATAAAGCCACTCCTCTCCCACCCCTCAGGAAGACCAGCAGCAAGCCAAGCCAGAAGCAGCCTTCTTTTTCCCCAATTCCATCTGGGCAAGAAGGCAGCAGAGGCCAGGCAGCAGCAAGAGGGTGTGGCAGGAGTGGTGAACTATAAAGCCACTCCTCTCCCACCCCTCAGGAAGACCAGCAGCAAGCCAAGCCAGAAGCAGCCTTCTTTTTCCCCAATTCCATCTGGGCAAGAAGGCAGCAGAGGCCAGGCAGCAGCAAGAGGGTGTGGCAGGAGTGGTGAACTATAAAGCCACTCCTCTCCCACCCCTCAGGAAGACCAGCAGCAAGCCAAGCCAGAAGCAGCCTTCTTTTTCCCCAATTCCACCTGGGCAAGAAGGCAGCAGAGGCCAGGCAGCAGCAAGAGGGTGTGGCAGGAGTGGTGAACTATAAAGCCACTCCTCTCCCACCCCTCAGGAAGACCAGCAGCAAGCCAAGCCAGAAGCAGCCTTCTTTTTCCCCAATTCCATCTGGGCAAGAAGGCAGCAGAGGCCAGGCAGCAGCAAGAGGGTGTGGCAGGAGTGGTGAACTATAAAGCCACTCCTCTTCCACCCCTCAGGAAGACCAGCAGCAAGCCAAGCCAGAAGCAGCCTTCTTTTTCCCCAATTCCACCTGGGCAAGAAGGCAGCAGAGGCCAGGCAGCAGCAAGAGGGTGTGGCAGGAGTGGTGAACTATAAAGCCACTCCTCTCCCACCCCTCAGGAAGACCAGCAGCAAGCCAAGCCACAAGCAGTCTTCTTTTTCCCCAACTCCATCTGGGCAAGAAGGCAGCAGAGGTCAGGCAGCGCGGAGAGGCGGCGGGGAAGGAGAAAGCAACACCTGGGACTGCCAAGGCCACCCCTCCATTCAGCAAAACAACGCGGCATTGGCCGCAAGAGGAGGAGCTAAGACATTTCCATATATTGCTTTCCCCGTCATCATTGCATGGCTAGGTTAGCCATAAAGGAGAACATTCTACCTCAGGGCCTTTTGTTTTTAGGCATAATACTTATAATGGGAGAGCTGACTAGACAGGAAAATGTTAATATCTGTCCATTGTCTGTTAGACATGGAGCTCCTATTCTGGGTCAGAAACTTCTGACGGATAAATCATTTCCAGCACCAGATGATGGAGCCGGGAATAGCCTGGGAGCAGGAATTGAGGTTGTGTGGGGGCAGGGAAGGTATGGCGGCAACAGAGTGAACAAATGTTACAAAAGAAGAAGGGATCGATGTCTGATATCTATCCCTTCTTCAGTTCACCCTGTTTCCCAAGATAACATGGAGAGCGTACCAACCATTCCACAATCCCTTAATCTGCTCCTTTGCAATGTCAGGTCGGCCAAAGGTAAGACTCATATCATCCACGATCTTCTCGTGGATGAACAGGCCGACCTGGCATGCTTCACCGAGACTTGGCTGGGAGATGCCAGCGCTGCTACCTGGGCGCAGGCCCTCCCAGCCGGCTACACGGTTAGTGAGCAGATAAGGGAAAGTGGGCGGGGGGGCGGTGTGGCAATAGTTCACAAAACTAACCTAACTTTGATCAGGAAACCTGTCCGGAAAACGATCCACATCGAGTGTGTGTACCTTGGCCTGAAGACCAGGGATAGTTTGGGGATTCTGTTAGTATACCGGCCACCCCGTTGTCTAACAGATTCCCTGACTGAGCTGACTCAGCTGGTCTCTGAGTTGTTGTTGGAGTCTCCCAGACTTCTTGTATTGGGTGACTTCAACATTCCTCTTGAGACCAGCTCTTCTGATCTATCTGGAGCAGCTCGGGAGTTCATGGAATCCATGACAGGCATGAACCTATCCCAGTTGGTCAATGGGCCTACCCATTGCGCGGGTCACACACTCGATGGAATCTTTAGTACGGAACAGGAATATCCGTGGGCGGAGGTAACCAAAACCTCCGCACTGTCATGGACGGATCATTTCCTGATCAAGTTGGAACTAAAAGCCACTTCTGTCCCCCCCGGGGGTGGTGGACCCATTAGAATGGTCCGCCCTCGAAGACTAATGGAACCAATTGGTTTCCAGAAGGCCTTAGAGGGTTTAATGGTTGGCAACGCCGGTGACTCCGTCGAAGCTTTGGTGAATACCTGGAACACCGATCTTCCCAAGGCTCTCGACACAATCGCCCCCAAGCGTCCTCTCCAACCCGCTCCAAATCGCAAACCCTGGTTCTCGGAGGAACTCAGGGAGATGAGGCGGGTTGGACGACGACTAGAGCGCAAATGGCGGAAGACTCGACTCTTCTCCGACAGAACTCGCCATAGGCAGCATCTTCGCGCCTATCGGGAGGCTTTGCGTGCAGCGCGGAGATCCTTCTGCTCTGCACGCATCGCGTCTGCAGAGTCCCGCTCAGCAGAGCTGTTTAGGGTTGTGGGGGAGCTGACGCGGGTGCCCCCTGCGCCAAATCCCCTACTGGACCCAACAACAGCCTGCTGTGATGAGTTTAACACCTTCTTTGCAGACAAAATCTCTCGGATAAGGGCCGACTTGAATGTCAATGTTTTGTCAGAGCCCATAGGTGAGGTGTCCGATAACTCCGTTGCTGTTTCTTTACTGGATGAATTTCAACCTGCAAGTACCGAGGACGTGGACAAGCTCCTTGGAAGTTTGAGAAAGACGACTTGCCCTCTCGATCCTTGTCCATCTTGGCTGGTCGCCCAGGGAGGGGACGCAGTGAAAACATTCCTTCGGGATGTGATCAATGCGTCCCTCAGGGAGGGTTCTTTACCATCTTGTCTAAAGGAGGCGGCCGTTAGACCCCTCCTGAAGAAACCCTCCCTTGATCCCTTGGATAAAAACAATTACAGGCCAGTCTCCTTGCTCCCATTTTTGAGCAAGGTCATCGAGAGAGCAGTCGCCTCCCAACTCCAAGCTGTCTTGGATGAAACTGATTATCTGAATCCATTTCAAACGGGCTTCAGGACAGGACATGGAGTTGAGACTGCCATGGTCGCTCTGGCTGACGACCTTCGCTTGAGCATTGACAGGGGTAGTGTGACCCTGCTCGTGCTCTTGGATCTCTCAGCGGCCTTTGACACGGTAGATCATTCCATCCTTTTGGGTCGACTGAGAGAGTTGGGGATCGGAGGCACTGCACTTCGGTGGTTCCGGTCCTTTCTCTCCGGGAGATCCCAAAGGGTGAGGCTCGGGGACAGTTGCTCTTCTAAGATAGAGCTTAATTGTGGCGTCCCTCAAGGCGCCATCCTGTCCCCGATGCTGTTTAACATCTACATGAAGCCGCTGGGTGAGATCATTCGGAGGCATGGAGCTCAGTGTCTTCAGTACGCTGACGACACTCAGATTTACCTCTCCATGACAAGATCGTCGGCTCAGACTTCAGATGGCGTCTCTCCTCTCAATGACTGTCTTACAGCAGTAATGGATTGGATGAGGGAAAACAGGTTGAAGCTCAATCCGGACAAAACGGAGGTGCTAACTGTCACAGGACCGAAGCCAGGATTGGGAATACACCTCCCGGTCCTAGATGGGGTCACACTCTCCTCGAAGGACCCTGTTCGCAGTCTGGGGGTACTCCTTGATTCGTCGCTTCACATGACTAGTCAGGTGAATGCGGTGGTCAGGAGTGCCTGTTATCAGCTTCGGCTGATCCGCCAGCTGCGCCCTTTCCTGGAGCCAAAGGACCTGGAGTCAGTGGTACATGCTTTGGTAACCTCACGATTGGACTTCTGTAATGCGCTCTACATGGGGCTACCCTTGTGCCTAACTCGGAAACTTCAATTAGTTCAGAATATGGCAGCCAGGCTTGTCACGGGAACATCAAGGAGAGAGCACATAACACCAGTGCTCAAATCTCTCCACTGGCTGCCGATTAGTTTCCGAGCGCAGTACAAGGTGTTGGTTTTAACCTTTAAAGCCCTACATGGCTTGGGTCCATCTTATCTGAGGGACCGCCTCCTCCCATACGAACCCCTCCGCACACTCCGGTCTTCTGGGAGGAACTTATTGCAGCCTATGAAGACTAGACTGACGCAGACCTCCCAGAGGGCCTTCTCGGCTGTCGCTCCCAGGCTATGGAATGGCCTGCCAGACGAGATGCGTCTTATTACATCTTCTGATTGCTTTAAAAAAGCCTTGAAGACGCATCTCTTCCGGCAGGCCTTCCCAGAAAGTTCTTAACCTCCCGGCTCTGTTTGGGTTAAGCTCTCCCATTAGCATTTTAACATCTTGACCCTGATCTCTTTGCAATGGGTTGCCGTTTTAAATTGAAATTTTTATTATGTCATTTTAATTGATGTCAGTTTAATTTAATTTTAAGGGGCGGGTGGTTGGGTATGGGTCATGTATATTTTATCTTGCATTTTTTAATTGATGTAACCCGCTCCGATTGGATACAGAGGAGCGGGCTATAAATAAAACATTATTATTATTATTATTATATATTTCTCTTGAGGATATACATTTTTCACAATTATCATTGTTTTATCCTTATTTACTTTTAAACCTGATATTTCCCCAAATTCCTTTAGCATCTGCTGTTAGGGACATAGAGAGACTCGCTGTGTCCACTACAACCACTTGCAGAACGGAGCCATGTGGACAGGACGCCGAGAAGCAGGTCTCTGGAGAGTTAACTGCAACAGTCTTTAGGCCAGGAAGGAAAAATTCCTTCACATCAGCAAATGACCTTCAGCTCCCTGCTTGCTGAATAAAGACACAAGCACTGCCAGTCTTCACTCGATACAAGGGCTTTAATCTTCATTTGCAATATATACAAAGATATGTATATTGAGTATATCGGACAACCATCTCAAATACTCTCTATCTCTCACTCACCAACAAACTGCTACACCAACCACCACAACAAACCCACAACAGAGACATTTCCCATCTCCCTTATATACGTGGTTCAAATGCTCATTGCATCACCCATCCCAGGTGTGCATATTACCAACTAGTTAACCCACACACACCTGCCACTGAAGCTTAGCTTCTTTCATTACTAAGCTTACAGCTCCATCTTGTGGTCACATCCATGTCATTTCATGGTCACATCCATGTCATTTCCTGACATGGCAGCAAGATTGGTCCTTCTTGTAATGGGTCAGACAACGAAACCATAAGATCATCCGCAAATGCTTTACATTTAAACTGATCCTCTTATTTTCACTCCCCTAATTTGATTGTTATTTCTTAGATTTTGTAATAGAATGTTTAAAAATTATTATAAAGAGCAGAGATGACAGCTGATACCCTTGTCTTGTACCCTTTTCTGTATTTATGGTCTTAGTCCTCTGCCCATTTATCAATATTTGTGCCCTTTGACATGTATGTATAGACTTGACCTTCTCAGTAAAATGAACACCCAGTTCTAACTTTTCCAAAATAGCAAAAATCAAATCCCATGATACATTGTCAAAAGCTTTTCCAATATCAAAAAAGAACAAAGCCAATTTTTTTCGTTATGCCTTTCATGTTATTCAATTAAATCTAATATATGCCTGATGTTATTCTTTAATTGTCTTTTCGGAACAAAGCCATTCTACTCTTTATGTATAATCAAGTGAATTATTTTCTTCATTCTTTCAGCCAGTATCTTTGCAAACAACTTATAATCATTGTTTAACAATGATATTGGCCTATATTTTTTCAATTCCAAGTCTTTTTCCTCTTTGGGGATTAAGGTTATTGTTGCTTTCTCCCTCGTAGGAGGTAAATGTTGAGGTCTTATTGAATTCATCATATCTTTTAAAGGATTCAGTATCTCATCTTGTAGGTTTTTTTTATAATATATAGCCGTAAAGCCATCCGGCCCAGGTGCCTTATCCATTTGACTACTTTGGATTGCAGATATGATTTCAGATGTTGTGATAGGATAGTCCAAAGCTTCCCTCCGTTCCTTTGTTAATTTTGGAATCTGAATTCCCATTATATATTTCTCCCTCTCTTCTGTTTGAATTTTGTCCTTTCTGTATAGTTTCATGTAATATTTCTAAAAGGCTTTCAAATTTTTTACCTGCTCTGTCACACTTCAATCACCTTCTCTTATTTTGGATATTAGATTTTCCTGCTTTTTTCCCCTTAGCCTGTATGCCAGCCATTTGCCTATTTTATTTGCGTAGATAAAAGAGCGAGCTTTGATGTATTTCATCTTTATCTATATTTCCTCTTGTAGCGTAGATGATAATTGTCTTTGTAACACTTTGACCTGATCTAAATCGGCAAAAAGAAGTGTGTTCATGACTGCATGAAAGTCTAGCCTTTAGATGAGAAAAAGGGAAAGTGTGTCATGAAAACGCTTTTTTTGCGTTTTAGGGGAGAAGAAGCGCCTTTAAAAAGGTGCTGGTTTTCCCAGCTTCTTTTATAAAAACTGCGGAACAGCGCAGCTCCATCTAAAGGCTGTGGTGCAGCTGCTAAGCATTAAGGAAAAGGCAACTTCATGTCACAATTTCCTGCCAATCTAGAAAGCCCCTTTAAGTTCTTTTTGGAGTTTATCATTTGTTGGCTCTTTTTGCAGTTTTCTCTCTTTATCTTTAATTTGTCTCTCTAGTTTTTGAGTTTGTGCTTTGTGTTGTCTATTTTGAATACTATTCTGTTGAACACATGGTCTTAGATGTCTCTACACTAATGCACAGAGCATGGGAAATAAGCAGGATAAACTTGAAATCCTAGAACAACAAGAGAAATATGATATAATAGGCATCACTGAAACCTGGTGGGATGAGTCTCATGATTGGAATGTAGAAATAGAGGGGTATGACCTTTTAAAGAAAAAAACAGGCCAAACAAGAAGGAGGAGGAGGAATAGTATTATATGTGAGGGATATTTACACCAGTGAAGAGATCCAGGACATCAATACTGGAAGCCAGGTGGAGAGCATCTGGATAAAAATTAAAGGAGAGGGAAACAACAGGGATGTTACTGTGGGAGTCTACTACAGACCCCCGACTCAAGCAGAGGAATTGGATGATGCCTTTCTAGAACAGATGACCACACATTCAGATAGGAGAAATATAGCAGTAATGGGTGACTTCAACTATCGTGACATTTGCTGGAATTCAAATTCTGCCAAATCCTCAAGATCTAGCAAAGTCCTCACTTGCTTGGAAGACAATTTCATTGTGTAAAAAGTTGAAGAGGCAACAAGGGAGTCAGCTATTTTGGATCTGATCCTAACCAACAGGGAAGACCTGATGGGGTGCAAGTGGTGGGATCCTTAGCTGGGAGTGACCATGTTCTCCTGGAGTTTGTTATACAGTGGAAAGGAGAAGCTAGGCATAGTCAGACACAAATTCTAGACTTTAGGAGAGCTGATTTCAATAAACTTAGAGAAATATTAGGGATGATCCCATGGTCAGGTACACTAAAAGAGAAGGGAATTCAAGACGGATGGGAGTTCCTCAAAAGGGAGATACTGAAGGCACAATTTCAAACAGTTCCAATGAGGAAGAAAAATGGGAGATGTCTCAAGGAACCAGGATAGATGACTAAGGAACTTTCAATTGAGCTAATTTTTAAACGGAAGATGTATAAGAAATGGAAAAATGGGGAAATCACCAAAGAGGAATTAAAAAAAAATAGTATGTGTAGGGATAAAGTCAGAAAAGCTAAAGCGCAGAATGAACTCAGGTTGGCTAGAGAGGTTAAGAACAATAAAAAAGGTTTTTTTGGGTATGTCCGCAGTAAAACGAAGAAGAAGGAAATGGTAGGGCCATTGTGTGGTAAAGATGGCAAAATGCTAACAGGGGACAGAGAAAAGGCAGAATTACTCAACATCTTCTTTGCTTCAGTCTTCTCAGAAAAGGCAAAGGGTGCTCAACCTAAGGATAATGGAGCAGAAGACAGAATAGGGGAATTTCAGCACAGAATAAGTAAAGAGATAGTACAGGAATACCTGGTTAACCTAAATGAATACAAGTCTCCAGGACCAGATGAACTACACCCAGATGAACTGGCAAATGTAATATCGGAACCATTGGCAATAATCTTTGAGAACTCCTGGAGAACAGGAGAAGTCCCAGCAGACTGGAGGAGGGCAAACGTTGTCCCAATCTTCAAAAAGGGGAAAAAAGAGGATCCCAACAATTATCGTCTAGTTAGTCTGACATCAATTCCAGGAAAGATTCTGGAACAGATTATTAAACAGAGAGCCTGCGGATATCTAGAAGATAATTCCATACTCACAAAAAGCCAACATGGGTTTCAGAGAAACAAGTCATGCCAAACAAACCTGATCTCTTTTTTTTGATAAAATCACCAGCTTGGTAGATGAAGGGAATGCTGTGGATGTAGTATATCTTGATTTCAGTAAGGCCTTTGACAAGGTTCCGCATGACATTCTTGCAAACAAGCTTGCAAAATGTGGAGTAGACAAGGTAACCGTTACATGGATTTGTAACTGTTTGACTGACAGAACCCAAAGGGTGCTCAACAATGGTTCCTTTTCATCCTGGAGAGAAGTGACCGGTGGGGTGCTACAGGGTTCTGTCCTGGGCCCGGTGCTATTCAATATCTTTATTAATGACTTGGATGAAATTATTGAGGGCCTAGTTATCAAATTTGCAGATGACACCAAATTAGGAGGAGTAGCTAATACACCAGAAGGCAGGATGAAAATTCAAAATGACCTGAATAGACTAGAAAGCTGGGCCAAAGCTAACAAAATGAAATTCAACGCAGAGAAATGTAAGGTCCTGCACTTAGGAAGGAAAAAATGAAATGCACAGATATAGGATGGGGGATACCTGGCTGAATGAGACAACATGTGAAAAGATCTAGGAGTCCAAGTGGAGCACAAGTTGAACATGAGTCAACAGTGTGATGCAGCAGCTAAAAAGGCCAATGCAATTTTAGGTTGCATCAATAGAAGTATAGTGTCTAGATCAAGGGAAGTAATAGTGCCACTCTATTCTGCTTTGGTCAGGCCCCACCTGGAATACTGTGTCTAGTTCTGGGCACCACAATTCAAAAAGGATGTGGAGAAACTGGAGCGGGTCGAAAGGAGGGCGATTAAAATGGTGAAGGGTCTGGAAACCATGCCCTACGAGGAATGACTTAGGGAGCTGGGAATGTTTAGCCTAGAGAAGAGAAGGTTAAGAGGTGATATCATAGCCCTGTTTAAATACTTGAAGGGATGTCACATAGAGGAGGGAGCAAGCTTGTTTTCTGCTGCTCCAGAGAACAGGACCTGGAACAATGGATGCAATGTCCAGGAAAAGAGATTCCACCTCAACATTAGGAGGAACTTCCTGACAGTAAGGTCTGTTCGACAGTGGAACACACTCCCTGAGAGTGTAGTGGAGTCTCCTTCCTTAGAGGTCTTTAAGCAGAGGCTGCATGGCCATCTGTCAGGGATGCTTTGATGGAGAGTTCCTGCATGGCAGGGGGTTGGACTGGATGGCCCTTGTGGTCTCTTCCAACTCTATGATTCTATGATTCTATGAATAAAAAACCCTCATCACTGATTTGGATGCCCTCCAAACTGTTATAATGTCGATACCTTTGTTCACGTTTTCTTCAAAGTACAGAAATAGAAAAAGCAAATTAATTAATTAATTAATTAATTAATAAACTAACACTTTTGGGTCTTGTAGCAATTTATCTTTCAGACACCAAATCCAGTCCATCTTAGTTTGTTCTTTTATCTTTAATACTATAGGGTTGTGGTCTGATAAAGACTTGGGTAGTATATCCATTTATTATTATTATTATTATTATTGATCTGTAAATTTACAGTGCTGTACATACATTCTTATAATTAGATGGATCCCTGCCCTCAGGCTTACATTCTAAAAGAGACAACACAAAAGGAAAAGGGGAAGCTGGTAGGAAGGGGATGAGGTCCAGTGGTTCTTCTCTCCCTCTGGACCAAGGCAGGTTGACTGAAGTTGACTGGCTTGGGTTCTTAAAACATAGTTAAGAGGAGGCATCCTGGGGCAGATGGCACAGTCCTGGGAACGCTTCCCTAAACAATATAGTCTTTAACTTAATTTTGAATCTGGTTAGAGAAGTGATGAGGTGCACATGTGGGGGAAGAAGTTTCCAGAAGTGAGGGGCAGCAAGTGAGAAGGGACGAATCCAGGATGGCGCAGTGGAAATCCTCGGCTGGGACAGGAGACCTTGACTGCCAGAACGGAGGGTATGAGAAGGAGTGTGAGGAGAAAGAAGTTAAGACAAGTAAGGAGGGGCCAGTCCGTGGAGGACTTTGAAAGTCAACAACAAAAGCTTGTACTGGATGTGGAAGGGGAAGGGGAGCCAATGAAGGGAGGATAAAAGAGGAGCAACATGGTCAAAGCAGCGAGAGGATGTGATAATATGTGCAGCTGAGTTCTGGACAGAGATTAAAGGATGGAGGTGAGAGAGAGGAAGCCCTGTCAGAAGAAGGTTACAATAATCTAGTCGTGAAACCACTAGGGCATGAACCAGAGTCCTTGCAGTGGAGGCTGAAAGGAATGGATGGATTTTAGCAATGTTGTAAAGAGAGAATCTACAGGTCTTGGCAGTGGCCTGAATCTGGGGAATAAACGACAGAGGAATCATAGATAAAACCAAGACTGCGGGCTTGCTGAACTGGTTGAATAGAAGTGCTGTCAATAGAAACAGAAAAGGATTATTGAAGGGTGGGCTTAGGTGGGAAGATGAGAAGCTCTGCCTTAGACATGTTGAGCTTCAAGCGCCGATGCCGCATCCACTGAGAGATGGCAGCCTGACAAGAGGAGACTTGCTGTTCAAGTCCCGGCGAAAGGTCAGGGGTGGAAAGATACAGCTGAGTGTCATCGGCATACAGACGATAGGAGAAACCAAAAGAACTGATGAGTTTACCAAGGGACAATGTGTATAGAGAGAACAAAAGGGGCCCCAGGACAGAGCCCTGGTGAACTCCAACAGATAAGGGAACAGAGTAGGAAGTCTGACCACCTGTGACCACTGCAAAAGATCTGTCTGACAAGTAAGATTTAAACCAGTTGAGAACAGAGTCGGAGAATCCGAGGTCAGAAAGTAAGTCAAGCAAGAGACAGTGGTCCACAGTGTCGAAGGCCACAGACAAATCTAGAAGAATGAGAATAGAGTGGAGTCCATTCGCCTTGGCCCGCAAGAGATCATTTGAGATCTTGGTGAGGGCGTCTCTGTAGAGTGCTGTGGGCGGAAACCAGACTGAAAAGTGTCCAGGATGGAGTTGGATTTTATATATGTGTACTGATATTCTTGGAGGTCAGGAAAAAATCAATTCTGGAAAATGATTTTTTAACAGTTGAGTAAAAGGTATAATCTCTTGATTTGTCATACAAGTACCTCCAGATTTCTATCAATGAGAGGTTATTCATTAAATCAAAAAAGTCTGTGGGAGTTTACCTTCATCTTTTTTCTTCTTGGGTATTGTTTTTCTATCTAAGTCTGGGGAAATCACCATAAAAATCATTGACACATAATCTAGGTTCCGTAACATATCAAGTAGCTTATGATAAAATAGGGCCTTATTTTCCTGGGGCGCATAGATTCCTATCAGTAGTGTTCTCTGATTTCATATGATCGTTTCAACTCCCAGGAAATGCCCATCTTTATCATTAAATAATTCTTTAGAGTACAAGCTTTCTTTTACATACATGACTATAACTTTTTCTTTTGGGTGGAAGCAGATATGTATTCTTTTCCAAATTTCTTGTTTTTTAACAATCAAGTGACTTTCTGTTTAATATGAGTCTCCTGAAGGCAGATTATATCACTACTATATTTGGCTAAAAGATGAAAGTTTTTTTCTCTTTTGTGGTGAATTTATACCATTTATATTCCATGAGAGAATACTTAGGTATTTATCCCTTAAATTGCTCAAACATTGTCTATTATTCAGTATATTATTATTGATGTTACCATTTCTTTTGTGATTTATTTTTCCTTTACCCATTTCTTTAACTCAGTTTATCTTACCTTCTAGGTCTCTTTTTTGTTTAGTCTTAATGAGTCTTTTTCTTCCGTAAAGCTTCCTCCTTTCTTATTTTCCACTTTGCTCTCTTGTGTGTCTTCATACGAGATGTCATCCTCACTCTGTTGCTCGTCTTTATCCTCCAAAGAAGCTTCAGTCTCTCCTTCCTCTCTATCCATACCTTCATTTCCTTTAGAATTTCATCTCATGTCTCTATCTGTCCTTCTCTTCCTTTTGGGGTTTTTGATCTCTTCCTGATTACGTTTAAGAAAGTCTTTTGCTTTTACCAGGGTGTTTAGCTTATACCACCACTTATCCCATTTTACTGAAAGACCTTCCAATTGTTCCCATTTGTATGAAATCTTATTTTTGTTCAAGAACTGAGTGACAAATCTGTATTCTTCTCTTTTTTTCAAAATCCTTCTAGGAATGTCTGTAAATATTTTAATTTCTGTCCCTTCAACTATAAGATTATTTTGATAATTGTTAAATAATATTTCATCTCTGATTTTCTTCCTGACAAAATATACCACCACATCTCGAGGTAGGTTCTTTTCTTTAGCAATCTGTGAGTTGACTCTAAAGATTTTATTGATTTCTTTTGAAAATTCCTCTGCTGACATTTCTATGAAACCTGCTAGAGCTGGGACTAAATATTCATATAATTTTTCAAACCTTTGTTCTTTTAGACCTCTAATCTTGAGACAGATTTCCCTTTGTCTTAGTTGTTCTATTGCTTTCATGTCAGGTCTCTATCTTGTTGCCTTTTTATTATTTTTGTTGTTTCTTCTACTGCCTGAGTCCTATCTTCCAGATTGTTTATTCTTGAGATAGCTTGGTTAATTTCTCTTATGACCTCCTCTAATGAGTGTTTAATTCCTTTCAGTCCTGTCTTTAAATCCATCCTAATATCTTGTTTTCAATCTCTCCTAAGTTCTTTCATATCCTGTTTTAGGTTCTTTTCCAACTCTTTATTGTTCTTTTCCATTTCAAGCCTCCATTGCTTAATTTCCTCCATTACTGGAGTAGGTATTTGCTCTATAGAGTTCCTTCTCTGGGGTTGTGTTTGTGCACCTTTCCTAGTTGACCTAGCAGCCATTTATTTGTATTTTCTTTTAATTTCTATTTTAATATATTCTCCTCCTACTATTTTTACCTTATGTCTCTTTTTGAATTTCGTCTCTTCTTCCTTCTTAAGTCTGCTTCCTTTATATCCAATTCTCTTTATGGTTTAATTTCCTTTCTACGTCTATTTTCATTTTCTCTCTGTTTAAAATCTATTTTTCCCTCTTGTGTTAACTATCTCCTTCTTTATTCTGCTTTGAGCTATTACCCTTCCTGGCTTCTACTTTCTATCCCTTGCTTTCTTAGTTCCCTCCCTTGAGCTTTTCTATCTTTCAAAATCCACTTCTCATCTCTAGTTTGACATATTTTTCCATCAATCTTAACTTCCTTTCTTTTCACATCTGCCTTTTGCTATCTTTATTTCTTATAATTTAAATGTGATCCAATGTGGTCTTATTTTGTTTTTATCTTCCTCATTCCCACTAAAAGTTATTTTAGGAATAGAAAAAGTTATTTTCCCATTCCTCTTTTTATGTTGATTTTCTCCTTTCCGCCTGGTATTTCCCTTTACCCAATTTGGCCTTTCCCATATCAAACAAAAAACAACTTCATTTATATACTGCTTCATACTGCCTAAGGAATGTCTAAGCGGTTTACAACTGAAAGCTACTTGCTCCCAACAATCTGGGTACTCATTTTAGCGACCTCGGAAGGATGCAAGCCTTAGTCGAGCTTGAGCCCTTTTGCTGGTCTTGAACTCGCAACCTTATGGTTTTGAGTGAGTGGCTGCAGTACAGGCATTTAACTACTGCGCCACTAGGGCTCCTTCCATCACCCTCCATCCCACTTATCTTTCTCCCGGCATCTGTCTTTTCTCTCAGCCCCTTGCTCCGTCTAGCTCAGCTTTCTCTCTCCTGGTGTCCGTTCTTACTCTTTGCCTGAAGTCACAAACTCTCAGTCTCTTTGCCTTGATGTCTCCCTCCATCCGGCATGGCTTCCTCTCTCTCGACGTCAACCCTCTCTCTCTAGTTTGATATATCCCTCTTCCTGGCTTTGGTTTTCTCTCTCTCAGTGTCTAATCTTCTCTCTGTCCTGTTGACTCCCTGATTAGCTTGCTTCCTCCCAACGAACCCCATCTCTCTAGACCTGATGTTTCCCTTCGTTTTGGCTTAGTTGTCTTTTCCCGGCGCCCGTCCTCTCTCTCTGCCTTAATGTCTCCTTCCCTCTGGTTCGGTTCTTTTCTTTTTCGGCATTTGCCCCTTCTTGGCCTGATGTCTCCCTCTGTCCAGCTTAGGTTTTCTCCCTTTCTATATCCAACTTCTCTCATTACCCTGGTATCTCCCTTCTTCCAATTTTCTACCTTGGTGTCTGCCTCCGTCCAACTTGACTTTCTCTTTCTCGGCTTCTGCCCTCTCTTCCAACTTTAGTATCACTTTCCGTCTGCTCTCTCCCTCTGTCCAGCTTCTGCCTTGGTTTCTCCCTCAGTCTGGCTTGGCTTTCTCCTTCTCAGCATCTGTCCTCTCTCTCTGCCCTGCTGTCTCCCTTTCTTCAGTTTAATCGTTAATTGTTTCAACACCACTCAACTGGAACTTTCTCTTTTATTTCTTACCGGGATTTTAAAAAAACATAAGATCCAGCACGGATCTACCAAACAAAACAGCAGTGGTTGAACTCTGTCATTTTTTAAAAAAAACAACAACAACAGAGAGCCAAGTATGAATAAAAAAGGAATTTGGTCTTCTTCCACTAAGCCCAGCTGTTCTCAGTTCTGTTAAAATTTGTAAGTCGCAGCTGTTTCCTCTGGCTCCTATATTGTTCTATACTCTTCCCCCAAAAAAAGAAAAGGAATTAAACTGGAAAGTCCTTGAATCTCTTCTAAGTTTAATGACTTGCCATGCTATATCTGTCCCATGATGCAACAACAACAACAACAAAAAACACATACAAAAAAGATTTAAAAGTTGGTGAAGGCATTTAGCTCCTGGGAGCTTTTTACCAGAGGCTTGGCTCTCACAGCTCCCTCCAAGAACCTCTCCCTCGTCCTCGTCGGCAGCCCTCCGGTTCCTGAAGAGGATTGGGGTTGTCAGCTCAGGATTTGAGCCCTTGTGAGGTGCCCTTGACTCCCTATGACAAGGCGGTTGTCCAGTTGTTGCCCCAGTCAAGTAAGGCAGAGAAAAACAGCTGGAAAAGCCTCAGTTAAAGAGTGTTTTCGAAGCTCCTCTGAAAGCACTCCTCATGCCTCCGCAGCCGATCCGGAAGTCTGTGTGTGCTCATCCTAAAGGCTGGCTGGATGATAAAGTAGAGGTGCTTACAGTCAGTGCTTACAGGACAGATTATATTCTTGCCTTTTGTCAGAGGATGATTACTTTTCAAATAAAAATTAAAGTACAGTACTGTACTTACATTGACTCACAGATAAGCCGACTCTTTGGGGCTAATTTTTTGACTAAAATTTCTAGAGTATCAGAATGTTCAGAATGAATTTTCATTATTGTCTTGTTCATTTTTTTATTTAGTATTTTGAAATTTTACATAAAATAACATAAAAAAATTATACCATTCTTTCATAACTATAATATACTTTAACATTTTATTTATTTGTTTGTTTATTTTACTGAATATCACCTCAGTGCACCATTCTACTTTATTATATAATGATAATAATACTGTATTTCATTTTCTATCTATTTTTATATTCAAAATATTTTCTATTTCTAATATTACTATTTTCCAAAGTTTTTGAACATTTTTACATTGCCACCACATATGTATATATGATGCTACTTCATTACAACCTCTCCAACAATATTTTGAGTTATTCTTATTTATATTATGTAATCTTATTGGTGTTAAATACGATTTCCAAACCAGTTTATAATAATTTTCTTTAATTTGTATCAATAATTTTTTCAAATGTCTTTGCTCCCAAATTCTATTCCATTTATTTTCACAAATGTTATATCCTAATTCATCTTCCCATATTTCTTTCAGAATATTTTGATTTAATTTTTCCCTTTTACTCTCCATTAATATTTTGTACATTTTTCTTGTTTTTCCTTTCATGCTTTCATTTTCCTCCCTTTCTTTCCCTTGCTGAATTATTTGTTCAAATTGTATATATTTTTCCTTTCTTATATTCTTTTTTCCAATTTTTAAACTATTGTTCTATTTGCATATAGTGAAACCAAGACATTTTTATTCCGCTAATCTTTTCTTTTATACTTTCTTTTCCACTCTTTAACTCTATCCAATTTTCTGTTTTATCCATTTTCCTTGATTCTTTATCTAGTAAATCTCTTAAATTTTTTGGGAATGATTTTTCCATTATTATTGGTGTTATCATTGAATTTTCATTCATCATTCTTTTTTTATATTTGTTCCATATCTCCAATATATTTTTCATGAATGGATTTTCAATCTCCGTAATTTCCTTCCTACTGAAATCTTTAAAGAAAATTTTATCTATTTTCATATCTATTTCTTCTTTTCCTATTTCTAACCAGTCTAGATCTGATATATTTAACATACCTTCTATTACATATTTTAAGTGGTTGGCCTCATAATATCCCTTTATATTAGGGAGGCCTAACCCTCCCTTTTTCTGAGATCTATACCAAAGTTGTTTGTTTAATCTAATTATTTTACCTCCATTACAAAATGAATTTAATAACTGTTGCCATTTATTTATTTCAGATTCTGATATTTTTAATGATATCATTCTAAATAAAAAAATTAATTTTGGTAGGATTTTCATTTTGACTAATGCAATTCTTCCGAACCATGATAATTGAATCTTCTTATATTCTACCAATTTTTTTCCACTTCTTTTCGTAATACCACTAAATTTTTCACTTCCATTTCTTTTAAATCTTTCGTAATATTGATTCCTAAATATTTTATACTACTTTTTAATCGTATCTCTAAATCTTTTTGTTTTGTTAATTTAAATCCTCTTCTTTTGTATATTTAAATAACATCATTTCTGATTTGTTCCAATTAATTTGAAGTCCTGTCACCTTTCCAAATAGATTCAAGTGTTCTTTTATTTTTCCCATTTTATCCTTTAAATCCTTAATAGTTAATAATGTATCATCAGCAAATAAACTAATTTTATGTTGTTTCCTCAATCCTATTCCTTCCAAACAGCTATCTTTCCTTATAGCATTTGCTAGCATTTCTATAACCATTGCAAATAATATTGGTGAAAGCGGGCATCCTTGTCTTGTACCTCTTGTTATTTTTATTTCATTTGTTATCCCATTGTTTACCATTACCTTTATTGAGTTATTACAGTATAATTGATCTATTAATCCCCTTATTTTTTCTCCCATTCCAATTTTTTTCAAAATTATTTTTAATGTTGGCCATTTCACACAGTCAAAAGCTTTAAATATATCTAATGCTAAAATTCCTGCTTTTAATTTTTTCCCCCAATTACATGTATTTTATTCATGTAATTGGGCATTTGTCTTCCTTTTATAAATCCGCATTGATCTTTCCCTATATATTTATACATACATTTATTCATTCTATTTGCTATTATTGCTGTTAAAATTTTTGCATCCTGATTTATTAATGATATGGGTCTGTATGACCCTGGGTCAGTTAAATCTTTATCTGTTTTTGGGTATCAATATTACCAACGATTGATACCATGATGCCGGAATTTTTTCTCCATTTATTATTCCATTGTACAGCTCTAACAATTTTGGGACTAATATTTTTTCAAATATTTTATAATATTCAGGTCCCAAACCATCCATTCCTGGAGTTTTTCCATTTTTTAGTTTTCTAATTACTTCAATTATCTCCTCCTTTTCTATGGGTTGTTCCAGTAATTCTTTATCTTCTTCCTTTATTTTTTGTCCCAAATTTTCTTCTACATACTTTTCAATCTTATCTAATGGTTTTTTTCCTGCTTGATATACATTTTTATAAAATTCTTCAAAAATTTTTAATTTTTCTTTCATCAATCTACACATCGTCCCTGATTTATCCTTCACTATGTTTATCATACTTTCCATTTTCTGTTTCTGTGTGGATTTGGCCAGCTTTTTTGAGTTTCTATTACTGTATTCAAAATATTCCCTTTTTAAATAAATCAAATTATCTTGTACTTCATTTATTTCCATCTCATCCAATTCTTCTCTCTTTGCCCTTAAATCTACATAAATTTGCTTATCTCTATTACTTATATATTTTTTCTCTAGTTTTTTTTGTCAGTTTCTAATTTCTTTTTTCTTTCTTCTTTTTTTCCCCTTAAGGTTATATGATTCTTTTATACATATTCCTCTTGTTAGTGTTTTCATGATATCCCATAACAAACTTTTTGTTACATCTCTTATCATTTATATCCCATGTTTCTTGCCATTCCTTTGCAATCTTATCAACAATATCTTTGTAATTCAACATTTTAGTGTCCAACCTCCACCTTTTTATTTGTTCATAATCTTTCTGAATAGCAATTTCTACATTCACAAAAGCATGGTCCGTTATTTGGATATTTAAAATTTCTTAATTTAAAACTTTATTTTTCATATTTTTTGAAATAAAAATATAGTCTATTCTGGTGTACGTTTTATGTATAGCAGAATAGTATGTATATTTCCTTTCATCCCCTTTTACTAATTTCCAAACATCTTTAAAGTTCCTTTTTTTCATTATTTTATTTAAATTTGTTATATTTCTATTTTTATCTTTTACAGAGTGGTTAGATTTGTCTTTAATTTTATCCATTTGCATGTTAAAATCTCCCGCTAGAATCACATATTGTTCTTGCATATCATCCACTTTTTTTTAACACCTTCTCATAAAACTCTTCTTGCTTTTAATTTGGAGCGTATACATTGGCTAATACATACTTATCTTCACCTAATTCCCCTTGTATTATTATATATCTTCCTTCTTCATCTCTTAATACATTATTTATTACAAAGTTACATTTCTTTGCAATTAATATTGCTACCCCCTTTGATTTAGAATTCCCAAATGCTTTTTCATAATTTTTACCCAATTCAGCCTCAATTCATTCTCCCTGTCTTTCCTTTGATGTGTTTCTTGAAGAAAAACCACGTCAGCGGTGTCCCGTTTTAACAATGCTTCAATTCTTCTTCTTTTAATCACCAAACCAAGTCCTTTGGTGTTTAAAGTTGAAATTTTTAATTTATCTGCCATAGTACAATTTATTCCTCTCTCCAATGACTCCAATTTGTGCAACCCATATCCCTCCCCTTAGCTCCCCTTTCTCCTCCCTCCCTCCTTCCCTCCCTCCCCCCCCTCATGTTCCATTTACCTCCCCACTTCTTCTTCCTAGAGCAGATTGCTCTAGCCTCAGTTGCCAAAGCTACCCCTGTGTGGAGGGGTGGTGAAGACATTCCAAGGCCCAAAGAAACTGCCCACCCCCAAGTGCTCATTAATTATGTTTAACTTTTCAACTTGTTTGTAGCACTATCTCTTTTTCCTCTAGGGAAATCCAACTCCTCCAATTGCTCCCAGTAATTCTCCTCCTCCAGATGTTTCACTCAAAGCTACTTCTCCAGGTCTTCCAAATTCTCCAGTTGATTTTTTTTATCTCCAGACCCTTTAGCTTCTCCAGTTGTTTTTTTGTTCATCTTTATATATTCCCAAATCTTTCAACAGCCATAGTCCTTGTTCTATAGAATCCATCCGGTACTTTCTTCCTGGTTTCTGGAATTTTAAGAATACAGGGTAACCCCATGTATAACTAAGCCCAGCTTTCAAAAGCAAGACTGTGCATGGCTTCATTGACATCCTCCACATTCTTGTCTGAAGACAATAGTCATTGTATATTTCCACTTTTGCATCTCCAAATCTGTTTTTCTGGGATCTTTCTCATAATATTCATCAACTCTTCTTTTTTGTTATAATTGGTCACTCTCACAATTATATCACGTGGTATAATTTTATTCCTTCCCGGTGCCAAACGATGAACTCTTTCCAAAGCTGTATCATTCCAATTAAGAGATGGGGAGACTTTTTGTAACCATTTTAGAATTTCAGTTTTTAGGTCTGATTTCCTGTCTCCTTTTCCACTTTCTGGTATATTCTTGATAACAAGGTTTGCTCTTCTTTGATAGTCTTGTAAGTTTATAAGCCTTTTATCTATTTCAGAATGCTTATTTTTATTTATTTGAATTTCTTTCTATTGTGCTTCTTGTTTATCTTTGCATGCTTTGTTATCCAATTGTAGTGATTGGACATACCATTTTATACACAATCGAATATTTTCAAAAATTTATCATCCAATCTTTCCACCTGCTGTTGAAAGCATTTTTGAATTTCTCCTAGTTGGTTTCTTAATGTTGGGTGTAAATCCTCTATGTTCCTATCTATTCTTCCTTCAATTTCCTCCTTCTGAGATGCCAATAATTTATTGAACTCTATTAGTGTTTGATCATGTTGTTGTTTCATGGTCTCTGTAAAAGCATTCATCATCTCTTTAAAATCCATCTTCTTTTCCTCCTGTTCTTTCTCAGTCTCTTCACCATCTTTTTAAGAAATGGCTGCAGGAGCAATGCTCTCTGCCTGGTCACGCTGTACCTTTGGGAGAGGGGGGGGACCCTTCTTTGGACTCCTAATCATAATTTTGGTAGCCTCTATTTTACATAATTTTTGAAAGGAGATATCTGAAGGTTTTTGCTTGCCAACTTTAACTTGCAAAGCTTCCTCTGTTTTTAAGATTTTTTCCCCTTTTGGCATTTACACTCACTGCTTCACATCAATCTTCATTCCTAAACAGATATCCTCCTTCAAAGAACGTTATTATTTTATAAAGCAGTTCCAAGGCAATTCCAAGGTTAACTTCTCTTATCTCAGGAATTCCTTTAATTGTGATGCCTCTAGCTGCTTCATAAATCTTTTTTAAAATTTTTTTATTGAATTTTCAAAATTAAGTATAAATACGTAATAGAAGATGAAAAAGGAAGAGTTAAGAGAGAAAATAAGGAAAGAGAAAAGAGAAAAAAGAAGGAAAAGAAAAGTGGGAGGAAGGGACACAAGACATTGAAAGGAAAGTAGAGGGAGGGCAATCAAGAGGAATAATATATGCAAATATAAATCCATCAATCCAATTTGTATATAAATGTGTTGATTATTGGTTAAATCACATATAAGTATAAAGTGGTTACAATAGAATGTAAGTAGTAAATCCAATCGGATTGAGTTTATGATGTTGCTTCTTGAAGGGAAATCAAATTATTTACTTCTTTAAAGAGAACAACTTCAAATTAGGACCAAAAATTAAGAAGATCTTTCCATTTCTCTTCATAATCTTGAATTGACTTGCCCGATAAATGCATCGATATTCGGTCCATATTCCAGAATTCGGATATTCTGAGTTTCCATTCACCCATGGAGGGGATTATACTAGTTTTCCAGTGTTTAGCTATAGTTATACGGGCAGCAGTAATCATATACAATAGAACGCTTGTTTGACTACAGGACAGTTTTGAGTGTACTTTTCTGACTATATTTAACAAAAATATTTCTGGAATAAATTAGATACTTATTTTCAATATTGTTTCTATTTCTTTGTGTATCTTTTTCCAGAACTTATTGATTAGTTTACATTTCCACCAACTATGGTACATTGTTCCGATTTTAATCTTACATTTCCAACACTTGTGACTGCAGTATTTATTCATTTTTGATAGTCGGGAGGGGCTTAAATACCATCTGTGAAATATTTTCAAAAAGTTCTCTTTTAGAATATTGCCTTTGGAAAATTTATATGTGATTTCCCATGTGTTTTCCCACTGATCCATTGAAATCGGCCTACCTATGTTCTGCATCCATTTGATCATACATTCTTTAACAATTTCATGTTTCAGTTCAATATCAAGCAAAAGCTTATAGATTTTTTTATAAAACCTTTTTCACCTCCTTGTATTATTAAATCAACCTTATTTCGTTCTGTTTCTATTCCTGATGTTTGTGAGTCTATATCAAATCGTTTCCTAATCTGTAAGTAGTGTAACCAATTGAGTTGTATGCCCTCCTGTTTCAGTTGCTCTCTTGATTTGATTTCAGTTTTACTTCTTTTATTTATTATTAGATCTTCATATTTGGCCCACTTTGTATTGCCTAAGTATTCTTTCTTTTGAAAGGCCTCTTGTGGGGAGATCCATCTAGGAATTTTATTATAAAAGAATTTATTATACCTTTTCCATATCCGAAGGAGGGATTTCCTGATAGAATGTGTGGATATTTCTTTATTTTGGTTGAGAAAATTATAACCTAAATGGAAATGCCACCCCCTGTTCATTTTAACACCTTCTAATTCTAACAGTTTAGGGTTTTCTAATATAATCCAGTCTCTAACCCATAGTAGAGTACAGGCATTGTAATATAACTCGAAATTAGGCAGTCCTAGTCCTCCTTTCTCTTTTTTATCTTGCAATACATCCAATTTAATTCTGGTTTGTTTTTTTCCATTCCAGAGAAATTTAGATATATCCTGGTTCCATAGCTTTAAAATCTTTTTATTAATAGTGATAGGAATAGTGTGAAATAAATAAAGCATTTTTGGTAGTATGGACATTTGGACCGCAGCTATTCTACTGGTTAAGGATAGTTGTTTGTTGTTCCATGCTTCTAAGTCTTTTTAAATGTTTTTCCAGACTCATTTGTAGTTGTTTTTAAATAAATCCTTATTGGACTCAGTGAACGCAATTCCTAGATATTTTACTTTGTTCACTATCTGGTAGCTTGTCAATTGTCGCAGGGTATTTTTCTCTTTAGGTGTAAGGTTTTTTTGTTAAAATAGCACTTTTAGTTTTATTCACTGTTATGCCTATGACTCTACCTGTTTCCTCTACAAGTTTTTCTAGTTTGGAGATAATGGAAATTGGATTGTCTAAAAATATGACAATATTGTCCACATAGGCACGTAGATGGTATTTGTAATTGTTAATTTTTGGTACGTCTAGAGTTGTATCATTCTGAATCTTTTTTAAAAGAATTTCCATGATCATTAGGAACAACAACGGTGATAACGGACAGCCCTGACGTGTCCCTTTACTTATGTTGAAATTTTGTGTTCTTTTACCATTTACCAATACTTGCATGGTCTGATGTTTATATATGTTCTCAATCCCATTTAGAAATCTGCCTTTAATCCCGCATTCCTTTAATATCGTGATTAACATGTCCCAATTCACGTTGTCAAAAGCTTTTTGGAGGTCTAAGAAGACCACGCCTAGCTTGCGGTTTTTATCAAGATGGTACCATTCCAAAATATCTATTAGAGTTCTTATATTGTTTTTCAAACATCTGCCGGGAAGGAATCTTTCTTGATCTGTACTGACCCAAGATGATAAAAAATTTCTTAAATCTGGTTGCTAAAACTGAAGCATAAATTTTATAGTCTAAGTTAAGTAAAGTTATTGGGCGATAATTACTGATTTCTTCCTGGTCCTTCCCTTCTTTTGGGATTAGTGTTGTTAAAAATTGGTTCCATGAAACAGGAAATAATCCAACATCTATATCTTGAATTGTCTTAAGTAAGGCAGGCGCAATTTCATCTTTGAATGTCTTGTCAAATTTCGCAGAGAACCCATCTGGGCCCGGGGCTTTGTTCTCCTTTAAATTTAGGATAGCAGTATCAACTTCAGCTAAAGTTATTGGGGAGTTTAGACTTTCTAGTTGGCCTTTAGAAATCTTCTGAATTTTACAGCTTTGAATTAGTTCTTTCATTTGCGTAATACTTTCTGTAGTTGTGAAGACTGCTTTAAATAGATTGGAAAAGTATTCTTCTATAATCTTTTCTAGGTCATTTTGATGAGTAAATTCAAGACCATTATTTTTTGAGTTTTATTATAGTTCTTTCTCCTTTTTCTTTATTTATGCTAGCGGCTAACCATTTTCCTACTCTATTCGCGTTCTCTAAGTGATTCAATATATATTGAATTTTATTAGCAGCTTCAATCGTTATATTCTGTTTCAATTGGTTTTTAATTATCTGAATTTCTTGTAGGAGATTTTTATCCTCAGGATTAGCTATATAGTTTTGTTCTTTACACTTTAATTTATCCTCGAGTTCCTTTTCTGTTACCTTTTTATTCTTCCTTTCAGTAATCTTGAATTGGATTAATAGGCCTCTAAATACCACTTTTCCAGCGTCTCAAACTATATTCGTCTGTACTCCTTTATTCAGATTTTCCTGAAAATATCGTTTTATTTCTTGTTTTATTTTTTTAACAATAAGATCATTCGCTAATAGATATTCTTTCAGATGCCAATAGTAGTCAGTTTTACTATAAGTGAAAGAGATCTCCATGGGGCTATGATCGGATAGTATTCTAGTTAAAATTTCTGTATTGTTGATTTCTTTGGAGAGTGATTTGGATAAGAAAACCATATCAATACGAGACCACGATTTGTATTTACCAGAAAAGAAGGTATATTCCTTTTGCTTTGGGTGTTGCAACCTCCAAATGTCTACTAACTGTAAGTCGTTTATCATGTTAAAAGTGGTGGTTGGGAGTTTGCCATGTTTTTTGCCGATTTTTTATATGTATATCTGTCTAGCTTAGGGTTGCATACACCATTCCAATCGCCTGTAATCAAAATGTCATCATAATTAGATTCTAGAATTTTATATCTAAGTTTTTTGTAAAAGTCACCCTTCTTTTCCTGTGGAGCATATATATTAACAATTAGCAATTTCTTAGTTTGTAATTCTGTTTCTATAGCTTGGTATAGGCCTGTGTTATCTTAAAAAACTTCTTTGGCTTTGATATTTGGTTTGATATACATCACAACACCTTTAGTTCTAGATCGTATATTAGAGGCCGCATAGTATGTGCCCAAATTTTTCATATCTAGAAGGTTTTGTTCTTTATGTTGTATATGGGTCTCTTGTAGACAGATTATATTCACATTCTGTTTGCTCAAATAGTAAAAAAAAATTCTTTTTTCTTTTGAATTTAATCCATTGACATTCCATGAAATCAAGTTAATAGACATATTCTGCTTGTTATTCTATCTGCCTTTGTGATAATTATTAGTGTTTAGTATTTGGTCGCTTACCCTTCCTTTTCCTTTGGTTATTATTCCTTTTCCCTTTTTGCGTGTTGTTTAAATTCCTGTGATCTGTCTTAGTATGTTTAGATTTATTAGTTCTTTTCCCACTTGGACTTTGAGTAAGACTTTCTTTATCCGGCTCAGAATTAACAGCTTTACTTCCTTCCTCCTCGGAGAGTTCCCCCACTTCAGAGTCTTCACTAGAAAAGCCTGGTATTGCAGGTTTGTCACTATCTTTTTCCTTTAGAGAAGTATGTTCCATACTGGCTGGCTTAATGTTTTTTGATGTTGCTCTTGTTATCATTCTATTTTGTTGTGTATGTTTGGAAGGGTAAGTTTTTTCATCTTCCAAGTCTGAGTCTCTGCTATCCAACTTGTATCTTTTTGGGAATTCTTTAGCTTTCTTTACCGTATCTATAGTGAATTTTTTCCTATCAATAAAGAAAATGACACCTTCAGTTTTGGCCCATCGGTATTGAATGCTATTGTCCCTCAAAAATTGAATTAAATTGGAATAATCTTTTCATTTTTTTAAGAATTTGAGCTAGTAAATCTTTATATATTTGAATTTCTTGTTCTTGTTCTTCTAAAAAGAAATTTTTTTGGTAGTTTATTTCTAGGATTAGGTCTCGGACTCTACTTCTTACAAAGTGGATGATTATATCCCTTGGTAGATTTTTATTTGTGGCAATCCAGGAATTAACTCTATAGATTTTATCTATTTCTAAATCTAATTGTTCTGTTGACCAATCTATATATTGTGCTAATGCTGGTATTAATCTAATGTTTAAGTTCTCATTGTATTTTTTCTTGCAGCCCTCTAATCCTTAGTGTTTTGTCTTTTAATTTTAATTCTATTGAGGTTTTAAATTTCTCTTCAATTAAGGAAGATTCTTCCAGCTGGTCCACTTTCCTTTCTAGTTTAGATGTTCTTACCTCCATTGCCTTTATTTCCTTGCGGGCACTTTGTATTTTGGTTGTCATTTTTGAAAGATTAACTTTTAAGTCTAACATTTCTTTGTGTATTTTGGCCTTAATCTCTTTTTTCCGTTCTTTGATTTCTTGTCTTATTTCTGCTCGTATTTCAGCTCTTATGTCTGTTCGCAGTTTCCTAATCTCTTCAAGAATTATGTTGTTTGGGAGGAGGTCATCTATTTTTTTCTATAGAGTTTCCTTCTCCTGGCACAGTCACTGAGTTTATGCTGCCCGAATTATCAAATTTGAAGTCATATTGTGATTAAGAAGTTATCTTAGTCTGGTATATGATATCTCTATACAACTATTCAAAATAGAGGTTAATTGTCCTTATCAATTGGTTGTATCTTAATCTCAAAATCCAATTTCAGTGTTACACTGCTTGTTATCACTACTTACAAGTAGTGCCCACTATCCTAAAATATTGTCTGTTACCATCACAAATTCAAAATATTCCTATCTGTACTCGTTATTATTCCCCCCTAATTGGATAAAACTCAAAGAGATTTAAAATGTGATGGGCGTCACTCTTGCCCATTGGGCTTAAAGAGAAAAAGAAAATAGGGATGGGCAATTACATTGGCATCTTCAGAGCATATAGCAGAAAATCTAAATAAATGGTTACATCATAAATTCATATGTACACTAACTGTTGAGGTGCTGTGAAGATTTTTTGTCACGTTACACTTCTAATATATACAAAGGAGATATCATTTCAATTTACTCACATCTGCAAATTGCTGTGCTTAATATAGCCAATACCCAGCCTTATTAAACTTGAATTAGCCGCCGCCGCCGCCGCTTGCTTTGGGCCAGGAGTGGGGCTGGGGTCTTAAAGGCCCAGATGGCTCCTCCCCTCACCGTCACTGCGGCCGCCACCGCTTGCTTTCCTTCATAAATCTTTTAAAATGAGGCTTTTTTCTTCTCCCCCCTCTCTTTGTCCGTTCCGCACAAAAATGAAACTAAACTTTTAAGAGCTCTATTCTTAAAAGAAAATAAAGTTGTTCATCTCATTATCTTCTTTATGGGTTCATATTGTAGATCCACCTGAAAGAAGTAGAATTTTTCCTTTGCCAGTAGTTTTTAAGCTACATTTATTTATTTTTTTGAGCACCCAGTTCGACTGAACAGTCCTACTCAGCCATTGGCTTGGCTCCGCCCCCATTATTGTCTTGTTCAGAATGAATTTTCATTATTATCTTGGCTGTTACAGATAAAAAGGCTCTGATCCTGATGCCTCCCTGAAAGGTGGAATTCAGAGTAGGGGCTAACTGGAAAGTCTTAGGTGTGTGGAGGTATACCAGTAGACACCGTACCATTGGCTACTGCAACCATCAGAACCATGAATTGGTGTCAGTGGACTGTGTCAGCGGACTGAAGTATCAACACTCCTTTATCACAGGCAATATATTAAGGTCAGTATTACTTTGGCTGCAAGACAAATATTTTTAAATCAGAACTTGTCCATTTGATCTGTCACCTCCCTATTCCACCCTCCGACTCACCCTGCTGTGATGTTTTTTATGCTGCCTCCTCTGAGTGTTCTGGGGAAAGGAACACAAACATTTCGTATATATATTTTAAAGAGTTTCAAAAGTTGTTTTAATGTTAGCATGGGATTTTTAATCTGTTGCTGATCTACTGGCTTCCCCTTTTATTTCTCTTTGATGAATCATTTCAGAGCAGCTTTGGTGCACTGACAATTCATAAAGATGTTAAATGTGCACAAAAATGCAGCAGAGGCAGCAACAGGATTGGGAGTGGAGAAGCATCAGAACATGGAGGAAACCTTCATCCACAAGAGAACGTGGCAGAATGAATCAGTGGAAATCACTCTGCGGAAATTAACTGCTGGCCTTTCCTGACTTTTCAAAGACCAAATAGAGGGCCTGATTGCACAAGAGTCTGTGGGCTGTTAGTTTTATCTAATACAGTGCACCTGCACCATACATGGGTGTGCTATACATGTCAGCTTACGTAGAAGCTGCATGGGGGGAAAAACAATGGCACACAGGCATGTGGCGCACAGACCCAAAACAGGCCCACACCCCGTTATTTTCAATGGAGTGCAGGCACATGCCCTTTTTCCTTTATGCAGGGGGGTCCAGAACAGATTCCCCATGTAGGGGAAGGGTCCACTGTATTTATGTCCTTATGTCCTATTTTCTCATTCCACAGCCTCAACAGACTGGCATCAAAGACTGCCATGCACCCCACCACACAGTGGGCAGTGTCACAACACTCCTCTGCTGCTGCGTCCATATGACACAATGCCAAAGGAGCACCAAAAGGCCACGGTGCCGGTGGCTCTGGCACCTTTTCCCCAGCTCAAAAAGGCCCCAATCTGCCAAAGACAGAGGCAGCTGCAGGCCATCTCTTAGTGGCAGTCTGTTCAGCCCCTCAGTCACTTTTTTGTTTCTCTTGGTGCCCTAGTGGTGAACTGGTTAATTGCTGGTACTGCAGCCACAAGGTTGTAAGTTCGATCCCAGGCAAAGCTCCAAGGTCAACACAGCCTTCCATCCTTTCGTAGGTGTGTGAGTTCATTCTGTGTTTTTGCCCATTGGCTTATTTGGTAGGGTAGGGTAAAAAATGGCAAAGAATCGATCCATTCTGTTAGGGTTTTTTTTAATTATTATTATTTTAAAAATAGTAATGAGCAGTGGATGAGAAAGTAGAGTGGCATGATAGCAAAAGTGGATGGCTGGGGCGTGTAGGCTGAATAGAATTAGGCAGGTTATGGGTAAAAGCCAGGATGATGTCTGATCGGATGTAGGCTGGGCATGATATAATCTGATGTTTAATCAGTGGAATTTGGCAGAATCAAACTTTTCAGAGTGGCTTTTTAGGTTCCTGACACAGAACATGGTTTACTAGTAATGCCAGTTAAACATTAGCTAATTGGCTAAGCAGAGCTTTAGAAAGTTTCAGCCTGAATCTTCTAGCTTGCCAAATTGAGATTGTCTTTTTTTTCTCCTTTCTCCTGTTACTGTGGAAGTAGGATCTGCCAAAGGGACAGACAGCTGCTCCATGTGAACAATGGCAGAACAATGTTCTGGTTCAGGTGGCCAGTTATACAGCTCCATGAAGGAGAAGAAGGAGAAGTGGTGTCACCAAAAGGAAAATAGAAGAAGAAACCAATCTGGCTAGAATTTGGTCAGGCTGGACAAATCCAGAAATGATGACCAAGACCCAGTTGAGTATCTATACCAGCAAGGACTGTAGGGACATGATGGTGGCAAGAGAGAAAAGATTGCAGTGAAATTGTCCAGGAAAGAGGCAAAGCAGGGATAAGCAGCTTCTTTACAGGGCTCATCCCTCTGAATTTATTTTTATGTTTTGCCCCCAGATGCCTCCCATCTTGTGAGCACTGAGTCAATTTCACCCCAACTTGGGGGTCATAATGGGGTCATTTTGGAGCAAACAATCTTTATTTATATGGGATCATATGAGGCACCTGCAGCACATGGTCCTTTTTTCACCCTAAATGTCACTGTCATTGGGAGAAAAAGTGTAGTGGCTCTGAAGAGGCTATTAATCCAGTGTCTGGCACATTGTAAGAAAAAATCTTTGGCAAAGCTTATCTGTGGCATTGCTTGTACATGTTAACTCTGAGCAGGTTGTGAAGTTGAAGTCTTTCATGGCCGGCATCCATAGTTTTTTGTAGGTTTTTTCAGATTATGTGGCCATGTTCTAGAAGAGTTTGTTACTGATGTTTTGCCAGCATCTGTGGCTGGCATCTTCAGAGATGAAGATGCCAGCCACAGATGCTGGCGAAATGTCAGGATTAAACTCTTCTAGAACATGGCCACATAGCCTGAAAAACCCACTAAAAACTCTGAACAGGTTATTTGTCTGAAGCCTATTTGGGCTTGTCCAAGTCAGTTTTCCCAAGCACCTTGTCACTGAGGTCGCCTCTGAATGGCAGGCATTGCAAGACCAGGCTGTTTGGAACCAGCATCTTCTCCTGAACTTTGCCTTAAGGTTGACAAACTGGAGGGGGCTCCTGTCCCTTTAATGGTTGTGTAGAAGAGGGAATTTCAGCAGGTAGCTGCATGTCATGCAACCCGGTAGCAAGCAAAATCCCCTCTTCTTCACAACTGCCAAAGGGACAGAAACCCTCTCGAAGCTATCACTCTGGTAAGCCTACTGTGTGTCCTATATGGGTAAAGCTGTAAGCACTTGTAGTGCTTGTTATAGCAGCGTAGTGTACCAGTAGGGCTCTGGCCAATAACTGTATTTTAAATAGAAACTCAATACAATACACCTTGCTATAGTGTATACACATAGGGGGAGAGTGTTACCAGGTGCCTGATGTCTTGGTGCAGCTGGCTGTGAATAAGCAACTTCAAGATCTCCATTCAGATGATTCTTTATCTACAAGCCCAACTTGGAATGGCCAGCTCTTCCAAGAGAGGATGCCTTCACAGAAAGGACTTAGGGGAAATTGTTGGGAAGAGTGGACAGGCACAGTACGGTAGAGATGGGTGACCGCCTTCTCCTCTCTCTTCTTCGTCCTCTCTTTCATTCTTCGGATATGACCAAATGGCCTAGTTTTTTTTTTCCTCCAGGGAGGAATCTGTTTTAAAAGATTTCATTCAGTGCAAGCTGGGCAAGGAGGGCGTCAGTGCCAGAAATAACCGTCTTTTAACAGCAGCTGGCTTTTCAAAAATGTTTTTTTCCACTAAGTCTTCATAGGTGTTTGACCTTGGGTAGCTGCCAAGGCCTCACACATGTACCAGAATACACAACACTTCCCCGTCCTCGCCTTCTCACTCCCTTCCAGTGATATGAACGGCATTGGGCCAAAATAGACAGGGAGTGCTGGGGATTTTCTTTGGAAGGATACTGCTGGTTTGCCTGTGGTGACTTTCTCCCTGGAACCAATGTTGGTTTCTGTCCTCTGCTCCTGTGCTGGGCTCATTAAAATGTCAAGCCAGAAGAATGAGTGATCTCATTATGAGGAAAGATTATGCTCAAGCAATTCCCCCAGACCCATTCAGGAAACATGAAAATAAATGCCTCTCTAATTGAATCTGATAAGCAGCCCCACACACACACCTGACAATGAGCCAACTATTCCTTGGAAGCTGGAAAGAGGCAAAGCAAAGGCAGGCAAAACACAAAGTGGGAAATAGAGGGTATATTTTGCCTTCAGGAAAGTCCTCCTTTTGCACATTCAGAGGAAGGGCTTGTTTTGGCCCCTGTGATGTTTTGCTTTTGATGGTTGGAGGCTCCTCAGGATGTCCTTTAGCCCTGGGTAATACAATAGCTCAATGTGCTGTTGTGGGCATATTTTTTATAGAATCCTAGAGTTGGAAAAGACCACAAGGGCCATCTAGTCCAACCCCCTGCCAAGCAGGAACTCTCTATCAAAGCATCTCCAACAGACGGCCATTTAGCTTCTGTTTAAAGACCTCTAAAGAGGGAGACTCCACCACCCTCCGGGGAAGGAGTGTGTTCCACTGTCAAACAGCCCTTACTGTCAGGAAGTTCCTCCTAATGTTGAGCTGGAATCTCTTTTCCTGTAGCTTGCATCCATTGCTCCATGTCGTGTTTTCTGGAGCAGCAGAAAACAAGTTTGCTCCATCCTCAATGTGACACCCCTTCAGATATTTAAACAGGGCTATCATATCACCTCTTAACCTTCTCTACTCCAGGCTAAACATCCCCAGCTCCCTAAGGCATTCTTCATAAGGCATGGTTTCCAGACTCTTCACCATTTTAGTTGCCCTCCTAATCCTTTTTTTTTTTTTTTACAAAACTTTATTAAAATTTAAAACAAACAAACAAACAAACAAACATCCAAACATGAAAAAGACATCCTATTACATAATTTCTCGAATTTTGGTGTACCGGTAAGTATAATTACATAGATAACTTTATATAATTGTAGAAAAGCAGGTATATCATAGCTGAATAAGTATATTATAACAAATATCCTTCAATGTGTAATCATATATACATGATCTCCTTGTATGGGGGTATTCCTTTCACCCAATCTTTTAGAGAGAGGCCATCTAACTTCTCTTTTCCTTTGATCTTCCCTTTTGCAATCTCTTTCCTTCTCCTCTCCCTCTCTCCCTAGGACTCTATCTTTCCCCCCTTCTTTCTCTTAAACTTCTTGTTTTGCCTTTTCTTAACCTTCCCCTTCTTTCTCCTCTTCTTAATTCTCATCCATTCATCTATCTTCCCTACATACACATACCTTCTTTTACTTACTTACTCCTTCCATACTTCTAACTACCTTAAATCTTTCACTCTTCCTACGCATTCTTGACTTCTCTCTCCTATTTGTTGGGTATAATCAACAAATATTTACAGACCTTTTTATTTCCTTTTTATAAAGTTTCTTTATTGCTTTTATATTGAACCTTCTTTGTAATCTCTTTGATCAGTTTTTTACTATATTGTCTACTATTGATTGGCTATTCACCTGCGTTGATTATTTATTGCCTAATTTGTTATTCATTTATGTTATCTTTTGCAATCTTTGCGACTTTACTAATATTATTTCCATTAACCACAACTTTTCCCTACTATTAGTATTTTAAATATGCCTTGTAGCCTCTTAATTTATCCAGTCTGATTCTTTCTTCTAAAGTTGTCTTTCCCTCCTGCCTCCTATTCACATCCAATTTACTTGTACAGTGGTCCCTCAGGTTACGAAGGTAATCCGTTCCGGATTACCTTTCGTAACCCGGAAATCTTTGTTTCCCGGGGGACCGCTTTAGGAGACGGACCGCGCGGCAAATTTAAAGGGGCCGCACGGTTTATCGTCTTCGCATCCCAGGATTTTTTTCGGATCCCGGGGGCTGTTTTGCAGTCCCGCCGGTTTCGGGTCCCGGGGATTTCATTCCCCAGGGGGTTTGTAACCCGGGGAACCACTGTATTTGTTTGCATATCCTTGTTTTTATTTTATTTCTTTCCTTAATCAAAGCTTATGGTAGCTGCCTCTCCCCATTCTTTATTTAAAGATTCTAATACTCTACTCCATTCCTTGTTGCTTTCTTTTATTGTCTGATTCCTCAAAAGAGTTGTTAACTTGTCCATTTTAATAGCGTCATATATTTTAGTCAACCACTCTTTAAGATTCGGTACTCTTTTCCTTTTCCATTTCTGGACTAATGTCACTCTTGCTGTTGAGATCAGGTAATACAGTATCTTTCCATGATTTCTATCCAACTCTTCTTCCCACATATTTAATAAAAAAGTTTCTGGCAGAAATTTCATTTTACATGAGAGGATTGAGTTTATTACTTCACTTACTTTGGTCCAATAACCTTTAACCATCTTACAAGTCCACAAACAATGGTATAAAGTCCCTGGCTCTTGTTTACACTTCCAACACAAATTGTTGCTTGATTTATATATTTTAGATAGTCTATCTGGTGTTAAATACCATCTATAAAATATTTTATAGAAGTTTTTTTTTTCAAGCTTTGAGATGCTGAATATTTTTCTCTTTTTTTCCAAACCCCCTCCCATCTGTTTAAATTTATTGAATAGCCAAAAAATCTTGCCCATTGTATCATATTTTCTTTTACAGTTTCTTCTTCCTGATACCAATATAAAAGCAACTTATATAGTTCTTTAGTCCCTTTGATATTTTCTCGCATCATTACTTTCCCAAAGTAATTTAATTTCCCTTCAAAACCTTGTGTCTTATCATCTATTTTATACCTCTCTCTGATTTGCCAGTAACCGAACCAATCTAGCCTATAGCCTTTTTTATTTAATTCCACTTGTGATTTCAATTCCCAGTTTCCTATTAAATCTTTTTTCAATATTTGACCATATGTCAACCATTCTGTATCTTGCCTCGTTTCAGGTCTTTGGATAGCTTCTTGGGGTGAAAACTAAGGTGGACGTTTTGGCATTATTCTGGGCTTGTATTTATTCCAGACCTTTAATAACGGTCTCCGAATGCAGTGCGTGTTGAAATCTTTATTGGCTTTGAGCTTATAGTATCCCAGATACGCGTGCCATCCAAATAGGAGGTTTGCCACTTCCAATTCTAAAAGCTCTTTGTTATCCAGCTGTATCCATTCTTTCATCCATAGTAAACAACATGCTTCAAAGTATAATTTTAAGTTCGGAATTCTGAGGCCACCTCTTTCTGTCGTGTCCTGCATTAGTTTTAGTCTAATTCTTGGTCTTTTCTTTTGCCAAATGAAGTTGCTTAGGTCCCTTTGCCATGTCTTGAAGAAGGAATCCCTGATTACTATAGGTAAAGTCTGAAATAAAAATAAAACCTTTGGGAGGATAACCATTTTAATTGCTGCTATTTTCCCCAGTAGAGATAAGTTGTATTTATTCCACTTTCCTAATATCTCTTTAATTTCACCCCATGTTTTCTTATAGTTGTTATAATTACTAGAAATCATTAATCCCTAAATATTTGGCTTTCTTCTTAACTTCTATACCTGTTAACTCTCTCAGTTTTTTTATTTTCTCTTTTGACACATTTTTTGTTATAATCACTGATTTTTCTTTATTTAGCTTACATCCTGATATGTCCCCGAAATTCTTTATTATTCCATTCAGATGTGTAACACTTTTGCAAGGATTCTCCAAAAAGAGAACCAAGTCATCCGCAAAAGCTCTAACTTTGAATGTATATTTTCTTACATTCGTACCTTGTTCATTTTTCTTTATTCTTCTAATCAATCTTTCAATTGCAATTATAAAAAGTAAAGGGGATAAGGGACATCCTTGTCTAGTACCTCTATTTATTGTGATGTAATTTGACCTTTCTCCATTAATTATAATTCTTGCTCTCTGTTCTTTATATATTTCTTTTATCCATCCAGTAAATTTAGGGCCTAATCTCATTCTATTCATAATTTTCAAAATAGCTGTCCAATTCACCGCACCAAAGGCTTTTTCTAAATCTAACATCATCAAAGCCAATTCTCTATCTCTATGTTTCTCATATATTTCCAACACATTCAATACAACTCTTACATTTTCTCTGAATTGTCTTTTTGGTAGGAATCCTCTTTGTTCCGGCTCTAACCAATCTTTCAAATAGTTTTTTAATCTAGCTGCCAAAATAGATGTAAATAATTTATAATCAATATTTAATAGTGAGATCGGTCTAAAATTTTTAATCTCCTTAATATTTTTCCCTTCTTTAGGTAGAACTATAATATCCGCTTCTTTCCATGAATCAGGGATTCCTTCTTCCAATACGGACTGTAACATTACCTGCAAGGGACCACATAACTCTTCTGCAAAAGTTTTATAAAACAATGCAGTAAATCCATCCGGTCCTGGGGACTTACCACTCTTTAAGTTTCGACTCGTATTCATGACCCCTGTACATGTAAATTGCTTGTTTAACTCGTCCGTCTGCTTTTCATTGGGGGTCGAAAAGACCTCCACCTCCTCATCCAGATAATCCTGAATCTTTTTTGTATCGATTTTTGTTCTTTATACAAGTCTAAGTAAAATTTTTCAAAAACCTCTTTTATCTCTTCTTGTTTGTTTAATGTTTTCCCATTGTCACTTATTTCTAAGATAGTCTTTTTTACTTGTTTCTTCCTTAGTAATTTCACTAAGTTCTTACCAACTTTATTAGCATTCTCAAAATTTTTCTGTTTTAGCATTTTTAATTCTTTACTAAGTTCTTATTCATTTTTTCTGTCTTCTTGTTTCTTTAATATTTCTATCTCTTCTAGAATTTTAGTATCTCCAAGTTTCTCTATTAATTCCTTTTCTTTTGTCTTAGGAAGTTTATGATTTCTTGACTCTTTTCCTTTTCCATTTTCTGTATGTGGGCTTCTTGGTTTATCAAAAAGCCTCTAAGCACTGCTTTACCTGCCCTCCCATATAGTCGTCATTCTCATTCCAGGTGTACAGTTTTCTTTAAAATAGAGGGAAATAGCTCCTTTTGTCTTTTCAATAGTCCTTTCATCTTGTAGTAAATAGTCGTTAACTTTCCACTTAAACATTTTAATCTTTTGGTGGAAAGTCAACAGTATTGGGTTATGGTCAGAAATAGTCCTTGGTAAGATATCTATTGATTTATAATACTTATTTAGTGTTATTGGTATCCATATCATATCATATCATGAATGTACAATCAATTAAACTTCAAATTTAGTGTTACTAATTTTGTTGTTTCTTTGAATTCACCCTCAGACTTTCTATATTCTTCTTTTACTCTTCCTTCTCCAAACTCACTCTCTCGATTTCTTCTATTCCTACCTCTCTGCTTTCTTCTTCGCCTTCTATTATGCCCATATCTTCAATTTCTCCTCCTTCCACTCCTTTCTCCCTCGTTGTCTTCTCTTCAATCTCTTCTCTCTCTCTCTCCCTCACTTGAGGTAGTGGTACTCTCTCATGAATGTCCTCTCTTTCTCCTTCTTCCTCTTCCTCTGTGTTTCTATCATCTCTCCTGTTTGGAGTTGAACATTTCATTATATCCTTTCTGAATTCTTTCCAAAAGATACCTGACTTTTCCACAGTATTAAGTTTGTATCTCTTCTGTTTCCATGTCAATGATAACCCTTCCAATTCCTCCCATCTAAAATGAACTTCAGTTGTTCAGTTAAAAATTGATAGTCTTTTCTTCTTCAGATTTCTGAAGGGGTGTCTTTAAACACTTGTATCACAAATCTTGTCTTAAAGTTTTTCTGAATGAAATTATCCTTCATTTGTTTTCTGACTCAATATATCACAATGTCTCTTGGGAGTTTTTTTGTTCTGGCAGTACTTGAGTTCAATCTGTACATTCTGTCTATCTCTCCCTGCATTTGTTGTAATGGAACATCCAAATATCTCGCCAAATACGGTGTCAAGGAGTTATAAGACCTCTTAATTTGCCACATTTTTCTTTTTGCTTGATCTCCAGTCTCAATATCGCATCTTTGTCTTCTTGTTGATATTTGTTTAAATCATAGAATCATAGAAATTTAGAGTTGGAAGAGACCACAAGGGCCATCCAGTCCAACCCCCTGCCGTGCAGGAACTCCAATCAAATCTTCGATCTTACCCTCCATCCTTTTAGTTTTTTGTTCTATTTTCTCCATTTTCCCTGCTATCTTTTCCATATCTTTATTAATCTTATCCAAGTCTTGTCTTATCTTATTCGATTCATACTTCAATTCTTTCTTAGTTTCTTCTCTAGATTCTCTTATTTCCCAGTGTGTTTCTTCTCTTGATTCCCAAATTTCATTTTTAAGCTCCATATATAATCTTTTCATTTCTTCCATCAGGCTAATATTGGGGTCCGAACTAGAAAGTCTTCTCTGTCCTGCCATCACTGCAGCTTGCATCTGCCTTTCCGTCTCTCTTCTTGTTGTAGTCATTTTAACTAAGAGTTTACCTCTTTAACATTGAAACACTTATACTTTCTGGCCCCCCGAGTTTGATGTAAATGTCCTTTAAATTTGTTTTGATTTCTAACGCTACTGTTCTTAATACTAATAGTCAAAGATTTTTGGACCAGAGTAAAGGTTTAATTGTTCGTTTCAATAAGGGGAATTTTACTTAGGAATTAGTAATATGTTACCTTCTTTCCCTTACTTCATTCTTATTGTTCTTGTTTGTGTTTGTTTTTCCCAACACTTATTTGTTTTCGATATCTAAGTTGTGCTAATTCCAATTGTACTTGTTCTATTGATAGTTCCTTCAATTACTGGTCTCTATTTTCCACTTTGACTCCTTTTATCTCCCTTATGATTATCTTTCACCCCTTTCTTAATCAGATCCCTCCAACAAAAGATTACTAGCGATGAGCTTATTCCCTCCTAATATTCTCCCCCTTAACTATTACATATAACAAAGCTGGGATTTGCAAATAAATAGTTGTCCTTCAAAACATGCTTGGTCACCCTTTTCCTCTTTCTTGAATTTGTAGGCCTTTTGCTCTCTCACACCATGCCTTACTTCAAAATATTTTCTCCACTGGGTCTCTTGTATCTCTATATAGTTATTAACCAATATTACTTTCTTACATCCATATATTTTGTTTCGTATATTACAGTATGCTGTGTACTACTTCAACTTAATAGAAAGAGGAAAAGAAACAAGAAAAAAGAGAAAAAATCTATAACACAATATAAGTAAGTTATTAATTAGAAGCAAGTATAGTTAGACCAGTCAATATATATATAAAGATCAGTGAATTGTTTTTGTAGTTACTTGAAACCAATTTACATTAAACACCTCTTTTTAAAAAAAAAATCCAAGAGATCCTCTTATTTTCTCCAATTGAGATTTCTAAATATTTACACTAAGTGCTTAAATCCAGGGGAGAGGGAAGAGAGAGAGGAAAAAGAAAACAAAGCAAAACAAAACAAAAAAACCTACAAAAAACACCAACCCAAACTTCAAGATGAGCTGATCCACAAGTCTCTATATGATGATGATGATATATTAATCTCCTTTGATATATAATATTTAATATTTTTAGTAGCATCCAAGTCTCTTGTAAATCCAAATGAGACTACAATACAGTCAATACAGCCAAGTTCTATCCACCGTAGTCTTTATTATCTAATATCCAGGAACTAGGTGATGATGCTTATGTATAATTCCCCTTTGAATTTTTAAATCTGGTCTTCTTTTATAAAGTCCAAGTCTCTTACAAATCCAAGAATTACTGCCATATAGTCACTACGGTCAAGTCCCATCCACTGTAATCCTTTGTCATCTGACATCTGAGAATTCCAACAATCCATTTACCACAAAATATAATATTGTAATATGGTAATTTACTAGAATTTCTTAATTTAGTCCAACCTAATATTTTATTGTCCACTTTTAAACTGTCCTTCTTGTCCAGATTATAATTACTTCCACAACAATATGGCGGTTTTCTTCTTTCCCCTGATCTCTTCCGTTTGTCTCCATTTGTCTCCATTATCCAATTCAAATCTTGGACACCTAACCAAAGTTTCCAATTAGTAACTCTCCACCTTCAAAAGCAGCTTACTTCCAAACTATGAAAATAGAGTTAAATATCTCCAAATAGATGTAAAATTCCAATAGCAACGTTTAACCACAATGTAGCAATCCAATCTCAAATCCCTTCTGCCGTGGCTGCCCGAATTCTAAAAGAGTCTTCTAAATGGAGGCAAGCCTTAATGTTTCACCAATCAAAAGTCCAATTTAAATTCTTACTTTATTTTCTATTTTCTATTTCTAATATATTTTGCATTTCTCTGTTTCTTTACATTATTTATACATCCTTTAGTTAGTAAAGTCCTCTGTGACACAGTCAATTAAAGAGTAAAATGTTTTCTCCCAACAAATAAGGAGTCTAGCATTGACTTAGAAAAAGATTTTAAAACATAGGCAGTGGCGGCAGCGCTTGTGCCACAGCGCGGCCGCCTGATCCTGGACCTGGCTTGCTCCAGCCTTCTCCCTGCTCCTCCAGTGTCCCTTTACCGACCAATCTTATACCTCGGTTTCTTCGGACACCCCGGAGCCTCAAAGGTTCAAAAGGAGCCCCTCTTCTTCTCCTCTATCTGAGGAGACATTTGATCCGAATTACTCTTGTTGTCTCTTTCTCTTGAACTTGGGATCAGCAATCCACCTCCTGGAGCGACATTAGGAGGTGGATTTTCACGACGTCATACTACCGGAAGTCCAGTTTCTCCACATCCTTTTTGAATTGTGGTTCCCAGAACTGGACACAGTATTCCAGGTGGGGCCTGACCAAAGCAGAATAGAGTAGCACTATTACTTCCCTTGATCTAGACACTATACATTTATTGATGAAGCCTAAAATTGCATTGGCCTTTTTAGCTGCCACATTGCACTGTTGACTCAAGTTCAACTTGTGGTCTACTTGGACTCCTAGATCAAGTTCACACGTAGTCTTGTGTGGTGGTCAAACTTTCAGTGGTGGTCAAACTTCTCTTTCTGCCTGTTTGGAGCAGGGAGGTCATAAATCTAAGAAAAGTCTGACCATCCAGAGGAAAGCTTCCTCTACCCCAATATTGCTTGCCACAGGTGCCCAACAGATGTCTCAAAGAAGCCCACAAGCAGGGTGAGAAGACAAAGAGTTTGCAAAAAGGACTTTCTTGGATGACAGCTCCCCAATTCTCCAGCTAGCAAGCCCTCTGGCCAGGCAGGCTGGAGGATTCTTTAAAAAAACTTTTCTAAACTTTGTTCCCACTGTTTTCAGGCATGCCATCGGTTAACTCCATCCCTCTCCTATGGCAGCCTTTTCCAACTTGGGACCAAGATCTTTAAAAACTTTAAACAGGTGCACAGAATCAGGATGTAGCTCTTTGAACTCTTCATGGCTGCGAGTGAAACGTCTTTGAGGATATCCATCAGTGACGTATTGGAGTCTTTGACTCCAAGTCTCAAGCCTCTGCCTTGAAGTTTCCAGTCACTTCTCAAGTCTTTGCAAGATACTTTCAAGTTGTGTCTCAAGTCTGGGAGCCAGCTTTTAACAGGGAAAAAAGGAGGTGGAATTTGGGGATGGTGAGGGGTGGATTTTCATTAACTAGAAGATCAAGAAGATGTACACAGAGTTGGGAGGATAGAGTTAGGGAGATAGGATGGATCTTTCTAAAGTTCTTTTTGCCTAGGAGTAGCCACAGACAAGCTTTGCGCCCAGAACTTGGGGTGCATTTGTTTCTTGAAGGGGAAAAGGCCAGCAAACATGTTAGGCAATGGGCTGTTTGGAGACAGAAGGACGATTCCTCTACAGATAGTTTTCAAGACTCTTCCAATATGCAGCAGAGACAGGCTGCCAAGTAGACCTCAAGAAGCCCATTGCCTACAACATTTGCTGGCCTTTCTCCCGTCAGAGTTCTGGAGGCACATCTTGTCTTCTGCTGCTCTTAGGAAAAAAGAATACCAACCGGATGTGGATGGTATTGTGCAGTTGTCCTGCCTCATTCACCAGTATTTACAGTCCCCTCCCCTCTGCTCCTCCAAAAAAGCAGTTAAGAAGGACAAACGTAGCTCCCCAAAATCTTTTTGACTGGTAGTGCTGGAACTATCTATTCACAAGCACCTATATCTTTGTAGTACACATGTGTCCTGTGTTTCCATTTTTTCTGTTTAGCACAACTGCCTGCTTCCATTTGGCCAGAAGATTTGTTAGCTGGCATTTGGAGAAAGGCAGAAATATGTATCTATACCATGCATGGGCAAAGTGTGGTCCTCTAGATCTTACTGGGTGACCGATCCCGTTATTCTGTATTGCTTGATTTGCTATGCTACTGCTATGCATTTTGTATTGTATTTGATTTCTAATTGAATTGCATTTTTTCCTTGATTTTGTTATGTAATTCTTATTGTGATAGATGCATTGTATATTATATTTATATGATTTTGTATTGCTATTTTACTTTTTAATGCAATTGTTATTGTTATGTATTTCTCTTATTTGTTGGAACCTGTCCAGATTCCAAGTGATTGGGAGGGATATAAATAAATTATTATTATTATTATTATTATTATTATTGAGATCCAATATAGGGAGAGGTGGGATACAAATTATTATTATTATTATTATTATTAGGCCTAGCTTAGTTAGCACAGCCACTGGTGAAGAATTCTGAAAGTTACAGTAAAACAACATCTAGAGGATTGCATTTAACTAACCCTTCGTCTAAAATTTAGATTCTAAACCATGTGTGTGTGTTTTGTTTTATATACATACATGGGGGGGGGGGGACAAGGGAGGTTGTCCTGTTTGTTTAGAGAAAGCTTAATTGAAAAGGGAAAGGAAGAATGAATCAACAATACCATTGCGGCTTTGGGGTAAAATCATATTTTCTCTGCTGAGCATTCAGTCACGCTTTTGTGAAAAAAGCAAAATCAGATGTGTGCATATAGCATCACTTCTCCTTGTGGCCTATTTTCTTTTTGAAAAAGCATGGTTGGATTGGGAAAGAAACGAAAAATGATCTTTCCTGTACAAATGACCTCATCCAGAAATGAGCGGCTGAGCTCAGCTCAGGAAAAGTGACAGGAATTTGTCAACATCGATGTTTCCATTTACTCCAAGGGCCTCTCTTTTTCAAATTGCATCCTCTTCTAAAGTTCTTTCACTTGAACGCTAGACCTCCCCAAGGACAACTATTTGCTGGAAGAGACATGGAACTCTGGGAACTAGAAGGGACCAAAACACAGAAAAGAGAACCAACAATTCAGAGGTTCAGCATATACACTTAATTTAATAGTTAATCTTTGGTGTCTTGTGTTAAGGCAGTGGTTCTCAACCTTCCTAATGCTGCGACCCTTTAATACAGTTCCTCATGTTGTGGTGACCTCCAATAATTTTCATTGCTACTTCATACTGTAATGAAGTAGCAGTTGGTCCGATGGTCTTAGGCGACCCCTGTGAAAGGGTTGTTCAACCCGCAAAGAGGTTGTGACCCACAGGTTAAGAACCGCTGTGTTAAAGAGTCTTGAAAGCCCAACCTCGAAAGCATCTGTGCCTTGGGCATTAAAGATCCTCTGCCAACCGTGAGGTGGGCTAAATGATCTGGCTTGCCATTGTTGCATTTGATATTCCACAGAGATGAACACTATCTTGACATTCAAAGATATAGCCCTGTTAGTCTGCAGAATCAGTGTGCAGAGTGATCTTGTAGCACCTTTGAGACTAACTGAAAGAAAGAAGTGGTAGACTTCAGTCTACTTCCTTAGATGCATTAAATGCATCAATGAAAGCTCATGCTGCCAACGTCTTTCTTTCAGTTAGTCTAAAAGGTGCTACAAGATCTCTCTACATACTATCTTGACATATTAGTTTTTTGTGGAATCAATATTACCAGAGGAAAAGAACTGGTTGGTGCTTCCTCCCACAAAAAATTACTGGACTGATACTCAGATCTTCATTATGATGATGGGACAGCAGCTTCCATGGCAGCTGAAGGCGAGTGTGGAGCAGAGCTTAGTGCATAACTCCCTCCTCCAATGCTTCATGGCTGGCTTCCAGCATTTGGCACCCAAAGCGATTATCTCACTCTGCTGAATGGTAGGGCCAACCCTTTCATTTGGCTCAGAGGCATCTGAGGTAAGGAAGAAAGGAAGTACTGGTTTGCAGGACTTCCCTACCCATTTTGAGAATGTGTGCACAGTAAGAGGAAAGCATTTGTTCCCCTTGGTCTTCAAAATAACGGCCTGTCCATAAATCTAATTGTTGGCCAAGGAAATCCCATGCCTCCACAGTTGGCTATTAATTTAGTAGTAAGTGTGAGCAACAGACACACTTACCTAATTGTAACACCGACTATGGAGAACCTGATTAAGCTCTCTCGGGAGCATCAGAAATTGTAGACAATTTAGCAGAATGGTTTTGTGTTATTGTTAATGATTCCATTAGGGAAGAAAAGCCAAAAAATTCAAGTTATCTGTGTGTGTCTGTGTGTCTGTGTGTGCGCATGTAGCTTTTTCCTTGATAATTTCATGGTCTAACAACTTCTGGAGGATCTTACCCCTCCCTTCCTCAGTAACCTCATTTTCATACTTCTTGCCATTTTTGAAGGGGTGCGGGGAGTAGTGCTGATGAATTTCTTGTGTTTTCCAACTGCCATTCCCCATTAGGGAAAAAGAATTTTAATCTTAGCCCTCCTATCATCTGAGGTAATAGAATATGAATGCTACTTGTGCATAAGGACTTTGGGGAATATTGCCTATAATCTCTCTGCTCTTGTAACAGAACTGCTGCCAGACAGGAGAAAATCAAGATGGTACTTTGTTCCTTTAATATCCACCCGCAGCTGGCCATCGGGTGAACTCAACTAAAGTGACATTCCCTTTTATTTGACATAATCGGCCTCTCCACAGAAGCCACCAATTCCCACGGAATCACTTTAACCATGGATATCTATAAAGCATATCCAGGGGTAGCCGTGGTGTCTGTACAGCAAAGTGCAACAACATCCCAAAACCCACAAAACAGCGATATTTTTATTGGCCACCGAAATGCACAAAATACATGATGCAAGCTTTCAAAGCTCAACTGGCTTCTTCACTAGGGAAAGGTATTAATCAAACAGGAGAAAGAACGAAAAAAGACGATGTTGGAATCATAGGCCTGCATTTTAGCAAGATGTTGTTATAGTTATCCTCAGTTAAGATGGTAAAGAAGGATATCCTCATTTAAGATGGTAAAGGATATCCTTTACTCTTCCTTGGTCATGCGGGCTCTGGGAGACAAAGAGTGAACTCCAAGAAGTAAATTCCATTAGTGATGTATGTCTCAGCAGATAAAGCAGCCGCCTAAGAGCATGATCACAGGGGCAAGTCAGGACTTGGTCAGACTCCAAATCAGGATGCCAGGAATGGAGGGGATGCTCAACTCAGGCACAGTTGAGCAAGCAGCAGGAAGGTAATAAATGTGATCATCCAGGCTCATGACATCAGGGTCGGGCAGATGAAGGGGGAAGCAGGGCCAGAAGATTTAGTCACAGGGAGTCCAGGCAGACAGGGATCAAAAGGCCAAGAAACTGCAGCATCCAATCCAAGCAGAAGATCCACGGTAGCAACAGAGGGCTGGACAGGACAGAAATGGACAGAAAGTCAAGAATAGGCAGCAATCACAATCTAAAGTTGAAGGAGAACTGGAGAGTGCTCGTCAAACTGTGTTGTTTCATGTCACAATAAGTATAGAACATAGTATGTTCCAATTGTCTTAAAGCAGGACCGTTTTTGTGTTTATCCAAAGTGTTTAATACCAATGTGTTTCCAAACACCCTCTAGTGACCATGTAAACAATTTTGCCATATTTCTGGGCCCTCGAGTTTGCTTTGGGCTCAGGAGAGACCTTATTTCTGGAGAGACCTGAAATCAACTTCTTCCCATTGGAAGAAGGCCTCTTCTGAGTTTAACATGGCATAGAGCAGGCAAAAACCACCTCAAGTATTTGGAGGCCAAGGAGTCAAAAGGTTTTTGGTGGGAATGTGGCCCTTTTACCTGTAATAGTAGTTTGCCCTGGCTTGGTGCATCAACTGACAACAGTCAAGCTGGGAGGTGAGCTGACTTCTCTTCAGTTTGGAGCTTCAGGATGCTCTCTTCGTGCTTTGGTTATCTGGACCTCCCAGAAGTCCTGATAGATCAAGACGTAAAGTACCGTATTCCTGAAGACTGGTGGTGGAGGACACATCTCAGCACTCTCATCTTTTCTCTACAATCCCCACACACTCACACCGTGCTCAGATTTCAACACACAAATACCTCAGATATACATCGAACACACCGTACATCGTACAGGGATGAGGAACCACATTGGGTAAATGGAGGAGTTGAAAGTCCATATGTACATACCAGTGATGTCCAGAGTAGTGGCTATTTCTCCACCATTGCCAGCAGTATGGTTTCAGCAGAGGGATCATTGAAGAGGCTTCCAGACATTGCCCTACTCTTCAGTGAACTACTCTTCAGTCAGCTGCAAAAACAACTTTAAAGCAGTACTTTCCCCCTTGCTACCAAGGTGAACAGCTGGGCTGTTGGGAAAATGTTTAGGGTTCCTCTGGTAATGGTCAAGGACCACATGTGCACCCCTGATCTATAACTTAGCTAAGTTGTGCCCATGGGATCATAAAATCATAGAATCGTAGAGTTGGAAGAGACCACAAGAGCCATTTAGTCCAACCCCCTGCTATCCAGGAACTCTCTATCAAAGCATCCCCAACAAATGGCCATCCAGCCTCTGCTTAAAGACCTCCAAAGAAGTTTGGAATTGAAGAAAACATGAGGTAAGGAAGTTAAGGAGCTGGAAGATAAAATACATGAAATAGAAAGAGTTGGAAAATGATCCCAATAATTTGTGATTAACTAAACGAATGCAAATTTTACAGTCCAAAATGGAAGTAATATTAGTCGCAGAGATCCAGAGTAAATTAAGGAAATCAAGGCAAGAGGAATTTGCAGTGGCCAATAAGTCGGGAAAAGGCTGGCCAAATTGATAAAAAGAGAAAGAGAATTTAAAACCATCACAGAAATCTCTGACAGTGATGGTCAGGCGACAACACAAGAGGATATACAATCTAAATTTCTGGGATTCTTCTCAAATTTATATAAAAAGGAACTAATTAAAGCAAATCATACCAATACATTAGATCAGTTTTTGATAAACACAGATTATTTAACTTTGAGTACAGTGGAGAAGGAAAAATTAGATGAAGACATAACAGTGGAGGAAATTGAAAGGACCATTAAAAATCTAAGGCCAAAAAAATCACCTGGTACAGATAGATTTATAGTGGAATATTATATCAAATTCAAACCTGTATTAACAGATCCACTTAGATCCACGATGAATGCCATAACGAGAGATGGTATACCCAATTCCTGGAAACAGGCAGATATAGTCCTAATTCCTAAGGAAGGAAAAGATAGAAAAGTGATGGATAACTATAGACCTATATCCTTAACGAATGTAGATTATAAGATTTTCACGTCCATCTTAGCTGGGTGTCAGGACAGGGGTCCAGAATCACAGACAATCAACCAGTCGGCTTCATGTAGAATAAACAGAACTTTATTGATGCTCCAGGATCAACAATACCACACCATCCAGCTTCTTAGCTGAAACTGACCAGTTCCCGCCAGAACACATCCAAATAGCCCCCACAGTCCTACTCCTCCCCCCACTGCCAACTAGCACATTCCACCTCTTTCCCATCAGTTTCTGTTTCCCCCATCACTCCCTCTTTGCCAGTTCTCATCCCACCAGACACTGGTGCTGTTACATTCCAAGCCTCTGAGCCGAGCAGTTACAACGTCAAGTGATAACAGCCACCTGGCATAGTTATACACTCTTATTCACTCTAATACCTATCCTCCCCATAAACTCCATTAACCATATATCTGATAGAAAACTATAGGGATTCTAACAGTCTGCCTCCCAAAAGAAGAGCCCCCCCCCAACAGTAAAGGAGAAAACCCCATTGAAAGAGACTACAAATGTGGTTTTTTAGGATAAGCTCGATGAAACTTAGCAATTAAATCAGGTGCTCTAACATGTTTGGCATACATCCACTCATCATGATCCACTGAGAAGTGTCTCCAGTGAACCAAGTACTGCAGTTTACCCCTGTGAACCCTAGAGTCTAAAAGCTTAGCAACTTCAAAATGCTGTTCCCCCTCTATCATCATAGGGAGGGGCGGGGAATCGTCCCGTTTCCATCGTCCAGTGCTCCGGTCCGACTTCAGCAAGCTAAAATGGAAAACAGGATGTAAATGTCTGTAAGACTTGGGTAAGTCCAATTCAGCCATCACGTCATTGACCAGTCTTTTCACTGGGAAAGGTCCAATATATTTGGGCCCCAACTTCTTAGAAGGGTGCCTGGTTTTCAGGTGCTTAGTAGACAGAAACACTCGGTCCCTGGGTCTAATGTCCCACCCCAAGGACCTCTTTCTGTCAGCAAACTTTTTATAATCCTTTTTTGCCTCCTCCAAGGCTTTGGTGATCTGCGGCCAAGCCCCCTTAATTTTATCCACCCATTGGGTCACTGTTACTGGGTTGGAAGGTTCTGCAGGCAAAGCCGGAAGGGTCTTAGGCTCAAAACCATGGGTGATTTCAAAGGGCGAACGACCCATGCTCCGATGGATGGCACTGTTGAACGCCACCTCAGCACGGGGCAACAAATCATACCAATCATCCTGCAAATAGCTGGTATAGCATCGAAAGTACCTCTCAAGGGCCATGTTAGTCTTTTCGCACTGACCATCCATATGTGGATGATGGGACGTGCTCAATGCCAATTCCACTCCCAATTATTTCTGTAAAACCCTCCAAAACTTGGAAGTGAAGGTGCTACCCCGATCACTTACAATTCTGTCTGGCAAACCATGATATTTATATATGTGCATAATGAATAAGTCAGCTAGTTTAGTAGCACTAGGCATCCCTTTGCAAGCTATGTAATGGGCTTGCTTAGAAAACAAATCCACCACCACCCAAATGGTGTTTCTCCCCTTGCTTTCAGGCAAGTCAGTAATAAAATCCATGGCAATGTGTTTCCAGGGTCCATCTGGAGTAGGCAGAGGCTGCAAGAGACCTCTTGGCTTTCCCATGACAGGTTTGGCTCTCGCACAAACTGAACAACTTTTTACATAGTCCTTTACCTCTGCCCGCAGCCCCTCCCACCAGTATGTCTTTCGAACTTTGCGCCAGGTCTTTAGGTATCCCCAGTGCCCGGCAGCCCTGGAGTCAGGACACATCTTCAATATCTCTGGCCACATCGCAGCAGGAACATAGATCTTGGAGTCCTTAGCCCACAAACCCTGTGCATTTAAAGTTAATCGATCTTTGTGTTTTTGTAGCCATTCATCTTTCTCAGCCTCCCGTTTCACCTTTTGCAACAGACTGTCTAACAGAGGCAAAGTTTTGACAGGTTCTTGCTTAGCTTGGCTACGGGTCACCACAGACAGTCCCAGTTGTTCAGGAGAAAAAATGGTTTGTAGTGGAACTTGCTCCTTTCCCATGTGCTGAGGGAGTCTAGACAAGGCATCAGCCAAAATGTTCTGCCGCCCTGGGAAGAACTTTAATGTAAATTTGTATTTGTAAAAGTCCTTTGCCCACCTCTGCTGTTTGGGGGTTAGCTTTCTGGGAGTTTGCAGGGCCTCCAAATTACGGTGGTCCGTCCAAACTTCAAAAGGGTGGGGCACCCCTTCCAAGAACTGTCTCCAACTGTCTAGAGCATGCTTAATAGCAAACGCTTCCTTTCCCCAGGTGGGCCACCCTAATTCCCCTTTTTGGAACTTACAGGACAAATAGGCACATGACCTCAACACTCCATTATTGTCCTTCTGCAATAATACTGCCTGGTCACTGGCGTCTACTTGGATTACAAAAGGTTTGTCAGGGTCCGGATGTACCAAAATGGGTTCCGAGCTGAATAGTTGCTTCAGCTGGTCAAAAGCCCTCTGGCATTGATCAGTCCATTGGATCAGGGCTGAGGGCTTGGGTGGTTTCTTTTCCTTAGCCTCCGTGCCCCGGTCTCCCCTTTCCTGCGTTTTGGTCTTTAACAGATCAGTGATTGGCAAGGCTATTTCAGCAAACTCCGGGATGAACTGCCGATAAAAGTTGGCAAAGCCTAAAAACCTTTGCACTTGTTTTCTATTCGTAGGAGGGGCCCAATCCAACACCGTTTGAACCTTTTAGGGATCCACCTCAAGTCCCTGGGCCGACACATGGTACCCCAAAAAGTCCAGCTTGTCGGTGTGGAAATGACATTTAGACAACTTCACGTACAGCTGGTTGTCCAGCAAATGCTTCAGCACCTCCCGTACCAACTGCACATGGCTCTCCAAGTCTTGGGAATATATTAGAACATCGTCCAAGTACACCAGCACCCCTTCAAACAACAGATCGTGTAGCACCTCGTTAACAAGTCTCATAAACACCCCGGGGGCCCCCGATAAACCAAAGGGGAGGACTAGATATTCAAAGGCCCCCAAGGGGCAATAGAAGGCAGTCTTATATTCATCTACCTCCCTAATTCGCACTCGATAATAAGGATCTCTCAAATCCAATTTGGTGAACACCTTGCCCGTGACCAGGCGTCCCAACATGTCTTTCATTAAGGGCACGGGGTACTTGTTGGTACTACAAATTCCATTCAAATTTCGATAATCGGTGACCAAGTGTAGGGTCCCATCTTTCTTCTCTCTGAAAAACACGGGTGCCGCAAAAGTGGAGGTGGATGGCCTAATAAACCCCCTTGCCAGGTTCTTTTCTACAAACTCCTTGAGAGTGGCCAACTCCCGAGGGGTCATCGAATATAGTTTAGGTTTAGGTAGAAGCGCCCCTGGCTCTATTTCTATAGCGCAGTCTGTCTCACAATGGGGGGGGGGGGCAGCATGTCACTTTCTTTCGCTTCAAACACCTCTTTGAGATCCTCATAACACTCAGGGTAGGTGACTCCGGACTCCGGGATGCAGTCGCCCGTCTCCGCCATTCCGTCCCCCCAGTCATGGGAGGTGGAAGCCCCCCCTCTGGTCACCGGCTCCAGATGAGTGGCAGCCTCAACTGACTGCGGTTGGGGTATCACCACAGGCTCTTGCACTTGGGGAACCTTTATCGTGGGATCCAAACAATGTTCGTGACAGATTGGATCGTCGAACACTAGCTGTCTCTGCCTCCATTTGGTGTGGGGATTATGGTGGTGTAACCAGTCTATCCCCAACATGAAGTGGTAATGATAAGTGTGTCCCACCACCAACTGGATCCACTCTCAATGGTCTGCTATTCCTAGCCACACTGTAGTGGTTTGCTCCGTGGAGGCTTGTCCTCCCATCATCCATTTGGGAAAAGGGGATGGGGTCCCTTAAGCCTTGGGTTTTTATGCCCAGACTCTTTACCACCTCCAGATTGATTAAACACCTTGTGCACCCAGAGTCCACTGCAGCCGTAAGGGCCATGGCTCTCTGCCCCTGCCCCACCATCAAAGTCATAATCAAAGTATAGAGGGGGATGCCCCCACTCACCATGGGTTTGCGGCCGTCTCGACTCTCAGCCTGCCTCTGGCAGCTTTTTAAGGCAGGCTCTGGGAGTTTAAAGCCGGCTCCTCTGAACCAGTGCTGTCGCTGTCTGTCCAAACCTCCCCCTTGTCCTCAGTCGTCACTTGGAGTCTGCGGTCAGCGTAGCCTTTTTTCTCGGTCTTCCCTTTTCCCTTCTTGGAAGCGCTAGCTGGTGGTGCCGTAAAAGGGGACGGTTTCTTTTCCAAGCTCCATTCTGGGCAGCTAGCAACCAGATGGCCTTTACGACCACAGCCCAGGCATAGCCCCAGCCTTCGGCATCACTCTTTTTCGTCGTCGGACATCTGACCAGGCTTTCCTTTACTCTTTGTCCCTGAAGGCCTGTTTTCTCTCCCCTTGCCCTCTTTATTCCTCCGCTGGGTCAGCATTTTGACTTCATGGAGCACGGCCTCCGCCTCTCCCACAAGCCGAATCCATTCCAGGGTGGTGGGGGGGGTTGCCCATTGTAAGTGCCCACTTCACAATCTCAGGACGCAGGCCCTCCTTGAAGTATTGAATCTTCATCCCCTCGGTGCAATCTGGCACTTGGGCAACCAGTCTCCTGAACTCCATGGTGTATTCAGAGACTGATTGGGCTCCCTGGTCTAGGGCCTTCAGGCCTGCCAAAGCCGTGCTCGCTCGGAAGGGGTCCTCAAATCTGGCCCTCAGGGCTCTCATGAAGTCTGCCAGACTTCGTAATTCTGCAGCTTGGCAGTCATAGAGTTGCACCAGCCAGTTGGCTGCCTCACCTTTGAGGTCCCGGGCTACACACTTCACCTTGGCTGCTTCGGTGGGAAAGGCGGGCCCCCATTCCTCTATATGATCAGCCACTTGGGACAAAAAATAGGGCAAGGTCTGAGGGTTCCCGTCATACCCGACTCCCAATTTTTGGGCTTGTGGCCCCAGCTGACAGTCTGGCTGGGGGGCGGGTTGCTGTGCCTCTTCCCGTGCCAGTGCCCCAGGGGCTTCGGCGGCGGCCCCAGCCTCTAGCTCGTCTCTCCTTCCTGTTGGGCGATCCTTTACTGCGTCCAGTACCTCCATCAGGAGGTAGCACAGTTCATCCACATCAGTCTGGAGTTGCGTGACTCACTCGTCCAGGTCTGCATCCCTGCCCAATTGCACTCGCAGGGGCTGAGTGAATCCTGTGTCCCAGTCAGACCACTGAGTAGCTCTCCTTCGTTCCCGGGTGCGCAAGCGAGCCGCAGGGTGTCCAAACCAAGGACCTGCACCCACTGGTGTCTGTAGCAGCGGGGGTCTCATAGCCTTCGGAAGCGCTCCAGCCTCCGCCGTCGGGGCCTTAGACTCCTCCGTTGCCTCAGTTGTTTGAAAGGTTAATGGCTCCTCTGAGATCATCAGCTCATGCATTGTCTCAGAAAAGTTTTGGTGAGTTTCAGCTAACTGTCAGGACAGGGGTCCAGAATCACAGACAATCAACCAGTCGGCTTCATGTAGAATAAACAGAACTTTATTGATGCTCCAGGATCAACAATACCACACCATCCAGCTTCTTAGCTGAAACTGACCAGTTCCCGCCAGAACACATCCAAATAGCCCCCACAGTCCTACTCCTCCCCCCACTGCCAACTAGCACATTCCATCTCTTTCCCATCAGTTTCTGTTTCCCCCATCACTCCCTCCTTGCCAGTTCTCATCCCACCAGACACTGGTGCTGTTACATTCCAAGCCTCTGAGCCGAGCAGTTACAACGTCAAGTGATAACAGCCACCTGGCATAGTTATACACTCTTATACACTCTAATACCTATCCTCCCCATAAACTCCATTAACCATATATCTGATAGAAGACTATAGGGATTCTAACACTGGGAGACTAAAATTGATACTCAAAAACAAAATTCAGGAGGATCAGGGGGGATTTCTCCCACACAGACATATTAGGCATAACATTAGAGTAGTTATAGATTTAATAGAACATTATGAATTAAATCATGGACAAAAACTCGCAATGCTACTGGTGGATGGAGAAAAAGCTTTCAATTCTGTGAATTGGGAAACTATGTTGAGGATCTTGGAAAAATTAAATTTTGGCAATAAATTCTTGAATCATAGAATCAGGTCAAATGTATTTACTCTGATCAGAAAGCTAACCTTATAATCAATGGGGAGAGATCAAACGAGTTTGTAATTCAGCGTAGTGTAAGGCAAGGTTGTCCTTTGTCACCACTATTATTTCTTGTGGTTGTGGAATTGTTAAATAATAAGATAAAACAGGATACCCAGATAAAAGGACCTAAGATAGGAAGCTCATAGTATAAAATCAGGGCCTATGCAGATTACTTAATTATATTTTTAGATGACCCGCTAAAGGGAATAGGAAAACTAATATCTGTGTTGCAGGAGTTTGGGGAGTTTACCAGTTTTAGATTTAATAAGCATAAATCTGTAATTATCTCAAAGAATTTGACACACAAAGAGCAATGTAGGATACAAGAATTGGCTCAGTACAAGCCAGTTAATAAAGCAAAATACCTTGGTATTGTTATAGCAAATAAGAACAGTAACTTGTATGAAGATAATTATGAAAAGGTGTGGGCAGAAATTTAAAAAGATTTAGCTAGATGGGCAAGGCTGAAGCTCTCGTTATTTGGTAATAATAATAGTTTATTTATAGCCCACTCTGACATCAATCAGAGCGGGTTACAGCAATTAAAAAACATCAAGATAAAACAATTACAATGGTCCAGCATCCCACCTCCCACCCCTTAAAATTAAATTAAATCAGCATTAAGTTAAAATCAGGAAAAACACATACAACATAAAACATAAAAACAGCTAGTCATACTATGGACACTGTAGTTGTAAACTTGTAAAAAAGTGCTGGGAACTGGAAAGGGAGCACATCCCAATGTCTTAAACCAGTGTCAGGGCCAGGCGCTAAGATGTTTCTGGGAAGGCCTGATGGAAGAGATGCATCTTCAAGGCCTTTTTAAAGCTCTCAAGAGATGTAATAAGACGCATCTCATCCGGCAGGTCGTTCCATAGCCTGGGAGCAGCATGGTAGAATTGCTTTGATTAAAATGTCGGTCTTGCCAAAGCTGATTTTTCTTTTTTCCAATCTTCCTATAATTCATAAAAACAAGCCATTTGGGCTATGGAATAAAGAGCTTAAAAGATTCGTGTGGGAGGGGGAAAAAGCCCTGCATTAGATGGAAGGTAATGATTGATAAAAGGGAAAATGGAGGTGGTGGGCTACCAGACCTAGAGTTATACTATGACGCCTGTGCTTTAACATGGGTCCAGGAATGGTGTTTGCTTGAAAATAAAAGGTTGTTAGATCTAGAGGGACCTGGTCTCAAATATGGATGGCACGCATACTTATGGTATGATAAAGTTGAAGATCATCATATGTTTAGCCATCATATGTTGAGGAGAGCCCTATTGAAATTTTGGGTTAAAGTTAAACAATCTTTCTATAGGGGATTCCTAGTTGGATGTCCCCGCAGAAGGCGACACTAAGCAAAGTTAATCCAAGATTTAAGTATCTTAAATATGAGGACATTGTGGTACAGGGGCAAAGCAAGGGAATGTTTATGTTTAAAATTTTTCAGAATACAGTGGTCCCCCGGGTTACGAAAGTAATCCTTTCCGGATTACCTTTCGTAACCCGAAAATTTTCAGAACCCGGGGGAGGCCTGGCCGGCGGCGGAGGAGAAGGGACGGCCTTCCGGCGGACCCGCGGGAAGGCCGTCCCTTCCCCTCCGAGGCCTGGCTGGCGGCGGAGGAGAAGGGACGGCCTTCCGGCGGACCCGCGGGAAGGCCGTCCCTTTCCCTCCGAGGCCTGGGCGCCGGCGGAGGAGAAGGGACGGCCTTCCGGTGGACCCGCGGGAAGGCCGTCCCTTCCCCTCCGATTTTTTTCCGGATCCCGGGGGATCCTTCGGATCCCGGGGGATACGTTAGCGGTCCCGCCGGTTTCGGATCCCGGGGTTTTCGTAACCCGAGGGATTCGTAAGCCGGGGGACCACTGTATTCAGGACATAGACAGTAAACTCAATTGGTTTCAATACTTGCAATTACAGACTTTTTTTAAAGCGGACCAAAAAGCGTATGAACTTTATTTTGTTAAAAACGCAACTGATAGCCTGTTGTTAAAAATTAAACCAAAGCAAATAGCGGCTCTATACAAAGTTCTTTTAGGAAGGAAATTAGAGGATGAAATAGTAAAAGATCATATGCTGACTTGGTCTAGAAATATAGGTAAGGAAATCTCTCTTGAAAAATGGGATAATGCCAGGAAGGCAACATATAAATACATCAAAAACCAATCCATGAGGGAAAATTACTCTAAGATGGAAAACAGGTGGCATCTGACTCCTGCAAGATTGGCAATAATTTATAAGACTAATAATCCAGTCTGTTGGAAATGTAAGCAGCAATATGGTTCATGGTTTCACATGTGGTGGACATGTCCTATGGTTGCTCAATTTTGGGGAAAAATACACCTCACAATATGTGAAATCATGGATATATCGTTTGACTGTTTACTGGAGATATATCTACTTAATATGGTATAGGGTATACAGATAATAAATCAGAAAAGGATATGGAAGGTAATTTTAATTATGGTGACAAATGCCAGAATATTGCTGGCTAGAAAATGGAGAACAGCAGAGATACCTACTATTGATGAATGGTTATATAAAGTGATCGAAACAGTAGAATTGGACAGAATAACAAATGAGGTAGAGGGCAATTGTGATAGTGAGACAAATGAAGAAGGGAATTTAATGATTGCATATATCGGGAAAATTATGGAATAGCTAATCTTATTTTATCTTTTCTGTATAAGTTGAAATAGAGAAGTTATTGTACAGTTAAAGGGAAAAATTATGCGCATTGATAAGTATTATAGTATTATATATATTTTGGTTAGAATTAATCCTGAATGTACTGAATGATAAGCATCTTGTTTGGGGGAGGTGGTGGGTATGAAAATTTAATATTTATTGCTGTATTTTTTGTACTTTCAATAAAAAAGGGAAAAAAAAACCTCCAAAGAAGGAGACTCTACCACTCTACACGGAAGTGTGTTCCACTGTTGAATAGCTCTTGCTGTCAGGAAGTTCCTCATAATGTTGAGGTGGAATCTCTTTTCCTGGAGATTGCATCCATTGTTCCAGGTCCTGTTCTCTGGAGCAGCAGAAAACAAGTTTGCTCCCTCCTCAATATGACATCCCTTCGAATATTTAAACAGGGCTATCATGTCACCTCTTAACCTTCTCTTTTCCAGGCTAAACATCCCCAGCTCCCTAAGGCGTTCTCATAGGGCATGGTTTCCAGACCCTTCACCATTTTAGCCGCCCTCCTTTGGACACGCTCCAGTTTCTCCACATCCTTTTTGAATTGTGGTGCCCAGAACTGGACACAGTATTCCAGGTGAGGCCTGACCAAAGCAGAATAGAGTGGCACTCTTCCCTTGATCTAGACACTATACTTATATTGACGCAACCTAAAATCGCATTGGCCTTTTTAGCTGCTGCATTGCACTGTTTACTCATGTTCAACTTGGGGTCTACCTGGACTCTTTGTTGTGGTCTACTTGGACTCCTCCATCATTGTCCTTTCCATGGGTGGCACTGCAGTTATTATGGACACAGCAATTAGGCTGGCTCCCGGAACTTTGTTGTTCTTTTCTCAGTCTAGCTGCAATTTAAGGCAATTTTCCCATGCTGCTTTTATGGGTTAGGCTAGGCAGTGCTGATGCAGTAATTAGATTGTAAGCCTGAGGGCAGGGAACCGTCTAATTTATAAGATTGTATGTACAGCACTGTGTAAATTTACGGTGCTATATAAATAAAGGAGGAGGAGGAGGAGGAGGAGGATTTCACACCTCACCTGGAAAACTGGCCGGTTAGATGCAGCTTTGCATCCTTAACCCCACAAGTGGGATCAGATTTGAAAAGCTTGGCAGGCTGCTCTCTAGTAGAAGAGAGGGCACAAAGTCTCCAAATTACCAACACACCCTTTTGAAACAGTGGTTCTGTAGGGATATAATCACCAGCACCAAGGTCCACTTGTCCGGACATGTTCCAGCTTGAGTTAAGCCTATTCCTTGTTACTGACAGTTGAATGATACAATTGCTTTTTCAGCGACAGATCAGGAAGGGCCTTTCCAAGCTACAAATGATTTCTAGGAAATCTTTTGGCATCACAGGTTTTGGCTGGGTTTGGTAGCCAACCAATTCTTCCAGCAGCTGGTGAAGCATGGTATTCTCATTGCTGGCTCCACAGATAGAGTCTCAGAGATCCAGACATGGACAATGAAAACGATGGTAAATTTTACCAGGATCCAGAAAACCAGGAGGCTTGAACCTTGTTACCATAAGGAAATACAGTGGTCCCCCGCCTTACGAATCCCCCGGGTTACGAAAACCCCGGGATCCGAAAGGCGGCGGACCGGCAATGTATCCCCCGGGATACGAAATATCCCCCGGGATACGAAGGAAAAAAAGCCGCGCGGCCCCTTTAAATGGCCGCGCGGTCCGTTGATTATAGCGGTCCCCCGGGAAACGAAAGCTTCCGGGTTACGAAAGGCAATCCGGAACGGATTACCTTCGTAACCCGGGGGACCACTGTAAACAGAAGCTGAATTGTAGATATGTATGCAAACTTACTTACATATATTTATGTACCTGCTGGCCAGTTCTGAGAGATGTTCTACTGGAACAAAAGTAATCTCGATATTTGGAAAAGTTACTCTTTTGAACAGCACCTCTCAGAAATCTTCCATGATAGTTGGTCCTTTCTAGGATTTGTAATACAGACAACAAGAAAAAGAAGATCAGCTTTTCCAAGCTATGATTAGATCTGAACAGGCAACTTTCTCAACAGTAAATTGCTGGTATAAGTCCTTATCAACAATTGGGATGATGTGCTGCTTGTCTAGTTATACGACTTAGTACCAGTAGTTTGAGAGAGAGGAAGAGAAATCTGTGCTCCACAAAGGGATGATGGTGTTTGGGTTGTATTGCATCCAAAACTTATGTAAGTAGAAGGCTGTTCATGAACTCCTCCTCTTCATTGCAGCTTCCTACATCACTGCTCTTACCAACAGGCTGAAGGACTCTCAAGCAACACTTGAGATGATATGAAAGAAATGGAAGAAGATGGGAAACAAATACAATCAAAAGCCAGTACTTGTAGGAGAAAAGTCAGAAAAGCTCAAGCTTTCTAAAGAGTTTTAAAGAGAGTTCAAAGGGGAGGGGGCCATATTCAGAGTAAGAGGAACAGGGAGAACAAAGAAATGGTAAGACATGAGAAAGATGGTGAAATGCTGATGGGGACAGAGAACGGGTGGAACTGCTCAACATATAACAACAACAACAACAACAAAAATAATAATAAAAAATTTATTTATATCCGACCTCTTCCCATAGGAGCGAGGCAGTTTACAAACACAAACAATAATAAAATTCAGTATATAATAATTACAAAGCAAATTCTAATAGATTCATACACATGGTTATTAAAACTGTTAATTTAAAACCAATCAAGACAGGGAGAAGCGGATATCCTAAACAGCTGGTGGGAGTGATCAATGATGATGTAGAGATATCTTGTAGCACCTTTGAGACTAACTAAAGAAAGAAGTTGAGCTTTCATAGACTTAAGCATACTGAAAGATCTTGCAGATGTAATCTCAGGGTCTCGGTCAACAATCCTTGAGAATTCTTGAAGAAAAGGAGAGGTCCCAGCAGAATAGCGGGGGGCAAGTGATGTCTTTCCAAAGGGGGCTAAAGGAAGATCCAAGCAAATATCAACCAGTGAACTTGATGCCAATACCAGGAAAGGTTCTTGAAGAGGTCAAACTATGTAAGTTACTGAAAGCCAAGGTGGGTTTCCAAAAACAAGTCATAAGAGATTAATCTTTTTTTCTCTCTCTCTCTTGTTCTCCCATTCTCGCTCTTATTTAATAGAATTACAATCTTGGTAGATCAGGGGGATCCAGTGGCTCTAGTATATGCTGTTTTCAACAAGGCTTTTGGCAGAGTTCCCCAGGATGTTCTTGCACACAAACTGGTAAAATGTAGGCTAGATGGTGTTCTGTACTTGCAACTCTCTGATTCTATCAGCTGGAACATTTTCATCACCTGGTATCAATGCCAATGCAACAATGTTTTTTAGTAGAATCAGATGACCTTCAACTACTTCTCAATGGATGCTAAGTCAGTAATGGTGTGTGCATATGTGTGTGAGAGAGATAGAGAAAGAAAGACAAGGCAAGACAAGACAAGAATAGGAGGTAAACAAAATGCCTTCATTTATTGGGTGACTGATAACATTTGGCTGAAGTCTAGCAACTGATCAGCCAAGAGCAAACAAAGATACACTTTCTCTCTTTCTCATGGTGACCAAAGAAAGGGCTCAGGCATTATGTTTCTAGTTGTTCATTGGAAGAAGGTGCAACAGTCAGATAAATGATAGCAACTTGATAGCAATTATTATCCCCAGAATTGTCCCCAGAATTGTGAGGCTGTACATAAAAATAACAATAAGGAGTGCTTCAATCCAGTACCTGAAGCACAGGTATGGAAAAACTACTGCGACTACAGGCCAAATGTGTGTGTCTGTTTAGGGGATGATGATGATGATGATGATGATGATGATGGAGGATATTATTGTTGTTGTTGTTGTTGTCATTATTATTGCCTTTGGAGCAATGAGACCTCCTTTGTCTCTTTGTGCAAGATGATATGGAGAGGGCCTGGGGGAGAAAGGCATGATCAGCACATCCATTTAGCTTTTGTCTCAGTATCACCTGGGTCTTCCACACATCCTTGGGTCTGTGCTCTTTTCTCATGGGGAATCTCCTTTTCTTCCAAAGATCATCATAACCTCTCAAACATGCTTGACTCCAGATAGGAGAAACATGAAAATATGGAGACACCAAATATAATGCAGGGTATGCAGGGTGTACTAACAGGGAAGCAGGTTTAAGGCTGAGGGCAGAAGAGATCATGCAAATGAAGGGACGTGTGATAGTTAGTGCTCCCAAAAAAGTATGTCTACCCTTCCTTTCATTGATGCAATTGTGGCAACTTGTGTAATAAACCTCCAAGTTGGCTTTTGTACATGGGATGGAATGTGAATGAAATGAGATGTGATGAAATATCTTTGGCTTGCTCAGGCTACTTTACAAGCAGATAGTAAGTTCACTTACTCCAGGAGAGCCACCGGCTTTCAAAGCAGACAGCAGAAAACATCTTCATGTGCTTACTGCAAAAACCTGCGTATAGAGACGACAGCAAGACGTAACAGTGAGATGAGGGTTCCACCACAAGCAACAGGAAAGACCATAGCTCAGAGGCAGAGCACCTGCTTTGTACAACATGGACTTTTCTGTGATGGAAGCATGTAGTGCAGATCTGCACAACGTACAGCCTGGGGGCCACATGTGGATTTTGGGTGGCCCAAAAGTGGAACAACTTCAAGGCTTCTCTGCTGCTCGGCCTTCTTCTGAGGAGCAAGACTCCTCTCCCATCTTCCTGAGGAGGAGGCCAGGTGGTGGAGGAGGATGAGGATGGGCAAATACTTGCCCTACAAGGCTCCTCTGTTGCTTAGCATTCCCCTGAGGAGAAGGCGGGTGGAGGATGAGGATGGATGAACACTTGTAATGCTCCTCTGATGCTCGGCTTTCTCTTGAGGAAAGGGCCAAGCAGAGAAGGATGAGGATGTAATATTAATTAATTAATTAATTAATGTTTAATTAAAACCTATTTGCAGCCCAAAGAACTTAACCTATTCTAAATTTTGGCCTCTTCTTGCTGCTAAGTTGTGCAGGTCTGATGTAGTGGAACCCTGGATAGCAAGCAATGTACCCGGACTGTGGGTATGTTCTTGGAGATGTCACGGGGGGGAGAGTGTACTGGGGATGCCTTTACGTTTGTGTGTATGCATTTCAGATACAACATCTTAGCAGCAGGTGACCTTGTGGGTGCTTCTTGAAACCGACTGGAAACTTACCCAGCTTTGACACACCGTTCTTCCTTCTCTTGTGTGCTCAGTTTTCCGTCTGTGCTGCCATTTCATATTTTCAATGCCATTGGGAGGGAAAACTGAAATTTTGTGTGTGTGTGTTTTCCCTGTCTCCCTCTGTCTCTTCTTCCCATCTGCATTGGGTTCTTTTGAGGAGTGGAAAAATCTAATTCATTCTGGCAAATGATAAATAGTCCCTTCCCTATTCTAATTACACCACGCCTTATTAGTCAAAATGGAGTCTAGTAAATCTCCTTTTCCGATTATACACACTGCCTACTGTGCTTTTTTAAAAAATGAAAAAGGAAAGGGAAGGAAAGGAAGAAGTTCTTGATTAGCCTTTTCTTCCATCCCACTTTCTTCTCAAGGCTGAAAGCTAAGTATTACCTCTCAGGCTTTTTTAAAAAAACTTTCCTTGAAATACTGAAGTGGTTATACCAATTTAGTGACCAATTTATAAAGACTGTTTGGCCTTCCTTCTTCATTACTGTGCTTCTTTATTTCTATCCCCCCTCCCCAACACACACATACGCACAATATTCCAGCTGCATTTTTCCTCTCATTTCCGGTCCTTTCTTGATGCTTTTTAAGCAGATTGGCTCGTCTGTATGCTTATGAGTTTGGCAAAATGAAAGGTCTATACCAGAAAGAAGCTAACCAGGAAGATTAAAATTTAAGCATCTGTGAGTTTTCAGGGTTGGCCCTCCCAGTCAGCACAGTGTGGCCTAAGGTGGCAAAGGTAGGAGCTTGGCAAGCTCTGGGATCACAGAGTTGTGGGTGCCAAATGGCTTGGCCTAAGCACAGCTGTTGCCCTCTGTTGTGGTGGAAGATGTCACATTGGCAGCACCGATGGTGTTTTCAATCTTGAGAAAACCACTGATATTTTACTACTGAAATGTTGGCTAAAAATTAAATAATGGTAACATTATAATTTTCGTATAAATCTCAAAGTGGATCGAAAGGATTGTTTACACATAGCTACTGTGCTTGAGAGGATACCTTTGGTGGCCAATACTGTTGCTACATATATGAATAATAATAATAATAATAATAATAATTATTATTATTATTATTATTTTGTCATGTAATAAGGACCATTACGCTGGAGAAGCCCTGTGTCTGTATGCTCATCATCTTAGCTGCTTCAGTCCTTAGCCACTCAGATCTTAGAGCTTAGAAAATGACTTTTAGAAAATAATTTCTTATCGTTCTAAGGCCCCCAATGTAGCCCGATAACTGTAATGGCCATTTTAAAGGAAAACAACTCTTTACTCTTGCTGTTTCTCAAAAGCAATTAAATAATTTAAATTTCATTTGCCTAAAAAACCCCACATCTGAATGCCTGAAGCTGCTGGCCTGTGGTACAGAAAAACACTCTCCTCCTCTCCGATACACCACTCACAACTGAGCACAATTCTACTCAAGTCAATGGTTTATTATATTTAATGAAAAGTCATTACAAATTTTAAGATCCAGTAAAAGAATGCATACATACATGTGCACGTACAGCCATATAAAACATCAGATTAGTAAATCTCCTCCACAATCTCTAGCAATATATTTCAGATAATGAGCATGAATACTTTTAGCGGCTTTAGCAAAAAAGAGCATCCACTGCTTGAAAATATTTTAAAAATATATAAATTCTGAAAAGCAAACCTTCACTTTGTTATTTAATGAAAGGGACACCATTTTACTATCTATTGTATTTAGTGGATAAATTAGAGCCCTGGTGGCACAGTGGTTAAATGCCAGTATTGCAGCCACGAGGTTGTGGGTTCAAACCAGGGCTCCAGGTTGACTCAGTCTTCCATCCTTTCGTATGTCAGTAAAATGAGTACCCAGCTTGTTGGAGGAAATTGCTAACATTGTAAACTGCTTAGAAAGTTCACAGTTCACTATAAAGCAGTATAGAAGTGTAAAGGGTTAATGGGACTTGAACATCCGCAGATTTTGGTATCCATGGGGATTCCTGGAATCAAGTCCCAGTGGATACCAAGGACCCACTGTACCTGCTTTTCATCTTTCTCATTGGACAGAACCTGGAGATGTTGGCTTATTTGTAAACAGAGTGTCACATACAGAGTCACTTCAGCTCATATATCCAAGCTTTCAGTAGTAAAAGCAAGAAAACTATTCAGAAGCCAAACATGTTTCCAGCAGATTTAGGTTGTCAGGACTGAGGCTTGAATGATTATGTAGTGTAATTAAAGCACATAGCAATTCAAACTTTTTATTATTATTATTAACGAACATTTAGTAAATCATTACAACAAACGAACTGCGTACAAATAATACACTACAATACACCACATTAAACTAGAAAACAACAAACAGACAGACAAGAAGAGAAAAAAAGAAAAAGAAAAAAAAGGCAAAGAAAAAAATACAAAATACAAAAATGTTGAGGCTCACGATCTTTGAATTTTCTTATATATTCTTGGTATGGCTTCCGCAAGTTATTGTTATTTATGCATAACTACCATATTTAAAATAACTATCCCACAACTAAAATGGTAACTTAATTTATAATGCTAAATGATCTCTTAAATTTTTTTAAGCATTCCCAGTCACTCTCTGTTTCCTCCCTATTTCTGTCTTTAAGTGAGGATGACAAAATATCCATTTCCATAGCTTCATTTAAGCTAGTTATCCATTCGTTTTCGGATGGTATCTGTTTTCGTTTCCAATATCTGGCGTAGACAATTCTAGCAATAGTGATCATATATAAAAGAATACGTCTATGTTTCCTTTCTGTTTCTTTTTCCAAAATACCAGTCATGTTTAGAAGAAATAGAAGTGGGTTCAAAGGGATATCTACATCTAATATCTTAGATATTGTGCCCTGGATTCTTTTCCAATACTTAACAGCCTCTGTACATCTCCACCATAAATGAAAAAAGGTTCCTTTCTGTTTTTTACACTTCCAACATTCCCCACTTCCAGCTTTATACATCTTATTCAATTTACTCGGGGATAGGTACCATCTGTACATCATTTTAATATGATTTTCTTTATAATTTTGACATAATGTAAAGGAGTTCGTATCGCGCCAACACTTTTCACAGAGATCTATTTCGATTGTTTTCCCTATATCTTGGGCCCACAGAATCATACAATGTTTAACGTTTTCCGTTTCTAAGTCTCTTTGTTTTAATACTCTATAATATTTTGAGATGTGTTTTGTATTTTCGTCAAAAAAATGTTATCTAATTCATTTTTTTCCAAAATAAAACCATACTGTTTCTTGTCTATCTTGTACCTTTCAAGTATTTGTCTATATAAAAACCAATTTTTAGTCATTTCTTTTTCCAAATCTTCTCGAATCTTTATGGTTATTGAGTTCTGTTCTCGCATTAAAATATCTGCATATTTCAACCATTTCTGGTCAGGGGGTTTAGTTTTGTTATAAAAAGCTTCCTGGATTGATACCCAGAAGGGTATCTGTCTATAAAACTGCTTCCTTATTTTTAACCAGACTTTAAATAAAGAATTTCTTATAAAATGGTGGCAAAAATCATTATTAACTTTATGTTTGTCATACCACAAAAATGCATGAAAACCGAATCTCATTTTTATACTTTCAAGTTCAAGCAGTTTATCATTTTTTAACATTATCCATTCTTCCATCCACTGTAGACACGCTGCATAATAGTATAGTTTTAAATTAGGAAGATTACATCCACCTTTCCTTTTTTCTTCTGTAAGTAATTTCCATTTGATTCTGGCTTTTTTATTTTGCCATAAAAAATTTGATAATGACTTTTGCCAATTAACAAAACAAGATTCTTTTGACAATATCGGTAGATTTTGAAACAAATAAATGAACTTAGGTAATACACTCATTTTTAATATTGCCATTCTACCTGACAATGAAAAGTTTTGCTTTGACCATTTTGTTAGATCTTTTTTTATCTCTCTCCGTAATTTTTCATAATTATTGTTATAAAGGTCTATATTCCTTTTTGTAAATAATATTCCTAAATACTTGACTTGTTTAACGACTTGGAACCCAGAAAGTTCTTTCAGTTCTTGTTCTTCCTGTTCTGTCATATTTTTAGTTAGAATTGAAGATTTATTTATGTTAATTCTAAAGCCTGAGAGAGTACCATATTCTTGGATCGATTCTAATAATTGTTTTATAGACTTTTTTGGATTTTCCAGGAAAAAAGCTAGATCATCTGCGAACGCTTTTAATTTGATATTATACTTGTTCCCCTTAACACCCTCTATTTCTTTATCATTCCTTATTTTGTTATTTAATACTTCTAGTACAATGATGAACAACAAAGGTGATAGGGGGCAACCTTGTCTTGTCCCTCTCTCTATGGGAATATCCTCTGTTCTTTCTTGATTAATTAATATCTGTGCTTTCTGTTCTTTGTATATTGCGGATATCCATTCAAGGAACCTTTCACCAAAATTCATTTTTTTTAAAAGTTTCTAACATGAAAACCCAGTTTACTTGATCAAAAGCTTTTTCCACATCAATCATGATCATAGCAAATTTTCGTTCATTATAATGTTCATAATGTTCAATTAAGTTTAGGACTGTTCTGATATTATCCTTTATTTGCCTCCCTGGGACAAATCCATTCTGATCATCATGTATAATTAGTTTAATGAATTTTTTTAGTCTTGCTGCCAAAATTAAGGCAAATATTTTATAATCAGTGTTTGTTAATGAGATAGGCCTAAAGTTTTTTGTTTCTTGTTTGTCTTGATTCCCTTTAGGGATTAATGTAATATAGGCCAATTTGCAAGAATCTGGAACACCGTTTTTGCAAATATCATTTATTGTTTCTTTTAATGGCTCTACTAGTACTTCTTGCATCTTTTTATAATAAATTGATGAGAGGCCATCAGGACCAGGAGCTTTTTGAAGTTTCAAATTTCTTATAGCCTCTATTATTTCTTCAGAAGAAATTGGATGATTTATGCTCTGTCTCTGTTCTTCATTTAATATTAATATTTTTTGCTCTTTAAAATAATTTGCCACTTTTTCCTTATGTTCTTCCGTTATCGAGATATTTTTGTATAAATTCCTATAATATTTGACAAAGGCATCTTTTATATGGACATTATCTGTAATTATTTTTCCTTCCTCATATATCTTTGTAATCAATTTTTTTTCCCTTTTCCTTTTTAAGTCTTGAAGCCAATAACTTACCTGCTTTGTTGCCAGATTCAAATTGTGATTGTTTAAGGATTTTTAATTTTTTTTCTATTTCTTTTAATGCCATTAATTTTAGTTGTGTTTTCAAATCATCAATTTCACATTTTATTCTTTTTTCTCCTTTCAATTTCCAAAGTTCCTCCTTTTTATGTAAGTCCGCCAATAATTTTTTTTCCTTTTAATTTTCTTTTTTCCTAATTTCTGTTTGTAATTTAATGAGCAGTCCTCTTACAACTGCCTTCCCAGCATCCCAGATAATTTTGTTTTGAATCCCTTCTGTCTTATTTTCCTTAAAGTACAATTTTAAGTTTTCTTTTAGCTTGTTTACAACTTGGTCTTCTTTTAACATGTCTTCCTGTAAATGCCATATAAAATGCTTCTTTTTTGGGGAAAGATTTAACATAATTAAGTTATGGTCAGACAGGTAATTGGACATTATTTCCATGGAGTGTATTGATGGCAATAAACTTTTGGAGGTAAAAACTAAATCAATCCTAGAGAATGAATTATGCACATCAGAGTAAAAAGTATATTCTTTGGCATTATCATATTTGTATCTCCAAATATCAGTTAAGTTTAAATCTTCTATCAATTAAAAAAAAGATTTTGGTAATTTCCCCTGATTTTTCCGTATATTCTTACTGTCATTGGATTTTCTATCTAACTTCGGGTCTAACACAGCGTTAATATCCCCCAATAGTATAATATTATCGTATTCAGTTTTGGCTATTTCCTGACTTAACTTTTGGAAGTAAGTTTCGCGGTTTTCCATCGGTGCATACACTCCTATTGCCAATAAAACTTTATCTTGCAAAGTTATTTCTATGGCTAAGTATGTACCATTATTATCTTTAAATATTTCTTTCACCTGATATTTTTTGTTAACATAAAAGGTTACTCCTTTTTTCTTAAGATCAGACATTGAAATTATGACCCAATTTTGAATTCCGTAAATATTTTTCATCGTTCTTTTTTATTCTTGTCTCTTGAATACACATTATGTCACTTTTCAATTTTTCTAGTCTATGAAATACCATATTTCTTTTGTAATTCGAGTTCAACCCTTTAACGTTCCATGATATGATTTTCACCATCTTGTCGTATTTTAAATTAACTAAACACAAATTTCTGATTATTGTTTTGTTTTATTCCTTTGCTTATAAATTACCACCACCAACAATAACAATTAAGATTTAATTCAATTTATATCTTCTAAGTCCAATAATTGTAAAGCTCTTCCGTCCAAATCGGTTGAGCTATTGTCATCATTTTCATTTTCTTCCCTGTCAGTGTTCTTGTCCTGTTTTTGATTTATTATACTATCTTCTATCGAGTTCTTTCTTTCTTTCTTTTTCTTTTCCGCGTTATTACTCTGTCTCCATTCTCTCATCTTATTTTCCCCTTCTTTTGTCCCTTTAAGTTCTTCTTTTAATTTTACTTCCATTTCATTTGCCTTATTTATATTGTCAATTTTATATCTTTTTTGTTTATATGAAAAAGACAAGCCTTCCATTCTCTCCCATTTAAAGTTTATCTTTAACATTTTCAATAGCTGAACTAATGTTTTATATTTTTGTCTCTCAACCAAAATTTGTGGGTGTACGTCCTTAAAGATTTTTATTTCGACATCTTCTATTATTAATTTACTCTTGTAGTTTTTTTGTATGATTATGTCTTTGAATCTTGTTCTTACAAAACAAATTACTACATCTCTTGGAATTTTCCTTTCTTTAGCTTGTTGAGAATTAATGCAAAAAATTTTATCTATTTCCAGTTCCAATAATTCTTTTTCTATTCCAATATATTCTGCCATTGGCGCAATTAGTCTTACACTTAAATCCTCATTCATAATTTCCTCTAATCCTCTTACTTTAATACACTTTTCTCTATATCTCAATTCATTTGTCCATTCCATATTCCGTTGAATTTCTTGTTCTTTTACAATCTCTTTAGATAGGTTCTCCAAAGTCTCAGTCTTTTCTTTAATTTTTTTTCTACTTCCTTTTTGTTTTTACATATGTCCTGTGTTAGCTTTTCCATTTTCCCCCCATATTATCTAGTTCTTTCTTAATGTCTTTCCTTATTTCCGTTTTCATTTCTTTAATTTCCTCTCTAATATCTCTATTAGATTCCCTTATGTCTTCTTTTAATTCTAGTCTATTTTCCTTTAGTTCTTGTCGTATACTTCTAACTTCTTCTATCAATGACATAATAGGGTCTGTAACTTTAATAGAATCTTCTGATCCTCTTCTTTGTGTCTGTAAATACCCTTTTCTAGCTGTCGCCATTTTTCCTTGTTTATCCTCCCTTTCCAGTCTTTTCACTGAGTTCCTTGTTTCCATCTAATTTTGTTGACATTGTTATTTATTTATTTCCTTAGCTTTAAATACTTGACTATTTAGTACCATTCATATCTTAGTCTCAAGGTTATTTTATCATGTAAACTTGCATACTTTCAATCTCTTTAACTATAAATTCTTCTTTTTTCCTTCCTTATATATTTTTAAGAAGCAACCTCTATATATAAGAGGAAGAGAAAAGAAAAAAAACTTTTCAATTATCAATGTGGGATGTTATATATATTGAACAATAATAACATAACTTGCGATAAATTGTGTTTTATCTGTGTTCTATTAATACTAATACTATTCTTCTTGTTCAGTATGTGTGCCGCACCTATTTACCCTCCTGGGTAATGCAACAGGAAAAAAAAAAAAACAAAGAAGAGGGAGTCAGGATTCTTCACCAAAAAGACCCAATCATTGGAAACCCCATAAGATTGGAAATGGGAAACTAAGTCCCTGAATGAATCCCAGTGTTAACCTCTCTTATCGGAGAAGGTTAAGGACGGGCTAAAGGAAGTCCCGTTCTTCCAAGAACCACTTTTGCGAGGAAGGTTGCTAGTGTCCACACACTGCCCCTTCCTTCTGCGACACAGTCATATTGGAAGCCATGGGCTAAGCACTTGGCTAAGCTGAGTGAGCCGCGTTGTTCCGGGGCCTTAAAAGGCCTCTGGGCTGCTGCCGGTGCTCCTCCCCGCCTGCTGCCTAAATATACCTAAATATTTTCACATTACAGTCCACCCACCCCAACTGTATGCTTGCCATCTGAAGATCTGAGCATCCGTGAATGGTCTTGCCCCAGTATCCCTAATGGCTATGTGCATGGCATGCCACCATTAAAAAAACACAGGACTTGAGATCCCATGGTTTTTGGCATCTTTGGGAGGATCCAGAATGGAACCCCTGTGGATATGATGGGCCAACTATACTTCATTCCTAGGGTCACCCTTCCTTCCAACCGTGTACAAGCCATTCTCATGGCCTTAACATTCCCAGCAAATTCTCTGCTCTATCTGCACATCTACTCTACCAACATTTACCACTCCAAGGAATGTGAGGGCTGACATCATCCTAAACCCACAGTTATACATCCCACCATCCATCATTAAACTACTGTAAGCATACAAGCCTATCTCCACAAGCTATGTCAAGAAATCTTGGGGGGACTCGGCTTCTGACACAGAATAGTGGAAATCCATGATGCCCAGCTGAGCAAGATGTATCCTAGCCAGGTAACTGCAAAAACAGATTCCGGCTCCTTTGCTAGCAGAGGTTCAGTTGGAAGGTAACCAACCTGTTTGTTTTAGAACCAGCCTTCCACTCCCAGCGACAAGCTGTATGTTTCAGTAACTGTTGCTCCTTAGTGGCTATTAGTGTTCTTATGAAGCAGTATTTTTCCCCCTTGATGCCAATTATCGAAACATCTTTAGCTATTAAGCAAAAATTTGTGAGAGGAAATTGTGCATTATTCTTACACATGGACATAAGAATAATATGACTGCTGGCTGAACATAGCTTTGTTAGTAGCTCGCTTGTTAATACAGTAGTCCAAAGAGGACAGTGGTTTCAGCAGTGGGAGCTAATAGTTAGAGGTGGTCTCCCTCAGGAAAGATGATGATGATGATGATGATGATGATGATGATGATGATGATGATGATGATTCCGATTCCTTACCTGCCTCTCACCATGGATCGAGGTGGGGAACAACATTACAGCTTGGAGAAGCTGACATCCCTGTAGCTGATGGAAAGAAGGGCAGGTATGTGTTGAAGGCTTGGAAGAATGGAAGAAACAGCAGAGAGAGAAGAGATTTTTTGGCTGATCTGGTAGAAATTGGGGATGGAACCTTACAAGGAAGCACACAAAAGCGTGTGATGGATTGATTTATATGCTTGCTTACTTATAGGAGAAAGTTGGCAGCTCAGTGGTAACAGACATGCCTGGCACCCTTAAGGTCCCAAGTTCAGTATGTGGCATCTCTAGATAAGGTTTTAATGGAAAAGACTGGAAGAATGAGGACTCCTATGTTCCTAACTGCTGGCCCAGAACAAAGATCCATCTATTCTAGCCTCCTTTTGTGAGCAGATGCCCCCGGGAAGCCTGCAAGCGAACCAGAATACTGATACCCATTCCTTCTGTGTCTTCTGTGGCGTCTGTTTACATTGGCATAGATTGCCTCTGAGGCTGAATTTTCTATTTAGTTCTCACATTTGATAGCTGTCAATGGCCCTGTCCTTGGTTAATTTGTCTTTAAAAACTTCCACTCTTCCATGTGAATAACAGCAGGTGAGGAGGTGGGAATGTCCCCCCCCCCCATTATGTGGGGAAAAATAATATCCCAGTGGCATCTCCGTTTGAAGGGGTTGCATTGACCTGCTGTGCCCTGTATCAAGGCAGTCACCATGTGACCACTGGGGCCTAAAAAGAGGTTCTGTCCTTGAGTCTGGAGGCACATCTTCTGACATTTCACGTTCAGAGTTTAGAAGTCTGACTCATTAATAAATGACACATGCCCACACAGCACCTTTTTATCAGACAAGCCTTCTTTTTGATGCACTTCCCAGGTCAATAAATAGCAAAGATAAAACTGGGAATGGAGCGATGCATTTGCATCCTATTTCAGAAATGCATCTCGAAGGGATGGCTTTTCCTCCTGGCTTTTGAGTGTTGGACCTGGCTTAATCTCACTAATGATCCAAGAAATTACTTGGGTCAGGACTGTTACCCATAAAGATGTACAGCCATGGAGAGCTTCCACACTAGTAGCAGTCTATCTTTTCAAAGTTGGGGAAATTTGGCTTGGCTTTGCAAGAGCAGGGTAACGTCAGGATCGATGCACCAACTATACCAGCACTGCCTGAAGAAGACTTCAGGCATGAATGAGTGAAGTAACCTTTATTAAGGAAGGATATGAAAGAACACACATATGAGATAAACTCAGTATAACACCCAGCATGCAGGGCTAACTAATATCTTGTCTCATAGGTGCTAGAAGATCTCTCTAAACTCAAAACAGAAGAGTGAAAGGAGGCAGTTTAGGGTTGGATTGAGGGGGTAACACCTACCTATTTATCTGTCCTGTCTGTGGAAAGCAGGAGAAACTCAGACTGAAAGTCCGGGGGCAACAGGAATGGCTCAGACCAGAATCTGAGGGCAACTGTCACCAGCGATGAATGGGTGGTTGACTGCAGCAAAGAGGCTAGGTTTTTCTGGGCATACCTATACCCTTAAAATAGCCACAAGCCAAGGTGATTTCCTGGGAAACAAAGACTTGATAGCCCTTTGGAAGGACCAAAAGGGTTCCCAAAGTGGTAACTTGCCTTGGGAGCTATTTATAAGGCCCCAGAATCCTTTCAGCATGAGGCAGTGAACCAAGGCCTCATTCCCACTAAGTTTTAAACCAGTTCGCAAATCGGTTTGAAGCAGTTTAAATGACCCTGGTTAACACTTGAATCGAATTGCTGAAGCAATTCAGAGAGGGGGACCATGCACTTTTTAATACTATTTTTTTTTGCGTCTTTTTGGATAAATCAATTTCGCACAAGTGTGAACGAGATGTGGATTGGAATCGAGTTAAATTGTTATTTTATTTTATTTTGCAGCAAGAAAATGTAATCGGTGCAAATGTAGCGTGAACCACGCTCTGCTGCCAAATCAATCCATCGATTCGGATCACAAAGAGATTTATTTGTAAGGGGGAATGCATCTCAAAGGCCAGTCCTAAGCCGTTTGGCTACTATCAGGCTCCCAGATCTCCTGAAGTCCAATTCATTCCACAACTGAGTCATGCCAGCATGCTAGATTTTTCCTGTGACTACACTCTAATTCCTCCCTACCTGTTCTCTTTGTGAGAACTCTTGCACGCTTCAGCAGCGACAACTTCTGAAATCCCCTCCAGGGGACTTTAGTTCAACTTTTGACTCAGAAGAAATATATATGCAGCATCAGTTTTGGAAGGCAGGGATCAGAAGGGAGCTAGGTATTTACCTTTATTTTGCAAGTGCACAGCTATGGAGTTCAGACCTCTTTATTCTGCTTGCAGATTTTTGCACAGAGAGCATAGGCACAGACTGGATTATTATTGATTGATTCTGTTTATATCCTGGCTCTTTCCCAAAAAAAGGTTTCAAAGTGGTTCATAGTAAGAACCGAGTAACAAATACATACAATTAAAACACACATACAAAGACTATAGACAGAACTAAATTAAAGAAATGTCTTCAATAGTCTGGCCTCTTTTGCGGGGAATTCCAGAGCCTTGGAGGAGTCACTGGACAAAACTGTCAGCGGCTTTAATTTTGAGTCTCTTTCAAATTCAGTGTTGGCATAAACAAAACAAAACAGTGTCTGTTTTGTACTTTAAAATACAAAATGTGGTAAGGAGATCCTAGTTTGGATGAATAAATTGGAACGAGCCTGTCTGGTATAGAAGTAAGGGGATCTGGGTTCTAATGTGGTTCAATGAGTGGACTATCATTCAGCACCTGTTTTGCAAGATGAAGAAACCAGGATACTTGGCATCCCTAGGAGGGTCTGGGAAAGATGCCCGCCTGAAACTTTTGCAAGCTATTTCCAGTGAGCAGAGACAATTCTGTTCTAGATAAATCAATGCTTTGACCTATGTGCCACACTTAGTCACTAAGCTCCATCCATCCATTCTTAACCTATCTCAGAGGACAGAGATAGCTGCTATGAAATGTAGGCCCCATTCCCACTCACAGTGTGCGATCCAAATCAATGGATCTATTTGACAGTGGAGCGTGGTTCCCACTACATTTGCCCTGATTGCGGTTTTCCCTCCAAAATAATCCACTTGTGGTTTCCATTCATAAATGAATTGATTCAAAATGATTCGGTTCCAGCTGGCCGAAGGGGAAATTTGAATTGATTCCAATATGCACGTGGTTCACATTTGCGCAGATTCGATTTATCAAAAAAGAAGCGGGAGGGGGGAATCAGTGTCAAAAAAACGTGGGTTAAATGGGTCTAGTACACAGGGCCCCCTCTCAGAATCGCTTCAGTGATTTTGATTAAGTGGGAACCATAGTCGTATGAACCGGTTCAAACCGATTCATGATCGGGTTTAAAAGGTAGTGGGAATCAGGCCGTATTTACCTGTGCTTTGTATTCTGGAAGGTAGCCCCCCCTCCCAACCAGTGCCCTCCGATTGTGTTAGACAACAAATCTCATTCAGTATAACAGTGGCCATACTGGCTGAGAGTTATGGGAGTTGTTGTTCAACACATAAGCAGAGCACCAGGTTGGGTGACAGGAGTTGTTAGAGGTTCTCCAGCCTGTGTCAGGTACAAAGGGTAAATCGTATCAAATTTTAATTTGAATCAAGCTGGCAACCATTGCAATTATAACAAGTATAGTACATACCAGCAGACACGACCAGCGTACAAGCTTACTAGTACAAATGCTAAAAGAGTCTTATTTCTATACCTCTGGTACCAAAATATAGGCAGCATTAGCAAAAGGCCTTGGTACATATATAAAGGACACTGAGTTCGTTTAAAATATTTAGAGAGATGGAGAGTGAAATTTAAACCTGAGAGTTGATTGCAATCCTTATTTTAATAGCCATTGCTAAAAAATTTGCTGCTTTTAATGTGACCATGGAGTCATCCTCAAGGAGGAGGCTTACATAATAATTGGCTGGATGCCTTGTTTAGGATAGCAATAAAGGGCTGATTAGCTCTTCACCTGAGTTTCTTTACAAAGAAGAAAACAATAAGATGTGGGCCATAGTTTGAATTTTTCTAATGCCGCATACAGAAACCCCATTGTGACAAGGGATTCTCCTGTATTGGCCTTCAAGTACCAAGGAATGAAACATAATCAGATGGATATAGGAGAAGATTTTCATGGTGCTGTTTTTGTTGTTTGTTTGTTGCTGTTGTGTGCCTTCAAGTCACTTCTGACTTATGACAACCCTAAGGCAAACTGATCGTGGGTTTTCATGGCAAGTTTCATCAGAGAGGTTTTGTCATTGCTATCCTCTGAGGCTGAGAGAGTATGACTTGTCCAAGGTCACCGGCTTGGCCACCAATGGATTTTGATGGCCAAACCAGGATTTGAACCCTGGTCCACTCGTCTCTATGTATTTCACATATTTGATATATTTGGTGTTATGTTAAACGCTGTAGGTAAAAGTGTACAAGATCAGAAAAACTTGATAAGCTCTGACCAAATCAAGGGCTCTGTTTTGATATACCTTTGGCCCACCACATTTGTGGCTTTGGCTTTTGCGGATTTGATTATTTGCGGTTTTGATTAATACGTTCTCTCTAGGAATCTCTAGGTCCTCCGGCACAACTCTGCCAGAAGTTGGAGAGCCTAGACGTTCCTAGAGAAAACACTCCTCTAGTCTTTTGTAGGGCCTCCAATGTGATTCTAATCAACTTCTGACAGAGTTGCACTGGAGGACCTGGAGATTCCTAGAGAGGTGTTCTCTAAGGTAAAAAGAATAGTGCTTTTTTAATACCGTATGTGGTATTTTCACATTCACAGGGGGCCTTCACCCTGAACCCCAGCAAATATGGAGAGACCACTGTGTGGACAAGTTATTTTGGTGTTCAGTATCCATCAATGCTTTCAATATTTCTTTGGCTAGCTGCAAAGGATTAAGTTCATCTTTATTACGGTCATAGACCAGCACAGCTGCAAAGGATAGTTCTGGGGGATGGCACCCGATGCAAAATAGTGGCTCAAGTAGTAGATGGGGGAACCAGATGCATCTGCAACTAGGTCAAGGAAGGGGAAGAAGAAATATGGACAAAGATTTTTATGCTACGCACCAACCTCCTGTTAATTTGTGAGCTGAGCATCAACTACACAGCTGACATTTTATGTTTAAGTTGGTTTCAGCCCAATGGGGTTTGGTGCTTTTCTCTATACCTGCGGCATTTTTACTGCCCAATAAAAATCCTTCCTGTACCTCTTCGCGTTGACTGTGCGTTCTCTCCTTTTCTCTTCCAGGGGAAGATAAATCCCCTCTTTATAAAAATAAATAAATAAATAAATAAATAGATATTAAAATTAAGGAGAGTGAATCAACCCTCATTGCCACTGTCTTCCCAAGGATTTCAAAAAGCATTGGCTCAACTGTGATGGTGTTTGGACTGCCACACGTGTTGAGCCTATCCAGACGATCCAAACTCCTTGGATGATTTATCGCCTCTGCTTTACAACCAAAAAGAGAGCACATCCAAAGCATCTTAAGTGCTTGGCAGCCATGCTCTTGACTCACCTTTGAGTTTGATCCAGAGTTTCCAATGACAATGGAGCACCCTCTCCAGAAGATGAGTAATTTTTCTCCCCAACCCATCCCTCCCTGCCAGTTGTCATCTGATGCTGCAGATGAAATTACAAACATGCCCAGCCGCTTATTTTGTCTGGATGTGTGACCTTCTTCTAATTATTTTTTTTTCCTCTCAAGGTTTCCTAGTCCCTTGAGGGCATTTTGCTTTCTGCCCTTGTGATTTTGAAATTACCACTACTGACCCAAATGGCATCTTTCAACAGTACATTAGCCATGTCCGCAGCACTCCTTAATTTTAGTATAAATGTATTTGGGTGTGTGTGTGTTATTTCCGGCCTTGCCGAATTTAGAAGAATCAAGAAAGGCAAAGTGACTGTCACTGTTATTACTGTTGTTCCATTGCTGCACAAGATAGTTTACAAAATAGGCTAAGGTCGGGAGGGATATTTGTTGCTGCCGCTGTGTGCCTTCAATACATTTCTGACTTAGGGTGACCCTAAGGAAAACCTGTTATGGGGTTTCCTTGGCAAGATTTTTAAGAGGAGGTTTGCCATTGCCTTCCTCTGAGGCTGAGAGTATGTCACTTGCCCAAGGTCCCCCCAATGGGTTTCACGGCCAAGCAGGAATCGAACCCTGGTCTCCAGAGTTGTAGGTCAATGTTCAAACCACTACGCCAGTTCTCTTGGGAGGGATATTAGCCAGTTCAAAAAGCCTTTTGTCAGTTACAACAGTATCCCAGAGCTTATTTAAAATATTATTTTAATAACTTAATAAAAACTACAAATTTCAGGATTCCATTGGAGGCAATTAAAATGGTATCAAAGTGCAATCATTTTGTATTGTGAAAGAGAACCATGTAGATGAGGGGTGGAGAACCATCATTCTGATGAGGGCCTGTTCCCTCTGGATCATTTAGGAGCGGGTGAACATTGATTTTGTTTATTTATTTATATATTTGTGGGGTTCATATCCCGCTTTGCTCCCAAAATGGGATTCGTGGAAGCTGGATGGTTACAGCAGGGCAGAGACAAAAGTGAGCAAGGCTGCCTCTTTTTTTTTTTCTTTCAACAATTAGTGTTCCCTTTCAGCTACTGTTCACCACTATTTTTTTTAAACAGCTGCTCTGTATTGAGAGGATTTGTCTTTTCCAGCTGTGATGCGTTAGGTAAACAGTGACTTCTTTGTACGGCAGTTGCCCTATATAACTTTCATAGGGTGACAAATCCTAGCTTCGACATGTAGCCTGTAACCAAATAATGTGATTGCCTCCATCCAGGACATTTTGCGATGACATTAAGAGGAATGTGTACCTCTTTTATGTCTCCCTCTAGGTTAGCTTTTTTTTCTGGTACAGAAAATCTGGGTGTTTCCTTCCAAAGGAGCATCTGCAATTTATAGCTGTAGGCCTTGTCACATCGACTCTTGCTTTGCAGCTGGTGGGTTTTAAAAAAAATTGGCTGGGGGCAGGTGGAGAATGAAAAGCTTCTTTCTTTTCCCACATCAGGTTGGTAGCAGCTGAGGCCAAAGGCTCGATGTAAAACTTGTTTGCGTTGAAAGGGCTGACACTGCAGGAACACCCCCCCCCCTTCCAATGCAAAGAAAGAACTGGGAGCAAAATTTAGTCTTAAAGCAGCCAACTATGAAATTGATTTTTTTGGGGAGGGGGGGGTTGGCTACACATCCGGTGACTTGGGCTGCATCTGCACTGCAGAAATAATCCAGTTTGACACCGCTTTAAGTGATATGGCTCAATGCTAGGGAATTCCAGGAAATGCAGTTTGTTGTGGCACCAGAACTCTGCTCTGTCCTCAGTGCAAGACTCCATCCTCTCTCATTTCCTCTCCTGCAACAGAATGCAAACTGTGAAGTTGAAGGCTTTCATGGCTGGCATCCATAGTTTTTTGTGGCTTTTTGGGCTATGTGGCCATGTCCTAGAAGAGTTTATTTCTGACGTTTCGCCAGCATCTGTGGCTGGCATCTAAATCAGAGATGCCAGCCACAGATGCTGGCAAAACTTCAGAAATAAACTCTTCTAAAACATGGCCATATAGACCACAAAAAACTAAGAAGGCAAACTACTTTTGCACTTTGAACTCAGTTTGCACCAGTTGAAGCAAACTGAGGATTATGAGGGAAAGTGAATCATAGAATCATAGAAATTTAGAGTTGGAAGAGACCACAAGGGCCATCCAGTCCAACCCCCTGCCGTGCAGGAACTCCCAATCAAAGCATACCCGACAGATGGCCATCCAGCCTCTGCTTAAAAACCTCCAAGGAAGGAGACTCCACCACCCTCCGAGGGAGTGCGTTCCACTGTCGAACAGCTCTTACTGTCAGGAATTTCCTCCTAATGTTGAGGTGGAATCTTTTTTCCTGCAGTTTGCATCCATTGTTCCGAGTCCTGTTCTCTGGAGCAATAGAAAACAAGTTTGGTCCCTCCTCAATATGACATCCCTTCAAGTATTTAAATAGGACGATCATATCACCTCTTAACCTTCTCTTCTCCAGGCTAAACATCCCCAGCTCCCTAAGACGTTCTTCATAGGGCAAGGTTTCCAGACCCTTCACCATTTTAGTTGCCCTCCTTTGGACCCGCTCCAGTTTCTCCACATCCTTTTTGAATTGTGGTGCCCAGAACTGGACACAGTATTCCAGATGGGGCCTGACCAATGCAGAATAGAGTGGCACTATTACGTCCCTTGATCTAGACACTATACTTCTATTGATGCAACCTAAATTTGCATTGGCCTTTTTAGCTGCTGCATCACACTGTTGACTCATGTTCAACTTGTGGTCTACTTGGACTCCTAGATCCCTTTCACACGTGGTTTCATTCAGTCAGATGTCCCCCATCCTATATCTGTGCATTTCATTTTTCCGCCCTACCTGTAGGACCTTACATTTCTCTGTGTTAAATTTCATTTTGTTAGCTTTGGCCCAGCTTTCTAGTCTATTCAGGTCATTTTGAATTTTGATCCTGTCCTTTGGGGTATTAGCTACTCCTCCCAATTTGGTGTCATCTGCAAATCTGATAACTAGGCTCTCAATACTGTCATCCAAGTCATTAATAAAGATGTTGAATAGCACTGGGCCCAGGACAGAACCATGTGGCACCCCACCTGTCACTTCTTTCCAGGATGAAAAGGAACCATTGTTGAGCACCCTTTGGGTTCGGTCAGTCAACCAGTTACAAATCCATGTAACGGTTACCTTGTCTAGTCCACATTTTACAAGCTTGTTTGCAAGGATGTCATGGGGAACCTTGTCAAATGCCTTACTGAAGTCAAGATATACTATATCCACAGCATTCCCTTCATCTACCAAGCTGGTAATTTTATCAAAAAAAGAGATCAGATTTGTCTGGCATTTTAAAAACGGCTGGAAAAGTGGGAGGTTTAATTGGGACTGTTGGCGGTGAAGTCATTCTCAAAAATGGAAGTGCAAAGAAATCTCAGGTCAGAGAGTTATCTGGATAAGATGGCGGGGAGCAATTTACATTCTGCAAAGCCCACTGACCTCCAGATTTTCAGAAAAATCTGGGGGGGAAACCTGAAACATAGTAAATTATTTATATTTGCATCATGTATATATTTGCAGTGCATAACTGAGCTTTTTCAAAAAGGAAAGGTGGCATTATACTTTTTTTTTTAATGCATGAAGCCCATTTGGCACCGGGCTTTTGAGGGAAGGAGAGAGATGTTTGATATGCAGAGAAAAGCAAGCTGAAAATCCTGTGGCTGATCCTGATCTTGGAAAATCCCACAAGCTGCAGGGTGTTTTTATTTATGATCCCAGCACTTTGAGACATCTGGAAGAGGCTGGCCAACAAAAGAAAAGAGCCAGCACTTTAGCAGGAACAATGCAGGGTTACATGAACTGATGGGATTCAACTCAAACAAGCCGCATGGGGAATTTTTGCTTCATGTTTATTGAACCTGACAGGGAAAGGTAACTGTGGTGCTTTTTCTGCCACTCTTAGAACACGGGGCATTTTTCTGATGGAAGATTTGTTCAACTGTGTCAGCATTTCCAAAGGACATTTAGTGGAAACCAAACTGTCTAAAAGCTTGCAAGGGGTAAAATAAAAGTTCTCACGACAGTCAAGCAGATTCAAAATAAAATAAAAAATATCAGTGAGCTCTTTACAGCAAGGTGCACCCAAAAGGTATTATAGGGCAGAAAGGTGGACTGTCTTTTCTCTGAGAATCGTTCAGTCATAAATAAAGCAGACCAAGTTCTAGCTTTTCCCCTCTCTTGCTTGGAGAGATAAAAATAGGAAAATTTTTAAACACAGTGACTCCCATGAGACTCACATGATAGGAGCAGGCAGCTGAAGTCTGGTGACTGACTGGTCTTTACCCAAAAGGCACATTGCTTAAATCAGACTGAAATTAAAGGTTTTCCAGGACAATATTATAGGGACCCATTAGCCCCTTCATATTATCTGACTTCTGCTGGACTATTTGTTGCAGGGCTGTGCTGTGGATGTTTGTGGCGATAACCCTTGAAATGCAACTTGTCTGCAGTAATAACCCCCAAAATGCAACTTCTCTATCCCTGAAGGTCTGAGTGCTTGAGTTCACTTGATGTTCATTTCCTTCCCCAGACTTTTTTTCTTCCTTTTTGTGTGTGTATATCATGTGTATTTTAATCTGAAAGCCTGGGGGAAGATCCTCTGCCATTTCTACAATGTTTAGAAATGGTTAGATGCTTTCTAAAATGAATGTTAGCAGAGACTCGGACCGCAGCCCCTACTGGTAATCTCTCATAACCAGACTTTGGAAAAGTTACCTTTTTGTTCTATAAATCTCAGACACCTCTGCCACCAGCATGGCTAATGGCCATGCTGCTTCAGGGGATCTTAAAATTGTAGTCCAAGCTGTTACTTTTCCATATTCTGAGCATAATATAGTTGGCCCTTGGTATCCACTGTGGTTTGGTTCCAAGACCCCCTGTGGATACCAAAATCTTTGGATGCTCAAGTCCCAGTAAATGCGATGGTGTTGTACAAGGATGTCCCTCATATAAAATAGCACAATCAAAGTTTGCATTTTGGAATTTATATATTTTTGAATACTTGCAAGCCATGGATAAAGAAACCGTGGTTAGGGAGGGCCAACGGCGGTAGAGAATTGCTAGGATCTACTGATCATTTGTTTAATGTGCAATCATCTTCCATTTATTTATTCACTCTTAGAGCAGCAGTCAGAACAGACACTTTGAGTCACATTTTAGAAGAAAGGTGGGATATATGTCAAATAAAGTTAATGAATTGCCCTGTGAATTTTCCCCGTTGTTTTGCCCCAGACAGGTGAATTGTTTGGCAAGCGGAAGGAGCTAGCTCACTTCTGTCCCAATAATAATCTTCCCCAGATCAAGGAAAAAAGTGTTCCAGCTTTAGAGTAAGACAGAATTGCTGAGAATTGTGGCTTACTCTTGTTAAGGTGAAAACTAATAAAGCCATTGATAACCAAATGAAGCCAATAATCTCTGCCATTAATGATCAATAGCTCAGCCATAGCGCAAAGGAAAAACTTGCACTTTGAATTAGGCTTGAGTTGTGGGGTTAGGAAGGAGGGGGGAAGAAGAACACTAAGCGTGAATTTCTCTTCACAGAGAAAGACGGGCCTCCCTGAAGGTCGCTGTAGCTAGCAAGCTGATAAGGTTTCTACTACAAAGCATTCATTGTGAATCAGGCCAGCAGAGAGCAGTTTAGACAAGCTGAACAACAACACACACATATATATATTGATGAATGTTAAACTACGCATGCTCAATGAATATTTTGTGGGTTAATAAAAACTGTTTACACCATGTTTGGGGCATTCAGTCATGGGATGACCCTTGATTGGATCTCTGCTAGCAGACAGACTGTTTGGAATAAAGGAATCTGATTGGAAATCTTCACAAATGCCTCACTTGCATAATTGGTTGTGAATGGGTTAATTGACCCTTTGTTTACCTTAACACTCTGAACAAGCAAGTGCACTGATGTTTTCACTTGACTCCTCTTGCAGTTGCTAAACACACAAGGGAACCACTATCCATGATTTGTTTAGGTTTAAATTCATACCAGAATCTCTGGCTTGATCATCTCCAAACAAGCCAGAATCATAAACCAAACTTTGTTCAAAGGTGACTTGTCCGGAAAGCAACAAGTCCCAGTCTGGATGGAAAAAACAAAGTTCTGGGGGCAGGGTATATGTACTATCTACTCTCATAGAAGGAGGAGCCAAGAAAGATCCCATGGGGGTGATCCTGTGGTCAGTAATTGGAGGTGATCCCGTGGTCAGGAATACTATAAGAGAAGGGAGTTCAAGATGGATGGGAGTTTCTCAAAAAGGAGATACTGAAGGCGCAATTTTAAACAGTTCCAATGAGGAAGAAAAATGGGAGATGTCTGAAGAAACCAGGATCGATGACTAAGGAACTTTCAATTGAATTAGTTTTAAATGGAACATGTATAAGAAATGGAAAAATAGGGAAATCACCAAAGTGGAATTCAAACAAATAGCAAGCTCTTGTAGGGGTAAAGTCAGAAAAGCTAAAGCGCAGAATGAACTCAGGCTTGCTAGAGAGGTTAAGAACAACAAAAAGGGCCTTTTGGGGTATGTACGCAGCAAAAGGAAGAAGAAGGAAACTGTAGGGCCACTGCGTGCAGAAGATGGCAAAATGCAAACAGGGGACAGAGAAAAGGCAGAATTACTCAACAACTTCTTTGCTTCAGTCTTCTCAGAAAAGGCAAAGGATGCTCAAGCTGAGGATAATGGAGCAGAACACAGAATAGGGGAGTTTCAGCACAGAATAAGTAAAGAGATAGTACAGGAATACCCGGTTAATCTAAATGAATATAAGTCTCCAGGACCAGATGAACTATATCCAAGAGTGCTAAAAGAACTGGCAAATGTAATATTGGAACCACTGGAAATAATCTTTGAGAACTCCTGGAGAAGTCCCAGCAGACTGGAGGAGGGCAAATGTTGTGCCCATCTTCAAAAAGGGGGAAAAAGAGGATCCCAACAATTATCATCCAGTGTCCCGGACTGCGGCCAGCACACAGCAACAAAAGCTGATAAGGCAGTTCCACAAACCTAAACGTTGATCCTAAGAATAGTCCAAAAGCCAGAGCCGAGGTCAGGGTTGCGGAAATCACAGAAGTCAGTCCTGTTCGAGGTCAGGGCAAGAAGAAAGCAGCAAAAGTCCAAATCGTTCCAAGGTCAAGGCAAACCCGAGTTCCAAAGACACGAAGCCAGCACACAGTCACACCAAGAGACCTTCAATAAGTTATGGCAAAGGGATGGTGTCCCACAGGTGCTTAAGTAGGAGACACCCTCCCTGTTGCAGCTGTGCTTTATTACCAGCTTGCTTTTCAATTGCTTGTGGACCAACGCACACAAGCACTCTCAGCCCTCCTCTCCTTAAAGGAGGGAAACCACCAAACTGGATTCTTCATTTGAAACCTCACTCAGCTGCTTAGCCTCAGAAGGGAGCTCCACAGTGCTAGAGCCTGGCTGGGCTCCCACTCCTGGGGCTGAAATGTCAGGGCTGGGGTCTGGCATGGCAGAACTGGGACCTGGTCTAGCCTCCAACTCCTCTTGCTCCTGAGGAGCCATGTCCTCCTCCTCCTCCTTTGACTCCATATCTTGGCTGGCCATGACATCTAGTTAGTCTGACATCAATACCAGGAAAGATACTAGTGCAGACCATTAAACAGGGAGTCTGTGAAAATCTAGAAGGCAATGCCATAATCACAAAAAGTTAACACGGGTTTCAGAGAAATAAGACATGCCAGACAAACCTGATCTCTTTTTTTGATAAAATTACCAGCTTGGTCGATGAAGGGAATACTGTGGATATAGTATATCTTGATTTCAGTAAAGCCTTTGACAAGGTTCCCCATGACATTCTTGCAAACAAGCTTGTAAAATGTGGGCTAGACAAGGCAACTGTTAAGTGGATTTGTAACTGGCTGACCAGCCGAACCCAAGGGGTGCTCAGCAATGGTTCATTTTCATCCTGGAGAGAAGTGACAAGTGGGGTGCCACATGGTTCTGTCCTGGGCCCAGTGCTATTCAATATCTTTATTAATGACTTGGACGACAGTATTGGGGGCATACTTATCAAATTTGCAGATGACACCAAATTAGGAGTAGTAGCTAATACTCCAGAGGACAGGATCAAAATTCAAAATGACCTGAATAGACTAGAAAGGTGGGCCAAAGCTAACAAAATGAAATTCAACACAGAGAATTGTAACAAGGTTCTGCACTTAGGGCGGAAAAATGAAATGCACAGATATAGGATGGGGGATATCTGGCTGAATGAAAATACATGTGAAAGAGATCTAGGAGTCCAAGTAGACATGAGTCAACAGTGCAATGTGGCAGCTAAAAATAGCCAATGCTATTTCAGGCTGCATCAATAGAAGTATAGAGTCTAGATCAAGGGAAATAAGAGTGCCACTCTGTTCTGCTTTGGTCAGGCCCCACCTGGAATACTGTGTCCAGTTCTGGGCACCACAATTCAAAAAGGATGTAGAGAAATTGGAGAGGAAGAAGAGCAACTAAGATGGTGCAGGGTCTGGAAGCCATTCCTTATGAGGAGCAACTCAAGGAGCTGGGGATTTTTAGCCTGGAGAAGAGACGGTTAATAACAAAGCTTAATAATAAAGCTTTATTTATATACCGCCCTTCCTACGATCAGGGCGGTGCACAACATTAAAAATTAAAAACATTATAACAATAAACAAAACAGTATTAAAAACCAATGTAACAATACAGTAGCAGTATATCAAGTCTGATCACAACAGGGGAGGGGGAAGGATCACAATAATGAGAGAGTATCAGGGATATGCTTGTTCGAATAAATATGTTTTTAAACCCTTTTTAAACAAGATAAGGGTGGTGGCCAGACAGAGGTCGGTGGGCAACGAGTTCCAGAGGCTTGGGGCTGAGATAGAATACGCTCTCTTCGTGGTAATTGATAATTTAGCCGCTGGAACTCTAAGCAGCTGTTGCCCAGTAGATCTAAGTGTGCGGGGCAGATTATGTGGGGAGAGGCGGTCCTTCAGGTACTCTGGGCCCAAGCCATTTAGGGCTTTATAGGTGATCACCAGCACTTTGTACTGGGCCCGGAAGCGAATAGGCAGCCAGTGAAGATCTTTCAATATAGGTGTTATATGGGAGGCCCTGGAGGTACCAGTGACCAACCGTGCTGCCATATTCTGCACTAATTGTAGCTTCCGAGTGTGATACAAAGGCTGCCCCATGTAGAGCACATTACAGAAATCCAACCGAGAGGTTACCAGATCATGTACTACAGTTTCAAGGTCCCTCCGGTCCAAGTAGGGATGCAGCTGGCGTATCAGCCGAAGCTGGAAGCAGGTGCTCCTGACTGTCGCATCCACCTGAGAGGTAAGATGGAGCGACGAATCAAGGAGCACACCCAAGCTGCGTACCGTGTCCTTTACGGGGAGCGTGACCCCGTTCAGGACAGGTGGCATCACCTCCATCCCTGGGCCGGGAGAACCTAGCACGAGTACTTCCGTTTTCTCTGGATTCAGGCTGAGTCTGTTTTCCCTCATCCAGTCCATTACCGATTCCAGACAGGCCACGAGAGGAGCGACGCCATCCCTGGACACTGCATCAGTCGGAGACATAGAGAAGACTATTTGGGTGTCATCAGCGTACTGATAACCCCGCGCCCCATGTCTCCAGATGATCTCTTCCAGCGGTTTCATGTAAATGTTAAAGAGCATGGGGGACAGAATGGCTCCTTGAGGGACCCCAGAGCTGAGGGCCCTCTTATCGGAGCACACGTCCCCCAGCTGCACCATCTGGAACCTCCCAGAGAGGTAGGACCTGAACCACTGGAGCGCAGTGCCCCCGATTACCACCTCTGCCAGGCGCTCCAGAAGGATACCATGGTCGATGGTATCGAAAGCCGCTGAGATGTCCAAGAGCACCAGCAGGGACACGCTCCCCCTGTCGATGCCCAGACGGAGATCATCGACGAGGGCGACCATGGCAGTCTCAACCCCGTAGCCCGCCCGAAAACCGGTTTGAAATGGATCTAGAAAATCTGTTTCATCCAAGATCGATTGAAGCAACCGCCCTCTCAATAACCTTCCCCAAAAATGGCAGCAGTGAAACTGGCCAATAATTATTATGAACCAGGGGGTCGAGGGAGGGCTTTTTAAATATAGGTTTAACAATGGCCAATTTAAGATTTTCAGGAAATCGCCCCTCCCTCAGAGATGTATTAATAAACCGGCGTAACAATGATGTTACCGCCGGGCCCCCCTGTACCGCTAGCCACGAGGGACAGGGATCGAGAGAGCAGGTTGTTTTCCTAACACTTCTAAGGATCTTGTCCACATCCTCGGTACTAACCGACTCAAACTGATCCAGTACAACTGAGTCCACGGAAGCTCTGGACGCCTCTACTCTAGTTTCTGTTTTAACACTGGTATCCAGACCTTCGTTTATTCGAGAGATTTTATCCGCGAAGAAGTTGTTAAATTGGTCACAGCAGGCCTTAGTCGGTTCAAGGATCTGGTTCGGGGCAGGAGGGAGCTGAGTGAGCTCCCTCACTACCCTGAACAACTCTGCTGGACGCGACTCCGCGGACGCGACACGAGCAGCACAGAACGAATTCTTAGCTGCTCGTATCGCCTCTCCATAATCCTCCAAAAGGTGGTCTAGGAGAGCTGTGTCGGGTAAACGCTGGTGTTTCCGCCAGGCGTGCTCTAGCCGTCGCAGAACCCGCTTCCTGGCCCGGAGATCTTCTGTGTACCAGGGCTTCTTTTTGGAAGCAGGCCTGAGAGGGCGCTTGGGAGCGATACTATGTATAGCCCTGGAGAGATCCATATCCCAGATGTTAACCAGGGCATCAATAGTATCGCCGTCACTTCCAACCATATATCCCTCTAGGGCTTCTTGGAACCTCTCAGGTTCCATCAGCCTTCGAGGGTGGACCATTCTAATAGGCCCGCCACCCCCGGGGGGGATCTGGGTAGATGTCTTGATGCTTGCCTCCACCAGGAAATGATCCGTCCATGACAGGGGGGAAATATTAGTAATTTCCGCCCACGGAGTTTCCATGTCCGTACAGAAGACCAGATCAAGTGTATTCCCCGCAAAATGCGTGGGACCCGTGACTAGCTGAGACAGGCCCATGGCTGTCATGGTATCCATGAATTCCCGAGCTGCACCAGATGGAACAACGTTGGCCACGAAGGGGATGTTGAAGTCTCCCAGGACTAGAAGCCTGGGAGACTCCAGCACCAGCTCGGAGACCAACTGGGTCAGCTCGTTAAGGGAGTCTGTTAGCGCACGGGGTGGCCGGTAGACCAACAGAATCCCTAGACTGTCTCTAGCCTTTAGAGTCAGATAAATACACTCGATGTAGGAAGTCTGATGAACAAGGTTCCTGGTTAGAGACAAGGTGTTTTTATGCACCAAGGCAACACCCCCCCCCCCCGCCCACCTAACCTGTTCTGGTCCTTCACTGAGCACCCGGAAGGGAGGGCCTGAGCCCACACAGCATCCCCTTCAGGCCCGAGCCAGGTCTTGGTTATGCACGCCAGGTCGCAGTTGTTATCCTCTATCAGATCATGTAAAACGTGACAGGGTTTGTGGTACGGCTGGAGTGACCCTCAGGTCCCTTTGGTTAGGAGAAGGGCTGGAAGAAGAGATAGGTATTAAGTATCAATCTCGTCTTCCCTTAAAATATTGGCCCATACTCCTACCGCCATACCTCCCCCTGCCCCACACTACTTGGATGGAAGCCCCGGTCATATTGGGGAAGTTGTCCTCTATTATCTCCACTGTCCTTCTCCCTATATCCATATCACCACTAAGAGGTGATATGATAGCCCTCTTTAATTATTTGAAGGGATGTCATATTGAGGATGGAGCAAGCTTGTTTTCTGCTGCTCCAGAGACTAGAACGCAGAACAATGGATGCAAACTGCAGGAAAAGAGATTCCACCTCAACATTAGGAGGAACTTCCTGACAGTAAGGGATGTTCAACAGTGGAACACACTCCCTCGGAGTGTAGTGGAGTCTTCTTCCTTAGACATCTTTAAGCAGAGGCTGGATGACCATCTGTCAGGGATGCTTTGATTCGGAGTTCCTGCATGGCAGGGGGTTGGACTGGATGGCCCTTGTGGTCTCTTCCACCTCTATGATTCTATGATTCTAAGAGCGAAAAAGTATGCACCAAATAAGCCCAAATGTTTATAGTTTACTGCGATTTGTGAATCAACTGTATGTTCAGTTGCAGGAAACATCTAATAGGATTAAGGAAGGAGTGAGCTGGAAATCAGAATCACAGTGATCTGTGGAATAATTCCACTCAGGATTATTTGATTCTCTGCACTTGTCTAGAGAAGATGCAGATCATGGTCAAGAGACAGCAGTTTGCTCTATTATGGTGCAAGCTGAAGATCAATATTTTTACAAGCTTAGGCACTGCATAAAACACAACTTGGCACCAGGCAATTTTGTTCTTTCCAAGCAGATACTAAGAGAACAAAGCCTAGGAGACAGGGACATCTTGTATCAATTAATACAGGAAAGTCTGGCTTTTGCATAGCAGTTTGAGAAAGATCTGAATTTCAAAGGGAGAAATGGCCATGCTTAAGGAGCTGTTCTTTGAGCTCCAGGAATTGACAGGGCTTTAATGGGTTGCTCCCTTTGGGCCAAGGAAGCTTTTGTGCATTCAGGCCAATGGAGGGCTGTCAGCAGTCTCTCAGAAGCAGCTGCTTTTAAAATATAAGAGGTTGGGGTTCAAATTGGAATCTGAAGACTTGGTCCCATGGGTTGTGCATGTTGTGTGCCTTCAAGTCATTTCCAATTTATGGTGGTTTTCTTAGCAATATTTGTTCGGGGGGGGGGGGGGTGTCATTGCCTTTGCCTGAGGCTGAGAGTGTGTGACTTGCCCAAGGTCACCCGGTGGGTTTCATGGCCAAGCAGGGAATCAAATCCTGATCTCGAGAGTCATAGTCCAGCTTCTCAAACCACTATGCCATGTTGGGCTTAGCCAGACGCAAACAACTAATAGGCCTCCAATGCAGTGTGAACAGGAGCTACTTCAGCTTGTTAGAAGTTACATGTTGCAACCTTTTGCTTGCTGGTATGCAAAGATTGCTTCTGAAAGAGCACCACTTTTAATATCTCCAGATGTATTCATATCTTGTCACCTGGAGTGGTCAGAAGTGGGCCAATTTCTCGTCATTTCTCCCTCCAGGTTCCTATATAGAGTCTTTACTGTCAATATGGGATGATGTTCACCCATCTAGAAATATACTTTGTCCCCTCTGGTACTGCACTGCAGAGATGGGCTGAAAATGGGGTTAGATTAAGACATATTGAGGCTCTAAATTATGTCCAGTTTAAAATGCTCCATAGCCTTACTGGAAAAATGTGTACGATTCTTATTCTGGGGTATTTCTTTGTATTTAGAGACTCCATAAATCATCTCAGCAAGAGCTTCTAAACTGTAGATTACTTATTGTGCATAAATCTGGCACAAGCTGGAAAAACAGGTCGGCGAGATTTCACTGAAGCCTCAAAAGATAGAAGGGACTGTGTGTGCAAACATTCCAGGGCTGCAGAGAATGAATTGTTGTCACTGAATACTTATAAGAAGCAGCAAAAGAAATTAGACAGATGTATGCAAATGGGATTGCTTTGTATGTTTCGAACTTTCTTGGAATAGATATTGGCATGTGTTTCGGTGCAGAAAATTTTTTCCACAGTCCTGCCCTAAAGCAACTGCTGATTCTGCCTAAAGGCAGTAAACCAACGCATTTGGCATTGCACAGCTAGTTACAAGTAGAAGTAATGGACAGATGTGTGGAACTTGGTCTTTGAATTATTTTTTTTTAATGAAGTTGAACTTAATTCCTCATTCCACCCATTTTGTTGTGTTTGGCCTGGAAAAGTAGGCTAAGTCAGGAGGGTTCTGGACAGGGTTTTGGTTGCTCTGCTTGCATTCCATTCATCAATGTAAGCCTTTCCCATTTCTGGAAAATTAATTTAGCAAAGAATCTGGATGCTTATTGGCAGAGAGAGGGGAGGGAAGCCATGACTGTCAAGATTGGGACTTTGGATCTCAGCCTAGCCCACAGCTGGGGGTGGGTTTGCACTGTGTTAAGCTATTAAATAATCCCCCTCACCCTGCCCCAAAGACATTTTCTTCCTTGGCTCAGCCACGTGGAATGTTGAGTAATGCATTCACTATGGAGAATGTGCATGTCCATCTCGCAAAAATCCACAGTCTACAAGTGGGACACGCCTTCACACGTTGCATATTTAGACATATCACGTTGGTAGCTCTGTGCATATCTAAAGCACAGAAAAGGTGACGGCAATGAAACAAGGGTTTGCAAACACGCCCTGGCTTCTCCGATAGTGCAAAACTGAGCTCAGCATAATAATAATAATAATACATTTTATTTATACCAGCATGGCCTGATCTGTGAAGAACCATCAGATAACTGCGGAATGGTCTAAAGGTGGAACCACAAAGGTATAAAGAACATAAGGCTGCCAGTGAAAATGGTAGCTCTGTGACAAATCGTGGGATAAGGGGATATGTAATTTTTTAGTCATATACATGTCTGTATTTGTTTATGTATTTTTGTAACCCGCTTTGATCCTTTTGGAAAGGTGAGCTATAAATAAAATCTATGATGATGATAATGATTATGATGATTATGATGATGGCGATGACGACCTGTTTGATGTGATGAGATTTCACTTTCCCTGATTTCTGCTTCAAACTAACATTAAGATACAGAGCAATGGTCCAAACAGATGTGCCTCGATCACTCAGAAGAAGAACTATCAGGAGCTTTGTTTTATAATTGGAGTGGGAGGCCTACTTCTCTTTGCAACTCTCCATAGCTTTTATTAGATTGCCAAGATTAAAAAAAAACCCAAGTATGTGTGTCACACTTGTCCATTTTTGATAGTGCTTGTAAGAGCAACTTTGAGGAAGTGTGTGATACAGAATGGCAAAATAGTGCAGAAGGGGTTGGGAAGAGGGATGTACATTCAAGGGCATAGTTAAAAATATTGATCAGGCTGTCTTCTCCACTTCCATTATGTGTACGTAGAGCTTTTCAGAGTAATGTTATTTGATAATGGCCTGTGGAGCTTCTAATCTAATCTAATCTAATCTAATCTAATCTAATCTATATGAAGCCCCATATATAGCCCTTGCTATATATGGGCTTAATGTTTTCCTATCAGGAGCCAGGCATGTTCTAAGAGGTCACAATGACCTTTGATACACCAAAGGACCTTTGGAGCTTGTTCTCAGCCAACTTTCCTATCCATCTATTTTGGGGGTATCCCACATCCAGTCACTGTTTTGGTAACCCGGATTTGTAGACCATCAACCAACATTGTCATTTTTGTCAATTTCACAAGAAAGCTGTCAAACTCTTTGTACTTTACGTGGGAGTGTTAATTACCTTTCAAGGATAGGATTTCAGATATAAATGTGTGCAGAGAGAGCCTCTTCCACTCATGGTGTTGCGCTCAGAAACTGTCTGGTCACACTCTGCTTTCCATGGATTCCTCTTCAGGACTGGGGATGTTTACCAATCCTGAAGAGGAATCTCTGGAAAGACCCCTACTACACCTCTAAACCTCCACTATCCAATTTCCATACCTCTTTTTTCAGTTAACCTTTTATGATATTTCTGTCTGAATTGCCATTGCACATTTGCACTCTCGCTTATTTCTAAATAGAAAGCTTCTTTATTAATTAAACCTGGAGTCCTCCCACAGTTAGTACTGGTATATATTGGTGAAAATGGTCCCTTAGATTACCCAACCTCTCACAAGCCTCCTTGTACCAAGCAATTCCCTCCAGCATTTACGAAGATGTGGACGTAGTTGGTGGGGACCTCACATTACCTTGAGTCCCTATACTGGGAGGAAGACAAGATATAAATAAATAAAATAATAATAACAATAATAATAAGTCCCCCCACCTTTTTGAGAAACAACTTTAACAGTGTGCCAGACACCCAAGTAGGAAGATGAATAGGGAAGGAAAAGCTAGTAAGCAAATGGGGGGCAAATCTAGTGGTATTGTTCCAGAGTAAGTGTGTATGTAAGATTTTCATAGAATCATAGAACTGGAAGATACCTCAAGGGCCATCAAGTCCAACCCCCTACCTATCATATTGCTTTTTAATCTTCTCTTCTCAGCTAAACACATCCAGCCCCCTAAGTCTTTTCCTCATAGGACATGCTTTCCAGCCCCTTCACCCTTTGGGTCACGCTTCTCTGGACACGCTCCAACTTCTCAACGTCCTTTTTGAATTGTGGTGCCCAGAACTGGACACAGTATTCCAAGTGAGGCCTGACCAAAGCAGAATAGAGTGGCACTATTACTTCCCTTGATCTGGACACTATACTTCTATTGATGCAGCCTGGAATCACATTGGCTTTTTGTAGCTGCCACATCACACTGTTGAATTGTGTTCCATTTGTTGTTATAACACTGTCGTGCGTGATGCTGAAACTAGCTTTGTTCTCTCTTTCTCTCCCTTCTTAGAAACATCTCACCTCATTCTTAACATGGAAAAGGTGAAGATAGGAATCTGTAGCTAAACAAAAGACAATTTTACCAAAACTGGTTTCAGATGGACATAATAAACCAAATTGCCCCGCGCTTCATGCAGGGGGGATACCAGTAGCCTTGGCCTTGATGGAAAAGTGAAGATTAAAGTTAAACCAAAGTCTTCCTGGAAAAGGTAAGTTTGAGGATCATCTGCAGGAATAGCATGAATCAGAATCACAGAGCTGGAAGAGACCACAAGGGCCATCCAGTCCAAACCCCTGCCATGCAGGAGCTCTCAATCAAAGCATCCCCGACAGATGGCCATCCAGCCTCTGCTTAAAGACCTCCAAAGAAGGAGATTTCACCACTCTCTGAGGGAGTGTGTTCCACTGTTGAACAGCCCTTACTGTCAGGAAGTTTCTCCTAATGTTGAGGTGGAATCTCTTTTCCTGGAGCTTGCATCCATTGTTCTGGGTCCTGTTCTCTGGAGCAGCAGAAAACAAGCTTGCTCCCTCCTCAATGTGACATCCCTTCAAGTATGTAAACAGGGCTATCATGTCACCTCTTAACCTTCTCTTCTCCAGGCTAAACACCCCAGCTCCCTAAGTCGTTCCTCATAGGGCACAGTTTCCAGACCTGTCATCCAAGTCATTAATAAAGATATTGAATAGCACTGAGCCAAGTGGCTCTATGCCAGCCTGTGTGGACTTTTTCTGCCAGCTGCATGCCATAAATTGAAAAGCCCTTGTGATGGGGAGGGGGAAGTACTTAAAGAGGGATTTCTGATCCCACTCATGGAAGGTATGTGCAAAAGAGGGCATCTCAGTGGGAGAGGGAACCCAGGTAAGACAGCTGCTTGGTTCAGGAAAACACAAGGGGGAAGCGAAGGAGGCCCCACTGCAATAGCACAAGGTCGTTCTATGTGGAATTCACGACTCCTGGCCCAGCAGTCATTTTGGTTCTGGTAGAGCAACTATAGACATCTGTAGAATGAAAACAACTCTGGGCTCCAAGACTGTAACATCTGTCAACTCAGCAGGGCTTGATGGAGGAAAGAGAGAACCTGCACAGAGCCCTGCAGGAGGGATGGTGAAGCAGGTGTTTAAAAGCTAGGACATTTACACACACACACTTTCAACAAAACCAAGGGGAAGCTGTGAGTGTAAGCTTGCCACAATTCTACCAGTGTGCGGCAAATGCATATGTATGGTGTCTTGGATGCAACTTCTCAAGTATTTCACATATGAATTATTCTAAAAAGTAAATACAGCGGGACCTGCAAGAAAGTGTTGCAGAATGGAATATACTGTTCATTGTGTCTGCCAACTACCCAAGCTTCCATTCTGTTCCTTTCCCACTTGGTGTCCTGTTCTTTTCACCATCCCTCAGCAAACATTCTGTGGCCAGTGCCCACTAAATAGGGTCACATCTCCTTTGGTTCTTTTTAGCATTTCTCTCCTTACAATTTTTCATCCAAAATATATCTGGTATTCTTTTACTTCTGCAAATGCGGGAGTTCCCTTGAGTATGATTAGACTACCTTTGTGTGCCGGTGCCGTTTTGTCTAGGGGAGGAACCAAGATCATGTCTGAACCATAAATGAAGCATAAATTTATGCAGCACAAGCTAAACACTCTACACAGCTATAAAGTTTGCTGGATGATCTTGGCTACATAAAGATACCCAATCGGGTAACCAGCTCACTATTAATGTACATGATAGAGATAATTTTTTCATGGTTTAATATCTATTCAGATATTATTACAAATAAACTGAATGTTACTTGGATCTGCTGCTGTAACACCACCACAAGAAGGACACAAATTTGTTGTTGTTAGCTGTCCTCATGTTGACTTTGACCTCTGGCAATACAGTGACTGAGGCATCTCCAGGACACTCTGTCCTCACTGATCCTACTCAGTTCCTATAGACTCAGGGCTGTGTCCCCATTGACTGAGTCTATCCATCTTCTTCTTGTCCTGCTACCTTATATCTTTCCAAGCATGTAGATTCGTCAGAGTCATACTTCAAATGGAGGACATTTTGGAATTCCTCCTAGACAGTACACTTTATAAACACTCATTTATACAGTATTAGTGTTTGTAGGTTTTATTTGGTCACGTTCTCCATTTTTCCTGAATGCCCTACATTTTGCGGTGCCTGGTCCTCCTTTGCAGTTAGGACAGCTGATCACCCTGTGTATATAGTCTCCTCTCTGGTTGCAGGAAGCAGATTTAGGGTGGCATAAATGTTGTTTCTTGGGGAACCGAATTGTTCGAGTCAGAGCTGTGGATTCAATCTGAGGAGTTTATTACTCAGGAAGCTAAGTGCCCAAATCCTGCGCAGCAATGGGATTTAAATCCCAGAAAAGTCCCACAAAAGCAGGATCGTTTTCAGACACATCGAGGGCATTGAGTATTAATCCGACATTAACCTGCACAGAAAGTGGACAAAATCAGCCCCTTTTTACTTTTGGGAAAATCTCGACAAAATCCCGATTTTATCCACTTTCTGTGCAGGTTAATGTTGGATTAATGCTCAGTGCCCCTGACATTGTTTGAAAATGATCCCACATTTTGTAGGATTTGTACCCACTTTCTGTGTAGGATGCCCCCCGACATTGTCTGAAAAAGATCCCACTTTTGTGGGATTTTCCTGATTTAAATCTCATTTCTGCATGGGATAAACTCCGCGTGATAAATTCCTGAGTCTATCACTCTGGAACTGATAAGGAACTAGGGATGGAAAATAATGAGGGATGAACTAGAAAGCAGCTTCAGCCCATCATGTATTTTCAATGATGAATCTGCTACGTTATATCAAGATATTCCCATGGTATGCAGATGGAGGAGAGAGTATTAATGCCTTTTAGCTGTTCGTCACCCAAACTGCTAAAAATGTGGTGTTCTCTGGTGATAAAGTTAAAGAGTGCAACACTTGAAGAGAAAGGTGGTATGCAGGGTTATTTTATTTATTTTTATTTATTTATTTATACCCCACTCTTCAGTCCTAAAGGCTATCAGAGCGGCTTACAATTATTATTTTAATGAGACAGTTCCCTGCCCTCGGGCTTACATTCTAAGAAGACACGACACAAAAGAAGAAAGGAATAGTGGTGGGGAAGGGGATCAGGTCTAAATGTTCTTCTCTCCCTCTGAGGCCTGGACCAAGGCAGATGGACTGGAGGGAGGGCTCTGATTCATTATATAGGACAGGTCTGATGGAGTTTGGCCTGTCCTTTCACTCCCTCCTTGGCCAGATGCTTTTGCCATGGAGAGAGGGCACTTCAACTTGAGGCCGGGTCCAATGGTGTAGCTAGGCCTCTCCTTCACTCCCTCCTAGCCCTAGGTCAGACGGTGTAGATTAAGATTCAAATATTTCTAAGTCCTCCCCTCATCCCAGGACTGTGTTTTACCCAACATTAAATGTAAAATTAAAACAGTAGCTGATCTTTGCAAATTCCTATTGGGGCAGGAAAAACATCCAGTTGGGAGAGATAAATTATATATAAGACTATTTCCTGTGGAAATTCATAAACATACCACTCCAGAGCATGTTTCCTGAGAATCTGGCATGCATTGAATTTTAAAAAATTAGTTTCTAGTGCTTATGATGAGGTTTTCCTGAGATTTCCAGCCCCTGTGCCTTTCATTTTATAGACGATAGGAGGTCAAAAATTGACTGAAAATCTGTGATTTTTAAAATTTCATTTGGGGGGATCTGAATCTGGACTGTGCTGCACCCAGTTTTGATCAGTATCACATCTGCCATGAAAGTTTAAAGAACACTACACTATTTGCACTACACAATCACTACAAGATGTCTTCAGAGGTGGTTTGCCATTGCCTTTACCCTGAGGTTGAGAGAGTGCGACTTGCCCAAGGTCACCCAGTGGGCTTTGGGGCCGAGCTGGGAATCGAAACCTGGTTTCCAGAGTTGCAGCCCAGTACTCAAACCACAATGTAGGCTAGGTTTTGAGTAACAACAACGTTTGTTGGAAATCCATGCAACCATTTTTGTATGACAGGATAATAGGATTGTGAGTTCCTGCATGGCAGATGGTTGGACTGGATGGCCGTTGTGGTCTCTTCCAACTCTATGATTCTATAGACAGAAACATAATTTTAATTCTATAGTTTACAATAGCTATAATTACAGTGTCTATATAATAGAGATGAGCCAGCATGGTGTAGTGTTTGGGTGTTGGGTTAGTACTTTGGGAGTCGTTGTTGTGCGCTTTCATGTCATTTCCAATTTAGGACAACCTTAAGGCAACCCTACCTCAGTTGATGACAAAAGCTGCATCTGCACTGCAGAAATAATCCAGTTGGACACTGTTTTACCTGTCAATGCAATGGAAATCTGGGCTTTGGACTTTTGGGAGATATTTCACCTTCTCTCTCTGAGCGCTCTGCTGCCACGACAAACTACAAACCCCAGGATAACATTGAGCCGTGGCCGTCAAAGTGGTGTCAAACTGGGTTATTTCTGCAGGGCGGATGAGGCTGAAGGAAACGCTAACCACGTTTGGCCCTGCGAGGCCAGACAGGGAGAAGCACACAAACGGGCTGATTCTGGTCTGTTCTAATCCGTGAAGGAGGCAGACACCGATTAACTTTTCTTATTTTTAGCTTTGACTTTTGAATCTCATTCAGCAATGAGGTAAATGTGAAAATGACACAGTCACTGCGTAGTAATTGGAATGTACTGGTACACACACGTAGGCATGCACACGGAGGAAGGCAGCCAGAATTTCTTAAGGGGGAGGTTGTTTTGCTTCTTGAGTATTATCATGATAATGAATGTTCTCACTAGAAGCTTGTAATTATGCTTCCTCATTTCTTCCTTCTTTCCCACCAAACAAAGTCTAATTAATTATGAACACAGCCCAGACTTGATGCCATCATACACACACACACACACACACACACACACACTTTCTTCTAGGGATAGTAGAGGGAGAGTATTTTACAGGTGGGAAGAAGGAAAAAAATCATTACAATATTTTATACAATAAGAGGGAGGTCAGATCACCAAAAAACAGCGCCTTGCAGGTCTTTACCACTCTTGTTAAACCACTTTTTTTCGATGAGTTTGTGGCAACAGATTTACAAACACAGAGTATGCAGGCCTCAGCATGGCGTAGTGGTTTGAGCATCGGATTAGGACTCTGGAGACCAGGGTTTGAATTGCAGCTCGGCCTCTGAAGAAACATGCCAAGAAAACCCTGTTAGGAAGTCTCTCACTTAGGGGAATTGTAATTAGCTCAAATATGCAGAGAGGAAGATCCTAACAAAGCCTTTGTGCCAGAATCGTGGTCCCAGTATTGTCTACCAGAGGTCCACTGACAAACTTCAAGAGAGATGACACTAGTCCAAAGGAGTCCAATGAAAATACACAGTTTATTGGGGGGCATAAATACCACACAAAGCAAAGGGGACACACACACACACACACACACTCAATGCTAACAGAAAGGGAGAGGTAAGATTGGGAGTTAGGTTTGAGAGAGAGAGACACCGCTGGAATATTACCATAGAAGTCTTCTCCTGGAAGCCTGATGGATGTGGATGATGATGATGAACACAACTGCTGCGGGAGCTATGAGCAGAGGTCAAACTGGTGTGGACCAGCTTGTACTTTGAGGATCGCATTCACAGAGGATTCCAACTTGGAATCTTTTATAGGGCTGAACATATCCTGAGGCTATGTATCAAGGCTTAGACAAAGGTGCTGATTGCTTGGGCTTTGTTAAGCCAAGAGCAAATAATTTGTGTACAAGGCACTTAGGTTTGGACACAATTCGGAGGGGCAGCCGGCTTAATGGCTGAGTGGTTAAGTCAATCACTGGCTTATCATGTGTGAGCCCAAGGCTACTGTCTTACTCCGGAGGGCAGTGGCAAATCTGATCTGGCGACTCCCAAACTTCTTCTGGAGAGTTGCTTACTAGGGACTCTGCTTTTCCAAGCGGGCTTGACTACATGACCTCCTTGCTTGGGACTTATGGCGGGTCCATGGATAGGTCAAGCAGGGGTCATAGTACAGTCCACATGCCCCCCCCCCAATTTTATTAAAAGCATATATCGTTAACAACCCCATGATAGGTTCACCTTAGGATTGCTGTAAGTCGGAAACAACTTGAAGGCATAGAACAGATAAAGGCCTTTGACAAGGTCCTCCATTATATGCTTGCAAAAAAAGATTTTAAAATACGAGCTAGATAATGTGGTGTTTTTTTTTTTTTTTTTTTTGGTGGACCTGTAGTTGGTTGACTGACTAAAGGTGCTCACCAATGGCTCCTTGTCATCCTGGAGAGAAGTGACCAGTGGGGTGCCACAGGCTTCTGTCCTGGGCCCAGTGCTATTCAGCATCTTTATCAAAGACTTGGATGATGGAATAGAGGGCTTGGTTATGAAATTTGCAGATGACTCCACATTAGGAGGAGTAGCTAATCCCCCAGAGGTGAGGATCAAAATTCATAATGATCTTAACAGATTAGAAAGCTGGGTCAAAACAAACAAAATGAATTTCAACAGGGAGAAATGTAAGGCAGGAAAAAAATGAAATGCACAGATATAGGATGGGGGACACCTGGCTTAACAAGACTATGTGTGAAACGGATCTAGGAGGCCTAGTAGACCACAAGCTGAAGATGAGTTAACAGTGTGATGCAGTAAATAAAAAGGCCAATGCAATTCTAAGCTGCATCAATAGAAGGATGGTGTCTTGATCAAGGGAATTAACAGTGCTATTCTATTCTGCCTTGGTCAGGCCCCACCTAGAATACTGTGTCCAGTTTTGGGCACCACAGTTCAAGAGGGATATTGACAAACTGGGACTTCCTGGCAGTAAGGGCTGTTCAACAATGGAATACAGTGCCTCAGAGAGTGGTGGAGTTTCCTTCTTTGGAGGTTTTTCAACAGAGGTTGGATGGCCATCTGTCAGGAGTGCATTGATTGTGTATTCCTGCATGGCAAGAGGTTGGACTGGATGGGCCTTGGGATCTTCTCCAGTTCTATGATGCAATGATTCTATGATGCTGTTTTGGTGGACGGCACCCAACAGAATGTACCCAAAACATTATGGCTGGAATCCTGTTGGGTATGCAGAGGGTTACATGTGTGCACGTCTTCTTTTGAACAGAGGACAAGGACCTATTTGCTAACCCTCTGCACACTGTCCAAAACCTCTCTACCAGGCAGTTGTCAAGCCCTGCTATGGGAGGTATTTCCATTCACTAGTTGGTGAGAAGGGAGAGTATACTTGCGTAGAGAGTAACCTCATCTTTCCTCCCTTCACCATAGCCTTTTGGTCCTTTCAGTTGCCTCCCACCTCTGCCCACCCCAGACCTTGGCAATAATAGTGTTCCTTGAGTCTTGACGGTGGCTGGTGGAGGAGAGAGATGTAGAACTGCACCCGCAGATGGTTATACTCTGCATGCACAATATTGGATCTTGGCCCACTATCCAGTTTATGTTATCTATACCATACATAATACTGACTGCTTTCTTTTTAGTCTTTTCCTAATAAGAGATTTTAACTCATGAGTTAAGGTTGATAATGATGATTACATTTTTCATTATCATAAGATAGACAGACAGACAGACAGACAGACAGATATAGAATTTTTCCCCAGACAGAACGTACACACTGCTCCTCCTTTTATTTTGTTTTTTTTAAGTCTCACTTGAAAACTTTCTTGTTTTCCAAAGCTTTTCGAGTTTCAGCTCAATATTGTTTTATAATCTTGTATATTTTGATGGTACCTTACTGTCAGTGTGCTTTATTTTAGAGCATTTTTTCTGTTCTTCCTCCTCCATCACCATCAGCAGCAGCAGCAGCATCTCAACCATCATTTCAATCATCATTGCAATGGCAATAAATTCATTTATATCCCTTCTTTTCACCTGCCTCCTCCATCATCATCATCACTATCACCACTGCAATTAATTCATTTACATCCCATCTTTCTTCTTCCACCTCCTCCATCACCATCATCACCATTATAGTTATTTGCAAATAATTAATTTATATCACTTCTTTTCATCCTCCTCCTCCTCCTTCATCATCATCACCACCACCACTATTAATACAATAATCGCAATTTATTTATATCCCTTCTTTCCTCTTCCTCAGTCACCATCATGCATCATAACCATCACCATCATAATTGCAATTAATTCATTTATATCCCTTCTTTTCTCCAAAAGGGAGGTTCAAAGTAGCTTATAAAAATGAAAACCAGGACATGTGTGGCCAAATGACATTAAAATATGGCCAAGATGGCAAAGGCTGTTAATCAACCCAGAAATTAGGAGAGAATGCAGCAGTTTGCTTTTGCCTGAGCCTTCTGGGAAGAGCAAGATTCTGCTTCATCCTCTCCTCACACCTGTACTATTTTGAACAATTTAAACTCAGCTTGCAACTGTGGAAATAAGCTGAGGACAAAAAGGGAATGTGGGAGGGGGCAAGATAAACTGGGACATTTTAAAAGCAGCTGAAAAAGTGGAAGGGCAGAGGATGATTCAGGACTGCCAAATCAGGCTAGTTGGAGGGCGTGTTGTTGTTGTTGGGCATTTCAGTGTAAAGATAGTGTTGTGGCACTTCCACTCACTTTCCTATCTCTGTTCCTAATCATCCCTAACATGGAATTTGCCTTTTTCTCTGGTGCCACATCAGAATTTTCACTGTATGATTACCCACCAGGAGAAATCTCGATGCCTCTTCCCTTGACAGTCCAGATCCCTTCACTTCTTCATCCCAAAACAGGCAGACTGCCCAGCCGGTCCCATTCTCAATGAGATTTCTGTTTACGATGTCAGATGTCTTTGTTCTGCTTTGTTTCTTACTGTTTTATTCCCCCCCCCCCCTTTCCAATTGGATGCATTAGACCAATACATTTGGTTAAAACACCATTGCAGACTTGTTGAAGGAGATGGCCACAAATGGTCGATTCCTCTCCCTTTGCTTCCTTGGAGAGCCTCAGGTAACGTCTCTGAATGTGTGTGACTTGCCATAAATAATGCCACCGAGGAAAGCGATCCTGAGTTCTGTGCGCTCCCTGTCCTGTTTTGTCAGAACCTTATCAGGGCTTCCTTTTTTAAAAAAATACAATAACAAAATCAAAGCTTTGTCAGTTGAAAGTGTATATGCCCTATTTATAGTGCCCCATATAGTGTTCCATGCATAAGGCGCTCTTCCCTGGTGCACACCAGAAGCCTAGTGTGAGTCAGAGAGGAATACACATCTCCATAATAGCTCCTTTGTATTCCTGGCACCTCACCCCACACATACACACACACACACACTCCTGCAGAAGCAAAGCATGCCCTCTCCTGCCATAGACTAGACTGATGCGGATCAAATGGCTTATAAGGCCTTGGCACCAGTCCAGTGGTGCAGGAGGCGGCTGCCCTTGAGTGCCAATGTATCCTGCAGCTTCTGACTCCCCCTCAGGCCACTTGAAAAGCTCCCACCCTTCGTGATCAAATGGCTGAGTCACTTGCTGTTTTTGGCCTTGGGTCACAACCAGGCCACAGGAGCTGCCGTTTTTAGTCTAGCAGGCAGAATCATTTAGTGTTCCCGCTCTCTGGATGCAAGCACTAATCCTTCTCTAAACCCATGCAGTTCCTAAAGGGACCTAATCCATTTTATTTGTTATTTCCACCACTGCTTGAAATCACTTTGCCAGGAGTTGGCTCCCACAGGGTGGGTGATCTCTTTATGGGCAACGAATGGCGCACAGCCTCCTGGAAGACTCTCGTCACTGTTTGGGCAGAAGGTGTTCCTGGGGTGCAGTAAGGAGGGCAAGCCCCCCCCCCCCAATGTAGGACAGTCAGGAAAAACTCAAATAAAAGCTGAAAACACTCATATACTTTATATACTCAACTATAAATCAACCTCATATATAAGTCGAGGGCAGGTTTTGGGGCCAAAATTATAGATTTTGATATGATCCGTGGATAAGTCGAGGGTAAAACCTAGGGGCATGTAACAAAATATCTAAAGGATGAAGCAAAGGGAAGCAATGCCCAAGAACTTACAAAATTCCAGCAGAAATAACTGTGCTCACACTAAAGGTTGAATATATGAGAGAATAGAAGGGAATCAGTGCTTCCAGGAGAGATTATGCTCTTGCCTTTCACCAGGGGATTGTTCCCTTTTTATAAGAGTACAGGACTTACATTGATAAGTCAATCCAGGTTTTGGGGGTCAATTTTTTTTACTAAAATTTCTAGACTTATACATGAGTATATACAGTAAATGTAAATACATGCTTCTTAGATGTTATTCACACTGTGAAAATAATCCAGGATGAATCTGGGTTGAATCTCTGTTGTTCACATGCATCCCAAATGGACCCGATTAAGTTTTGGGGGTGAGGCTGCCAAAAAACCCCCTCACTTAATGCAGGATAATCGATATTGATTTTCCCCCCGAGTTTTAAAAAAAGATCCACATCGTCCGTAGTGTAATAACCAATTCAAATAGACCCAGGATAAAACTCTGCATGCCTTGAATATGTTCCAAATGCATTCGCATTGTCGACTCCATCTTTATTCAAATGCTTGCATGTGTGAGCAACCAAACTTGCAGAGATGTGCATCGTTGTGGTTCCATATTGTGAATAACAAACCTGGAATGCATGATTGAGATGATTCTCATGGCTGTGTTAAAAAAGATGAAGTCTGAATGACCCCTTACTCATGCTCCAAATGGAGGACATTTTGGAATTCCTCCTGGACAGAAGGTTGAAAGGTAAAACATGTCCTAGAAAAAGAGGACATCTGGTGACCCTGAGTATTCCTTCTCCCACCAGCCCCCAATAGCAGCTCTTGCCCTGAACAGTAGAACTCCTCCCGACATATGAGAATTGTTAAAACTGGTGGTGGATGTGGTGTAGGAATCCATTTTTTAGGGGAAACGTCTGAAATCCTGAGAGAGAGCCAGTGTGGCGTAGTGGTTTAAGTGTTGGACCCCAACTCTGGAGACCAGGGTTCAATTTCCTGCTTGGCAATGTAACCCATTGGGGGACCTTGGGCAAGTCACATGCTCTCAGCCTTGGGGGAAGGCAATGGCAAACCTCCTCAAGAAAACTTGCCAAGAAAACCCCAGGACAGGGTCGCCTTTGGGTCGCCATAAGTCGGAAATGACTTGAAGGCACACAACAGGTGCAGCACGAAACCCTGGAGAATATTCAACTGTTTACACTCACTCAAAATAGCGCTGTGGCGTGTGTCCTAAACTGGAGAAAAATGGGGGCAGTACAGGGACAGCTACAAAGAGAAGAATGTGAAAACACAGGTGGTATGTCCTATGGCTCATACCTTGGAAAGCTTATTACCCTCGCCATGGACTCTAAACCTGCTGTGCAGCTGGACCACTGATATGATTTTGTATGGCATCATTGTTCCAAGTTCCCTTCTCCTCCCCAGCCCTGTCCCAGTTGCTTCCAACAGCTGTGGCATCAATATTCCATCTGTCGCATTTATGGTACTTCTTCCCCAAGTTTCCAAAGTACACAACATGCATTTAAAATATACACGTCTGTGTATATGTGTGAATATATATATATATATATATATATATCTTCCTCACCCACATGCAAAAAAATAGAATTTTAATTAGTATGGATTTGAAACACATTTATCGCAGCCAGGGGTGGGCAAATATAGAGGGACAAGAGCCACGTTGCCCCTGTGAAGGAAAGGCTGTAGCCTCCTGCTATGCCCTCTTCAAAAAAAAATTTTTTTTTGTTTGCCTCCAGATGCTCTTCAACATCTCATAGAAGATGTGTCCACTGCTAGAGTATTTCCTACACTTTTTGGCTTCCCCTGGCCACTTAAGACCCCAAGTAGGCACATTTTTTTTAAACAGCAGAAAGTGATCCAAGTCACTTCTGGCTTTCTTCCTTTTTTTTCTTTTTTAAAAAAGGTCTCTTCTGGTACTAAAACAGCCTAGGTATTTGGGATCTACCCTTGTTCTATGCATTAGAAAAACCCAGTTTTCTCCAGAGGAGCATGGAGAGTAAGGTGACCAGATATCCTCCTTTTCCAGGATATGGCCTACAGTTGCAAGACTTGTATATTACTTCATTATCCCCGAGACCGAATACAGTCGCCCCTCCTTTCTCGCAGACTTGAGGTCCACAGAGTTGAATATTAACATAGAGGCAACCTCCATTATTTTCAATGGGGCGCACCCCCACAGAGTGTACCCTGTGCAGCGAGTGTCCGTTTTCACCGGGGGTGGTGGTCCTGGAATGGATCCCCCGCAAAAACGGAGGGCCAACTTATACTGTTTACCAGCATGTCCATTCTTCAGTCATGGATAATTAAGATGGGTTCGTCCAAAAGCTCAGATGTCAATCCAGAGGTTCAAATATGGTTTCAGATTTTGTGTGTACAATAAATGGGTACCAAATCGAAGTGAACCTGTCTCCATCTATTTGTCCCTTTGATGCTCTTATCTGATAAGGCAAGCAGGCCCTGTACACACTGGCCTTAAAGGCCAGGTTGGGGGTGGAGTTGGGGCGTAGCAATTACACAACACAGGCACTATGTGCTGCATCCACACAGTGCAGCGCTGAAGGAGTGCCATAAAGCTGCGCCACCGTGGCTATAGTGCTCTTTGCAGGGCGCAAAAAAGAGCTTTTTTTTTTGCAGCTCCTTTTTGCGCCCTGCAAAGGCCAGATTGGCGCCACGGCGTGTGGTTGCCACAGCCCCGATCTGGCTGTAAAAGGGGCAGCCGGTTTGTACAGCCCCTTAGTTCTTCTGCAAGAGCAACAGACCAAACTCTTTTTAGCCAAAAAGAGAGAGAGAGAGAGAGATCTCAGTTGTGAGTTTTCAATGTTTATTGATTTGTAAATGTATCGCTATCAAGGTAATTGAGATTAAGTTCATATATTTAAGGGATGAATTAGGTCCCTTGAAAATGGAAAGAAGAAGCAGCATCTCACAGTAGAGCACTTTTTGGTTCAGCATATATGATAAGACATTCAAAACATAATCCCAATTTTTTTTACCCTTACTGCATTGCAACCACATACAGATCATGGTTCCTTTATCTGTACAGTCCTTCCAACATTGTGGGGAGACTGAGGCCTCATTCCCACTACCTTTTAAACCGGATCGTGATTTGGTTTGAACCAGTTCAAATTACCATGGTTCCCACTTAATTTGAATTGCTGAAGCAATTCTGAGAGGGGGGTCGTGCTCTAGATCCATTTAACCCGCGTCTTTTTGATGCTGATTTTTCTGCTTCTTTTTTGATAAATTGATTCTGCGCAAGTGTGAACCACAAGCGGATCAGAATCTATTCAAATTTCCCCTTCAGTCATCTGGAAGCGAATCATTTTGAATCAATTCATTCATGAATGGGAACCACCAGTGGGTTATTTTGGTGCCAGAAAATGACAGAAAATGTGATCGGGGCAAGTGTACTGTAAACTACGACCCGATGTTGAATCGATCCATCGATTTGGATCGCACACCGATTTATCTGAAAGTGGGGATGAGGCCTGAGTGAATCTTTTTTTTAAATGAGTGTAAAGTTGTGTCCTCTTTGGGCTGCGGGAATCCCCCAGTCTCAGAATAATGGTTGCTGGAAGGTGAACATATTTCTTGTTTGTAGATACTGAGGAATTAATATGCCTTGTTGTTGTTTTTTGTGCATAAGTGTGTGTGTGTATTGACAGCCTTGCAAACACATCTGAAAAGTTACTCATTTTACCAGCCTGCATGCACGCCTACATGTACCTTATGGTAGTTATTTGTCCTTGGAAAAAAAGAAAGCGATTTTTCCCCCAGCACATCTATGCTGGAGTGCCTGGAGTTGATTCGTAAGTCAACATAGAAAATCAGATAAACTGCTCCTTCCAGGCTTGGCATAGGTGAGTTTGCTAGCAAGGGTTAAGGAGGGCAAATGAATCTGAGGTGTGTGTGTGGGGGGGGGGGGGAATACCATCCCTCATCTTCCCCCCTCCCCAACCCCCATGTATCTTTTAATTTGAAGCCTAGACAAAAGTGTAAGACAGACTTGTAAATGGATTACCAGCCATGCTTTATTAGCTCTCCTTAATTCACCTCACAGGGCTCAGGGAAAAGTTATTAGCAGATACATAGGCAGTAATAAGCTAATTATACATCTGACAGATGGGAGGTTTTTGAAAGGGTGGTTTTGGGTGTGATATAGAACTGTAATTGTATGTTTAAAATTATGAATTAATATTGATTTAATAAAGCAGGAGCAATCTATTTCTGTGGCCAGAGGATGGTTATTTAGTCGCTGGGTTGGCTTTTCCTGCAAGCTAAATGTCTTGGGGAGTGCCACTCCTTTTGGTTCTGGGGGTGCCCTCTGGGCACTGCTTTTGTATTCCTCAATTGACTTTATACCAAAGTGTAGATCTAAAGATGTGAATGCAACAAACATGTATCAATAAGACGGGCTCTTTGAAGGAGTCATTAGGTGCTTGCTGCTGCTTGAGTTTGAGGGTGGAGGATCTCTGTATTGAAGCAACATCTTCATCTAAGCACCTTTCACAGCACTACGTCCCTACTGGTACATGATTTTTGTTGCAGGCAGCTACCCTGGAGCTGTGATGGAGTCTCCATCTTCCTGGGGTTGCCCTCCACCTTAAGAGACAGGTCTGCAATTTGGATGTCCTCCAGGATTCAACCTTGACCCTAGAGGCCCAGGGGGCAAGAGTGGACCTGCACAAAGTTTGTGCACCAGCTATGCCCATTCCCTGAGATGTTTGATCTGCCCATGGTGGCGCATGAAACAATTAAAATCAATACCATCTCAGTTGGATGGAGGATGGCCACCAGGACATCCACCTCCCCAATGTCACCCTGTCAATGACTCCAGAGCTGAAAGACACAGTGGGGCAAGAGAGCAAGTAACAGGGGAAGACATGAAGAAGACCCAAGAGGGAAGCCATAAGGATGGTTGGACTGGCAGTAACCTAACAGCACATGAACATATGGGGGGAAGGATAGAAAGGAAAAGAAGAAAAGTGCAAGCTTGAGGGGTCATGGAGGGAAAACAAACCAGTCTAGATCAATGGAATGAATGTATCAGACAGACAAATAGCTACTAGGCAGCAGCAGTGGTGATGGGTGTTAGCATACACATACACTTTGCTTCATTCCAGTCATATTAATTCACATACAGTTTGCATCCTTCAATTCATGTTCCGGGTATATTAAACTAAAACTGTCTTTCTATGTTTATAATCATTTCTTATTTCCCCACAATTTAGCTACTTCTTCCCACTTACTTTTATATTGCTGGGTGGTTCTGTTACTTTCATACATTGATAAAGTACCTAATATTGCTAAGTTGTTCAAATTTAGAATCCATTCTTCTACGGATGGTATTGAGTTTCATTTCCAGTATTTTGCATATATCATTCGGGCAGCAGTGATCATATATAGCAGGACACTCACTTCATCCAGTATTAGGTTATCAAATATTATTTCTGTTATATTTAGTAGGAAAAATTGAGGTCTTAACTGTATTTTTTTAGTGTAATTGTAATGTTCTTATGTATTTCCCCCCCCTTTTTTTTTTTGCTTTTTTACACTGCCCACCAATGTTTTGAGATCTTCTGAGGAGTCCCTTCTCATAACAACAACAACAACAACTACTACTACTTTATTTTTGTATCCCGCCTTTCTGCCTGGGCAATCAAGGCAACTTACATCAAATAAAACAGGTTGAAATAAAACATTATCTGGATAAAAAAGAGACCCCCCCCCTTAAAAGAGAATTAAATACATTATAATTTAAAAGAGAAGAAAAACCATTAAAACAACAACACAATGTTAAAACTAAAACAGTGACTTTCTGGGGACAGTACTGGATAGAGTGGGGAGAGCTCAGAGTGCGTTGGAATGCTCTATTTGGGGAAGGCCTGCTGGAAGAGATCCGTCTTGACAGCTTTTTTTTCTTCTCCCCCTGCCCTTGCAGGCACATTTGATGGGAATGCAAGAGAGGGCATTCTTGGTTGCTGCTCCCAGATTCTGGAATTCCCTGCCCAGAGAGGTTAGACTGACACCCTCCTTGACATCTTTCTACAGGCAGGTCAAGACTTTTTTGTTTCAGTAGGCCTTGGGAGACCAATTGCTCAAGGGGGGAATTGTGCTGCATACAGTGGTAGATTTGCAATCTGCTGTTTTCTTTGTAAGTTTTATGTTTTTAAGACTTTTTTAAAATTGATAACATAATTATATTTTTAGTTTTCGTATGTTGTAACTTTTTAGCTGTCTTTGTTTTAACTGTTGTAAGCTGCATTGCGTTCCAAACTGTTGAAAAGGACTGAAAGAGCGAGAGATTGAAGAGTTTCCCCTGAAGGCAGAAAGTTTGCAAAGGAGCAGCTTAATAGATCTAAACTGATTGACAGCTGTAATTAAAAGGATTGTTCCTTCATTATAGAATTCAGATGGACAGTAACAGATGTTATCGAGAGCTGCTTTCTTTAAGGGTTTTGATGTAGCCCTTTATTTTCACAATTTTGGACCACCGGCCTGAACAGTTATGTTTGAAATTAGGGAAGAGCCAGAGACTGACATTTGAGCGATCCTTATTAGGTGGCTGATGAAATATAAAAAGTGAAGGAGCTGCATTGGAAGTACCTGGCTCCATCAAGCACATTTGACAGTATCAAATTAATCATTAGCACTTCAAGGTGCATTAGGTCTTCATCTCATTTTTTAAACAAGTAGTTTGTGTGTGTGTATAAGAGAGACTTCTTTGAAGCAAAGGGAGGAAAGTTATAAATCCAGTTAATAACCAGTTGCTCAACTGCCATGCCTCTTTGAAAATGCTGATCGGGGTACGATGCTTTATATTCCAAGAAATCTGTTATTAAAAGGAAAATCAACTAGCAGTCAAATGTGACACACAAGACAATGGCTGGGAGCAGACGGAGGGAAAAAGCTGTCTTAACTCCAGGTTTTCCTGATTCATGGGGAGAATGCACCGACTGCACCGCTGGCTCCCACAATAAAAATAATAATAAAATTTTATTTTTAACCGTCTCTCCCACAGGGTCGAGGCGACATACAGTATCAGTAAAATACAGTATAAAATACAACATACATTAAAATACAATCTATTACCCCCCCTCAATTATATCATATTAAAATACCATTAAAACTATTAAGTTATCAACGATCAAAACAAACAGCAACAGAGGGATGGGCAATTTTGGGTGTTCTCTATGATAGACCATATTTATGGGAGATCAGGTGAATCACCCAGGAAAGGCCTGTCGGAAGAGATCCGTCTTGACAGCTTTTTTAAAGCTGTCAAGATTGGTAATGTTCTGGATCTCTTCCGACAGGCCATTCCATAGTTTGGGAGCTGCAGATGAAAAGGCCCTCTGAGTAACCACAGTCAACTTGGTCATTATTGGTTGCAAAAGATTTTTTCCCAGAGGACCTAAGTGGTTGGGGTGGATTATATGGAAGGAGGTGATCCTGCAGATAGGTTGGACCAAAGCCATGTAGGGCTTTGAAGGTCATAACCAACACCTTGTACTGAGCCCAGAAACTAATAGGCACCCAGTGAAGAGATTTTAAAATTGGAGTAATGTGGTCATCTCTTGGTGTCCCAGTGTCCCACTAGTCTAGCTGCCATATTTTGGACTAGTTAGAGTTTCTGGACTAGGTACATGGGTAGCCCCATGTAGAGTGCATTATAGAAATCATGTTGTGGGGTTACCAGTGCATGTACTACAGTTTCTAGATCCTTCAGTCCATACCACCCCTCCTGCTGCGAGGAAGGACCCCCCATAACTGAGTCTTTGCAGCGACAAGTCATTCTTTTTTCCCATTCTGCCACAAATGCATATGCATGAGCGCATGGCTGCCAATCATCTCCCCCATTCCTCCCAGCCATCAGCTCATTGGATGCGCCATGTGACTGACTACTCGACTGCATGATCAATTAACTACCCATACGATGCTCAGTGCCACATTGGCACAGTATGATCATGTTCCCCCCACAAACATACCTACTTTCTTCCCCGTCCCCTCATGACCACCTGTTGGACCAGCCAGTTTGGGCGTCCTTGGGCCTGTCACACTTGGGCTGCATCCGCACTCCCAAAATAATCCAGTTTGACACCACTTTTAACTGCCATGACTCAATGCTGTGGAATTCTGGGCACTGTAGTTTGATGTGGCACCTGAGCTTTGGCTAGCCATGGGAGGGAAGAAATACCCCGGGTACTGGACCGTGAGCCATTTCATACTATGTGGATTGGCTCTCAGTCCTTGCTTGCTGTCGCTGGAGGCAAGAGGGCAGTGTTCCAAAATGTAAAGTGCATATAATGCAAACTCAGCATGGGAATGCAAACTCATCACGCCAACGACCTTGGGCTGTACCAACCCAAGAGCCAGGCTTCGGCAGCATGTAAGCAAGCATGGCTAGAGACAAAGAGCCCTGGTAAGGCCTCCTGCTGATGTGGGAGGAAAGGTAAGCATCTCAAGAATGTACAGCATCCTTGCTGGCTCGTGCTCCTGATCACAGAAAGCTGTCAAGCCTCTGGAGAATATGCCAGTGCCCTCTGCCCTGCTCCAGCCTCTACTCTGCAGGGAAGGGCAGCTGCAGACAAGGTGTGTCCAAATATCTTGACTCAGAAGATAAGGATTACGTTTTCTTTTCTTTTCTGTAGATTTGCTGTGCTATCTCTCTTCTGAGCATGGATGTGATTGGCAGCTGGAAAGAAGAGGGAAGTTCATCCCGGCTGCATCCGCACTGCAGGAATAATCTGGTTCGACACCGCTTTAACTGCTCTGGCACAATGCTATGTTGCAGTTTATTTGCAGCCCCACTCTGCCTAATGGTAGAACCAGCCATATGTTTATGAACACAGAGCCTCCGTTTTGTAAGGGCTAACAGTTGTTAACAGCGGAGCTCTGATGCCACAATAAACTACATTTCCTAGAATTCCATAGCATAGAGCCATTGCAGCTAAAGTGGTGTCAAACCAGATTATTCCTGCAGCCAGGATGAACTTCCCTCTTCTTTCCAGCTGCAAATCACATCCCTGCTCAGAAGAGGGATAGTACAGCAATTTTTAGAAGATAAATAGGTAAGTTTGTAATGGTAGAGAACCTTTCCTGAAAGAAAGGGTCCTGTCCCTGCAGTTGGCAGTTGTGTTCAAGGTTTAAAGTTAAATTGTGGGCAATGTTTTGAGGCCCAACAGACATACAACCCAGAATTCTTTGCAATACTTAGGATGCCCTGATGCACTTAAGTCTCCCTCTGCAGAGGATTAAGTGTGGAGATTTCTGGAAGCAGAAAGCTGTAAAAACTCATGATTTCAGGGTTTGCAAATGTTTGCTCTCTGGAAGGCCTAAAGGGTCTGCAGCATAACTCCAGCCCCCAGGTATGCATTTTTCCTGGATGTGACAAACCCACCTGCCAAAATAAGCTTTTCTAATAATAACACTGTTAAGGGAAGTCCCAAGGGTGTCTCAAGAATTAGTTGGTCATTTTCTGTGATGGGTGGAAATGTTGTTCAGAATTGGAATTATTCGTAAAGACCATGCACCTTCTTGTACATGGAGCTTGTGCTCCATTAGTTACCGTATGTTTGCAATGTGCTCCTTAATGTGATCTTTTTGACCTACAAAGTTGAGCAAGTAGGGTGACAATATTCAGCCTTGCCTGACCTTTGGGGCCAACTGGGACCGATTCTGCATCTCCAAATCCCATTCTAACCGTAGCCTCTTGTCCTAAGTACAGATTTCTCATCTAGATTATCAAATGTAGTGGGCTCCCCATTTCATTAGGAACCATCCATAGCTTTTCATGATCTATGCAAAGGCTTTGTTACAGGCTACAAAGCACATGCTGATTTTCTTCTGGAATTCCTTGGTAAGCTCCATTAGCCATTGTATGCTTACTATGTGGTACCTAGTGCTTCTTCCTTTCCTGAACCCCACTTGCACCTCTAGGATTTCTCTCCATATCTTTCTCATCTGGACTGTCCGATGTAGTGTCACTCCCATGTTTTTAAGACCCTTCCACAGCTTTCCATGATCCATGCAGTCAAAAGCTTTGCTATACTCTATAAAGCACATGCTGGTTTTCTTTTGGAATTTCTTGGTGTGCTCCATTGTTCACCGCAGGTTTGCAGAGTGGTCCTTAGTGCCTCAGTGGTCTTTTCTGCCTACAAGGTGAGCAAGTAGGGTGAATATATATACAGCCTCGCCTGACCTTTTGGGCCAGGTGGGACCCATTCTGCATCTCCAAATCCTGTTCTAACAGTGGCCTCTTGTCCCTTTTTTTGTTTTGTTATTAAATTTTTATTATACTAAAATATACAAAGTAATTATATTCCAAAAAATACAAACAAAGATAATAAACATAAAACACATAGAAACAATAAACAAAAATATCAAATTTCAAACTAACAATACAGTACTAATATATACAAAACACTATGACTTAACATCAAATACTTCTTGACTTTTTGAGTACTCCTAATATCTTCTCCCTTATATGTGTACAATCCGTATATGTATTACTTAATACCTTATTCCATACCCAACAAATCATATGTTTAACATATTATTAATCTTTTTCACTTCTTCATCAAGGGTTTTCTTATATCACCTCACCTAGAAATCATAACTTCTGTTTAACTATTTATAGCATAATACTATATCTCTATAATATATTCATCTCTTTTGCCATTTAATTTACTTGAATTAGTTTTCTAACATCTAACATCTGAAAATAACATTTTTATTCTATTACAATGGACATGTTTTCATCTTTCTTTATATGTTTAATACATGGCTTCCACTCGGAGTTAAATTTGTCTAGTGATTTCTTATTCACTAAACACGTTAATTTATCCATTGCATAATAGTCATATATTTTTAGTTTCCATTCTTGTAAGCATGGTATTTCTATATTTCTCCAATATTTCACATACAGTGTTCTCACTGCTACATAAGATAGAACATAAGCTTACCATAATTTCTTTCTGTTTCTTCATTTTCTATTATATTTAGCAAATAACCTTTAGGATCTACATAATCTTCAATATTTATTATTTTCTTTATCTGTCCATGGATCATGTTCCAGTATTTTCTTGAGTGGCCTCTTGTCCTAAGTACAGATTTCTCATCCAGACTATCAAATGTAGTGGCACTCCCATGTCTTTAGGGTTTGCTATACTCTACAAAGCACATGCCAGTTTTCTTCTGGAATCCTTTGGTGCACTCTTTCAGGTACCATAGGTTTGCAATGCGGTCCTTAGTGCCCCAGTGATCTTTTCTGCCTACGAGTTGAGCAAGTAAGGTGATAAGATGCAGATATCCCATTTTTTTTTTCATTCATCTGAGGAAGTAGACTGAAGTCTACAAAAGCTCATGCTGCCAATTTCTTTCTTTTAGTTAGTCTCAAAGGTGCTACAAGATCTCTCTGTGTACTGATTCTACAGACTAACACGGCTATATCTTTGACTAATGTAAGGTGGATCTTTGAATTCCCTTGATCTAGACCAGTAGTCCTCAAACTGTGCCCTTTAAGGGCTTTTGGACTTCAGCTCCCAGAATCCCAGACTATAGGCCACAGTGGCTGAGGCTTCTGGGAACTAAAGTCCAAAGACACTTAAAGGGCAGAGTTTGGGGACCACTGATCTAGACACTGTACTTCTATTGGTAGAATGCAAAGATATAGCTGTGTTAATCTGTGGAATCAGTACATAGAGAGATCTTGTAGCTGCACAGTAGTCCCCGAAGGGTGCCCTTTCAGAGATTTTGGACTTCAGATCCCAGAAGCCTCAGCCACGTTGGCCAATAGCCTGGGATTCTGGGAGCTGAAGTCCAAAATCCCCTTAAAGAACACAGTGTGAGGACCCCTTTAGTAGCCCCTTTGAGACTCACTGAAATGAATGGGCAGCAGGAACTTTCCTAGACTTCAGTCTATTTCCTCAGATGCATACTTTTAACTGTATGTATTTTTAAATGTACTCTGCCCCAATTACTCACCCAGAGGGGTGGAATATAAATAAATATTTATTATTATTATTATTATTATTATTATTATTATATTTGTGCTGACGCAGCCTAGAATTGCATTGGCCTTTTTAGCTGCTGCATCACCATGTTGCCTCCTCTTCAGCTTATGGTCTACTAAGACTCCTAGATCCCTTTCACAGGTAGTCTTGTCAAGCCAGGGGTCCCCCAGACTAGACCTATGCATTTCATTTTTTTAAAAATGGCCCTAAGTGCAGTCAGATCATGTAAACCTAGAGTTGGAAGAGACCACAAGGGCCATCCAGTCCAACCCCATTCTGCCATGCAGGAACTCCCAATCAAAGCATCCCCGACAGATGGACATCCAGCCTCTGCTTAAAGACCTCCAAGGACGGAGAAGGGAGTGTGTTCCACTGTCAAACAGCCCTTACTGTCAGGAAGTTCCTCCCAATGTTGAGGTGGAATCTCTTTTCCTGTAGCTTGCATCCATTGCTCTGGGTCCAGTTCTCTGGAGCAGCAGAAAACAAGCTTGCTCCACTGTCAGTGTGACACCCCTTCAAATACTTAAAACAGGGCTATCATATCACCTCTTAACTGTCTCTTCTCTCAGCTAAACATAGCATCATAAAGTTGGAAGAGACACCCCCCCAGGGCCATTTAGTCCAACCCCAGTCTGCCATGCAGGAACTCTCCATCAAAGCATCCCTAAGAGATGAACATCCAGCCTCTGCATAAAGACCTCCAGAAAAGGAGACTCCACCACTTATATATCCCACTATCAAACATCTCCTTATTGTCAGGAAGGTCCTCCTATTGTTGAGGTGGAATCTCTTTTCTTGGAGCTTGAATCCATTGCTCCATATCTTCTTCTCTGGAGCAGCAGAAAACAAGCTTGCTCCCTCCTCATTATGACATCCCTTCCAATACTTAAACAGGTCTATCATATCACCTCTTCACCTTCTCTTCTAACAGCTCTTAGTGTCAGGAAGTTCCTCCTAGGGTTGAGGTAGAATCTCTTTTCCTTGAGCTTAAATCCACCGATCCAGGCCCTGTTCTCTGGAGCAGCAGAAAACAAGCTTGCTCCCTCCTCAGTATGACACCTCTTCTAATACTTAAACAGGGCTATCATATCCCCTCTTCACCTTCTCTTAGTTCTAACAGCTCTTACTTCAGGAGGTTCCTCCTAATGTTGAGGTGGAATCTCTTTTCCTGCAGTTTGCATCCATTGCTCTGGGTCCAGTTCTCTGGAGCAGCAGGAAAAAAGCTTGCTCCCTTCCAATACTTAAAGCAGGTTATTCTCTCTCTGCTTTGGGGAGGCAAGCCAGGAGAGAGGAGGCACCCAGAGGAGGCTGAGGTCCCTTTAAGAGCAGCAAAGGGGGTGGGGAGGCCAGCCTGGTTCTTCCTGGTGAGGTTTTTGGGGGCTGATCATCATCTCTCCCTCCTCTTTCTTTCTTTCTTTCTTTCCTTCCATTCCAATCCTTCCTTCCTTCCTTCCTTCCTGCTCAGATTTCAGGCAAAGTCCAAGCAAGGATGAGGCTTCTAAACTTGGGGCTTTGCAAAAGGGCTCCAAAGAGAAGGGAACTGCAGATCTCTTAGTCCAAGGGGGTTGGGGTGGCTGTGTGTGTGTTTTTGCAGGGCATTCAAAAGAGGGGGGCATCCAAAAAGAGGGGGGAAATAAAAGGATCCCCCTATAGCCCCTTTGGGCTCTTTGCATTTTGCAGTCAGAGGTGGATGGCTACTCCTTCCTCCTGATTGTGATCCAACCAAGGCAGAGAGAGAGAGAGAGAGACAGACACACAGACACACAACACACACACAGCACACAATCGCCCTGGATCTCGCTCGCTGGATTTGCTACAGATTGATTTATTTTTTTGCTCAGAAAAAAATATATCTACACACACACACATATATTGATACTCACTTCTCTGTTTTATTCAAACACACCTCGAGCTGTTTCTGCACCCATTTATAAATATTGACATATACAGAGAAAGAGAGAGAGATACAGTTGCAGGCACAAGCTCGATCTGCAGCCAGATTTGCTTCGGGGATCTGGAGTGGGACTGCCATCGAAAGACAAGGAACCCCCCCCTTCTTTCCAAAAAAACAAAATAAAAATAAGGATTAAGAGTGGGGGAAAAAAGAAGAAGAAGCCCCCCCCCCAAGCTCGACAATGAGGAGCCATTTGGGATCAAGGTAAGGGGAAATGTTAAAAGTCTCTTCTCCACCTTTTTTAATTTTAATTTTATTTTAATTTAATGTTTTGTTTTAATTTATTTTAGTTTTATTTTATTTTTAAATTAAATTTGTATTGTATTCTGTTTTATTTTTATTTTATTTTATTTTAATTCACTTCACTTTATTTTCTTTTAATTCACTTTTCTTTATTTAATTTAATTTAATTTTTCATTTTATTTTATTATTATTTTTTATATTTTATTCTGTTTTATTTTTATTGACTTTGTTTTATTTTAAATCACTTTATTTTATTTTAATTCACTTTACTTTTTATTTATTTTATTTAATTTTAATTTTATTCTATTTTATTTTTAATTCACTTTATTTTCTTTTAATTCACTTTACTTTATTTTTATTTATTTTATTTTATTTGTTATTCTGTTTTATTTTATTTACTTTTTATTTTAATTCACTTTATTTTATTTTAATTCACTTTACTTTACTTTTTATTTTATTTTATATTTACTTTATTTTGATTCACTTTATGTTATCTTACTTCACTTTCCTTTCCTTTCCTTTTATTTTATTTTAATTTGTTTTGTTTTACTTTATTTGTTTTTGTTTTTTATTTTATTTTGTTTTAATTTTTAATTTACTTTATATTTTATTTTAATTTTTAATTTACTTTATTTTTAATTTAATTTAATTATTTATTTTATTTTTTATTTTATTTTATTTTATTGCCAGGAACCTCAGAGAAGCAGGAAGGGTTCGCCAGGCTCCCCTTCCCTTGACTCTTCAGAGGCATGCATTTCATTTGTGTGTGTGTGTGTTTTATTATGTATTTAAATTTAATATTTCTATTTGAGGTTTTGTTTCTTTTCTTTTCTTTTTGGAGTGGGGGGGGGGAAAGGCATCTCGTGGCAGGAGTTTCTGAATGGAGTTAGAAAAAGAACAGAAGGAGAGAGAAGAGAGAGAGAAGCAAAGCAGATCGGAGGATTTAAAATGAAACACACAACACAAAACAGCTCCTCTTTCCTGCCTCTTTTCTGAAACTCTTTTGCTCCAGTTCAAAAATAAATAAATTAAATTAAATTTTAAAAAAATCCTGGCTTGAAGTTAAAAAAAATCTGGAAAAGATGTTTTCCTTGTCTTGAGTTGGGTTTTTCTTTCCAACTGGGCACTTGGAGCTTGCTGAGCCATTTGGAGGCTTCTAGGTCGCTTCCGCACTGGTGAGATCACCCAGTTTAAGACCACTTTAAGGTCCATAGGGCCAGGCGATGGCATTCTGGGGATGGTTTTGTGTTCTGGCACCAGTGTGGGTGCAATTTGCCCCTGGTGAACTCTCCAAAAAGTCTTTCCTGGCCACCTTTCCTTTAGCCCTGCAGTCTGGAGTTGTTGTTGTTGTTGTTATATTTATTTGTTGACTTTCCAGTTCAGACTCTTGGTTGACCAATCAAGGGGGAGCCTGAGAGGTCTCCTTGAGAGTAAGGACCCTTCCATGGCTTCCCTTTCCAGAGGTGGATGATGCCGCACCACACAGTTCACTCTTTATCGCAATAGCAGCTTCATTTTCTGAAAAATAAGGACTTAATGAAGCTGCTCTTGCTATAAAGGAGCCAACCGTGTCGTGCGGCAGCAAACAAAGCCAAGGCGATCCTAGGCTGCATCAATAGGAGTGTAGTGTCCAGAGAGTGAGTATGGTGTCTGGATCGAGGGAAGTATAGTACCTATTCTGCATTGGGCAGACCTCATCTGGATGTCCATATTATCCACGGTGTGATGTCCATTTCTGGGCACCACCTTTGAAGAATTGGGAGTTCCTGCATGGAAGGGGGTTGGACTGGATGGCCTTTGTGGTCTCTTCCAACTCTACGATTCTATGATTCTAAGAAGGATGTGGAGAAACTGGAAGTGGAGGACCAAAATGGTGAAGGGTCTGGAAGAGATCTTGTAGCCCCTTTGAGACTCACCGAAAGAAAGAATTTGGCAGCGTGAGCTTTCATAGACTTCAGCCTAATTCCTCAGATGCATTTGGTGGAGTGGAAGCTAGGTCCAGACATATTTATGCCACTGGTATATGAGGATGGCAATACAAATTAGATCTCTCTATGTACTGATTCTCCTGACTAACATGGCTATATCTTTGAATTCCACCACTATGAGGAGAGACTTAGGGAGCTGGGGATGTCCAGCCTGGAGAAAAGACGTTTAAGGGGCGATGTGATAGCCCTGAAGGAGTGTCATGTTGAGGATGGAACAAACTTGTTTTCTGCTTCTCCAGAGACTAGAACTCAGAGCAATGAATTCAAGCCACAGGAAAAGAGATTCTACCTCAACATTAGGAAGAACTTCTTGACTGTAAGGAGTTTATCAGACGGGAGGAATTTCTCTCTATTTCCAATGGAGCCAATTCGAATTCACGTAAATTCACTAGTTCAGCGAATTTACGTGAATTCTAATTGCGTTCGGAATGCGCTCAGAATGACTTCCCATTGCCTGAAATTGCGTGAGATACTGTAATACGCAATAACGTAAAACCCATGATTGCATTCGGAATGACTTCCCTTTTGCCCAAAATTGCATGAGATACATTCATTCGTAATAATGTGAAACCCCATGATTGCATTCAGATTGCCATTGGATTATACTTCCAATTTCTGTCATCTGATAAACTCCTAAGAGTTGTTCAACAGTAGAAGAAGCTGCGTCGGAGGTTGGTGGAGTCTCCTTCTTTGGAGGTTTTTAAGCAGAGGCTGGATGGCCAGGGAGTGTTTTGATTGTGAGTTTCTGCTTGGCAAAATGGGGTTGCCAAGCAGAAATGGGGTTGCCAAACCTTCCAACATTGTAAGGCTATGAGCATTGATTCCTTGGTTCAGATCCTGTCGCAGAATCTCTTCCCGGACAGGAGAATCTCTGTTGACTCAGAAGGGAGGTTCTCTGTGTGCTGCCTTGAGTTTGCTCCCAGAGATTTCCAGCCTTGCACTGCTGTCCTGTGACCCTTGCTCAGAGAGAAACCTCCTTGTCTTGGGACCAGGGCTTACTCCCCCAAGGAAGTGTGGAGACACCATGTGGTTTTGAACCCTTGCCTCGGACTCTTTCCTTGGAGGGTGAGACTAGATGATCTCACTGGGGCTTTTTTTCAGGTAATCCTGCAAGAGAATTGGCTGAGAAAGAAGAGTGCGCCGAGCGTGCCAGACACCCACGATTTCTTGCCTTCTGTCTTTTTTTCAGTTTTCTCTTATGATTATGATTGCTGTTATTATTTTTAGAAAAAGCAAGGTTGTGCCTAGACTGTTGCCCTTCTCGGTTCCAGAGCAGCTAGCAGGAGTGGAAAGGAGCAAATGGGGTTATTTTCATGGGGGTGAGCCAAGGGAAGGAAAGTGGTTTCCCTTCTGTCTGTGTAAATAGACATTTTGATTTGAGAAACGAGTTCGGGGCTGGTTTCTGGGTGCTTTTGGTTATTCCCAAATAAAAAAAAGGACAATTGTGGGCCTGTTTTGCAATCATATGTGATCGTCATATATGTGTGTGTGTGTGTGTGTATACACATATACATACATACAAGGAAAACAACCTGCTTTTTTACCCCATTCTACATGGATTTGCTAGAGCTTTCTTCTGTGTATGCATTCTCCTTTGCTTGATGTGGCTTTGGTGGCAAAGAGCCATTGGCCTGCTTATTTTTCCATCTAGCGGCCACATGGTAAGCTTGTGACAGTGCTGCCGGGAATTTGGGTTCCTTGAGTTAAAGGAGGAGGCCCTTCAAGGCATGGGTGAGACGTTGGCTTTGGGACAACATTGAACTGGAGGTCTTCTCTTCTCTCCTTTGCAGTTGGAAAGAACTTCTGGAGGAAAGGCTTTTCTTCATGCGCTGCTGGATGTTGCTCTGTGCCGAAAAGTGTGCCTTGGTGGCGACAAGCAGGACAGATTTTCATGGCTGCTGTTGATCGAGCTGGTTGCTGAAAGCGTTTCCAGGGTTGACTTTGGTGGCTGATTTGTTGGGTGAGCATAGCTGGATTTCAATGTGTGTGTATGTGTGTGTGTGTGTCAGAAAACGCAGTGTGCTCTTGGAAGTTGTACTGATTTGTAGGCTTTGCCGTTTTGTCGCTTCCTTTTCAACTCTGCTGGTATGTGGAGGGGGGGGGTGTTGTTTGTTTCCTTTCTTTCTTTCTTTCTTTCTTTTTTGGGAGGACGCTTCACACTTGATATCCAGAGTGCCTTTTGCATTTCCGACTTGTGTGCTTTTCAACACAACTGCTCCAAAAATCCCCCTTGAAACCCCACCCGATCCTGAGACTGCGGTAAAAACGTATTCTGAAATGTTGGTTGAAGTTTCTTTTTAGTGTCCATGTGTGTTGTGTGCCTTCCAGTCGTTTGAGGGGATACCAACATGTTGGTGCTTCCTCAACCAGAATTGGATATAAGCTCTTTTTCAGTGTGCTGCCATTATAGGGCATCTCAGAGGTGTGGAATCCATGGCCCTCCAGATGTTCTTGGACTACAAATCCCATGGTCCCTTTCATTGACTATGCTGGTTGAGCTGATGGTAATGAGAGTCCGGCAGTATCTGGAGTGCTACAGGTTTCCTGTGTAATCAGAGAGTATCACTTCCCAGCCTTAACCAAGTTGTTGTTGTTTTGTTGCAACTGTTGTTGGGCATTTTAGTAGAGCCAATTCATCAGTGATGGCATGAGAACTGCAGGCGGGCTAGAAATCTCAGGGGATGATCCTGCTGCTTGAACCACTACTTTTGGAACCTATTCCTATAGTTTCCTGGATCCCCCAGGAGCTTTATGAGTGCTTACATATGTTCCACCCATCTTTGCTGTGATTGTTGCTTCCTTCTCTTTTTGCTGCATCTGAAGATCTTCCCAGTGGCAGGTTTTGTCTGTGTGAAAAATGGATGCCAAGTGTTTAGTTTGCAATTTTTCCTCCTTGCTCTCCCCCTCACATGCCATTCCCACTTTGCTCCCTGATCCACTGTAAAAAAAAACAAACCGATTCCTCCTTGCCTCTGCCAAACTTTACTTGCCTGTTTTTCTTTCTGCATTTGCCTGAAACTCCTTTGGGGAATACCCTTTAAATTCCCTCTTTGGATGCATTCAGACTGATGGAAAAGTTCCAGATTTTAATTCCTGTTGCTTCTGATTTTGCATTGGGTTAAAATAAACCAACCTGGGGAGCTGGTATAAAAAACAAACTGATCGCACCAGGAATTGACAGAATATTCTGGAATAAACAAACCATGTATGGATCTGGAAAGAACAGGAACAAAATCTGGGACTTTCTGGGGTTATTCAGATGTTGTTGTTTTTAGCATGACTATACAAGTAATCTCACTCGGGCATTCTGGTTTTGTTGTTCACGCTATGGAACCGCTTTTCTGCGTGTTCTGTTGCTCACACGTGCCAGCACTGCGAATAAAGATGGAGTCTATGATGCGGATGTATTTGAAACATGTTCAAGGCTTGCAGAGTTTTATGCCAGTTTATCTTAGGTCTATTCTCATCAGTTGCTCACACAGCCAACAATGTGACTCTTTTAGGAAAACTTGGGGGGAACCCCCAAGACTCAGTGACATTTCAGGATGGAATAAAATACAGTCATACAAAGTGATGTTCATATTTACTGGGCCAGTTGAGCCTTGGCATTGCCCTGCGTATCTGGGAGTTTCTTCTGGAACACATCCCCTACGGCTGCAGAGTTAGGACACTAAAGTTAGGATTGCCCGTGCTATTGTACCTCCAGTTTCTATGTATGGTTTATGAAAGCTGGACAGTGAAGAAAGCTGATAGGAAGAGAATCAGTCCATTTGAGATGCGGTGCTGGAGGAAGAGCTCTAACATGGACTGTTAAAAAGACAAATAAATTGGTCCTAGATCAAATCAAGCCTGAATTCTCCCTAAAAGTCAAGATGATGAAACTGAGGCTGTTGTACTTTGGCCATATCACGAGAATCATATCACAGGAATCATTAGAAAACACAATAATGCTTGGTACGTAGGAGGCAATAGGAAAAGAGGATGGCCCCGTTCCAGATGGATAGACTCAAAAGAGGAAGCCATAGACCACAGGCACTATCTGCATGGACCAAAAGACCATTTTCCCTAGGCCTCACTGTTTGGATGATGCAGGCCAATACCCCTGGGCTGGGACCAAGCAAACCAGACAGCAATCTGGTGGTCCCACTCTAATCCTAGCTCAAAGGGGCCTTAGCATGGGTCAAAAAGATTCCCTATTTGCCCATTTAAAATGTGAAGAAATAATACAATGGAAAGTCCTAAGTAGAATTGTAAAAGATAAAATCAATGGGGTACTTAGATAAAGTAAAGCGATATACTAAAGACACCGGGGAAGTTACAATCTTTGGGAAGTCATTTTAATTGTATAAGAGATAGAGGTTTGAATATGATGGTATGATATAAATCGAATATGTTCTTGTTGTGGTTAATTATTTTTTTTTTGCTTTTGCTTTCACCTTTGTATATGTTACATGTTCAATGGTTTGTATTGTATGTATAGTATTGTACCGTATGTATTGTTTGCATGTATTGTATTGCATGAAAGTATATATTTTGTGTAGTTTTTTAAATATGACATTCTAAAAAAATAGACCCCCTATTTGCCGTAGAGTTACTCGGAAACTCTGTGGCAACACCCAGCAGACTGGACAGGCCCCCATGCTTCTTGCTTTTCTCCACCATTGCCTCTACTGATTATTATTATTATTATTATTATTATTATTTTATTTACAGTACTTATACCCTGTCTTTCTCCCAATGTAGAGATTCAAAATGTCATCTTGAAGACCCCTGTCGCTGCGTCTGATCTGGAAATGGAGTGCCTGGCCTTGTGGCTGTAGCTCTGGATGCTGTGATCGGGGTCTTCTTTGTAGATGTGATGGCAGAGGAAGGTAAGGGGCATGTGGTCTGCATGTGTCAGTATTGGGTCTGTAAACACCTGTCTGTCCCTATGCTGGCTAGGGGAGTGACCTGGGTTAGGGTCTGGGTCAGGATATTGCAGGCTTGACCATGTTATCCTGGCTTGTCTGCTCAGCTCTAGAGTCTGTAAGACCTGAGCAGTGCTGTTGATCACTGAATGAGTAGGAGGACTTTCATCCAATTGGGCCACCATAAGTCAAAGTCAACTTGACAGGAATTAACAACAGAAGATGGCTGGAAACTGTAGGGCTTGGCAAGCCAAATGAGGCCGGGAAACTTTTATGTCATCATCACTGTTCTCATTGACCAACTTCTAGCAAGTTTCAGAGGAACCCCAAAATCTTTGTACACCAGAGTTTGGAAGCTGGAGTTGACCTGTGGCACAGGTAGAGCTTAAAGTGAAAGTCTTGGCACCTGCGGAGGATGAAGTACGCTTGAGGCTCGTGTTGTTTCAGGACAGTATACAAATAACTGAACTTTCAGACTGAGCTCAAGCACCTGAACTCCCAGAGTCTTGTAACTGCTGTGAAGTGACTCTTGGGGTGGCACTTCTTTGGGAGCCAGTTGTGACATTTTGAGGGCCTGTTCAATCTTGTGATCTGTGTCCAGTCATTTTGCAAACATAAAATAAACATACATAAGTGTTTTACAATTCCTGATCTGCTTTTATGGGCTTGAGCTCTTTTCTGGCTTCCTGTTTTGGCATGGGGATTGCTAACAGGTTTCCAAAGGGCTGCGATCTGGCTTTGTTGGTATTCATATCATTTGTTAGGAAGTGTCTACTTCACAGTCTTGGGGAAGCACTGTAGTATAGGAAGTCTTTGTCTGGAATGTTTTTTGCTGCTATTGAATATAAGGTAGGAATCTGTCACTGAATATCTACTTCATCTTGCCGTTTTGAGAAAGCACAGCTTGTTGTGTTATTTGAATCCCGCAAACTGGATCTCAGCTTAAGTGTGATTATTTGAAACAAGTCAGCTTTAAAACATGGTGCGTTAAGCTTGCTTCTTTCTCTAGTTAAGAGGAAACACAGGTAGTGATTTGGACAGAAGATGAAACTGTGGCTAGTGGAAATTGGAAATGAACATTACAGAACTCATTGCGGCTTTGCTAGAGAAAAAGAGAGAGAAAGAAGTGCATAAACTCAAGACTCACCTAAGTTTATTTTTGATAATGCTAAGCAATGGTTAGTGTAAAATTGGAACCCAGACCAGGCTTGACTCCAACACCCGCATGATCCTAACACCCTCCTCAAAAATATCATCTTACCCTAACAAAATCCTAAAATTCATATTATTCGCTCTGTGCCAACATTCTCAAGAAGCACACACTTTTCTTTTAGTCCTTGCTCTTTGAGGAGGTGTAGCTTAAAGTTCCTTCCATTACAATTTTTTTGGTTAATTATGTGTTAAGTATGGTGAACTATTAATCACTAATTAATTAATCCTTAAGGAAACACCGATTGTTCATAATCAGCTAAGGGCCTGCCCCCGGAGAGTGCTGTGGTTCCTTTTCTTGATTTGATCCCCTAACAATGCATTCCTCCTGAATTAAGTGTAAGTAAATGAAAGGGGTGAGGAACAGAGGAAAGTGTGGGTAGGTTTTTATGCAGAGGAGCCTGTGAGCCAAGAGGCAGGTTGGTATTATATTAATGTGAGGGCTGGGAGGTCATCAAGCAGCTAAGCAAATGGTAGTTCTTCCACTTCCAGGGAAGGGTTCTGTGTCTCTTAAGAACTCCTAAGCAAACATTAACTAATGCGAACAGACAGAATGGTGCTGAAAATTTGCACAGAAGTAGAGAGAGCTTCCAATGAACTTTGTTGTTTGTTGTTAACTGCCCTCAAATCAAACTTGACTCATGGCAGCCCTGTGGATGAGACAGCTCCAAGACTCTGTGTCTTCCACTGCTGTCCTTAGATCCTGTAGATTCATATTGCGACCTGTGTAATTTAGCTTGAGGTCTTCCTCTCTTTCTACTTCCCTCCACCTTTCCCAGCATTATTGTCTTTTCTGGGGAGTTCCTTTGTTTCATGATGTGGCCAAAGTATGACAGTCTCAGTTTGATCATCTTGGCTTCCAGGGAGAGTTCAGGCTTGTCTGTTCTAGGACCCATTTGTTTGTCTTTTTGGCTGTCCATAGTATTCTTAGCACTCTTCTCCAGCACCACATTTCAAATGAATTGATTTTCTTCTTGTCCGCTTTATTCACTGTTCAACTCTCACATCTGTTCACGGTGATGGGGAAAACAATGGATTGGACAATTCTAACTTTAATGTTTTGTTGTACTGTATATCTATACGCTTTAGGATCTTTTCTAACTCTTATATGGCTGCTCTTCTTATTCCTAGCATTCTTCTGGTTTCTTGACTCCAGTCTCTATTCTGATTGATGTTTGATCCAAGATATGGAAACTCTTTTATTATTTTGATTTCCTCACTGTCTAGGTTGAATGTGCGTAGGTCTTCTGTGATCATTATTTTTGTTTTCTTTGTATTCACTGTTAAGCTTGTCTTTTCACTTTCATTGTACTTTGCAATGAACTTTATGGCCCATGAAAATAAAAGCTGTTTAAAAAAAGAAGTAAAATCTGTAGTGATGATTTGAGTTGCAAGCTTGGGGCCATTGTTGGAAATTCCAACTTTATTTGGTTTAATATGAGTATAAAGTTTTGGATTGTGGGTATCCCTCCCCTCCAAATGTTTGGCTTGTGGAAAGTGAATTCCTTGCATTTATCAACTTCTGTTTGGGTTCGAATTTCTAGAGGTCTCTTTAATCTGCCAAATATTTTTCTCTTACTTTATGACTTCAAGGTTAGGGTTTTGTTTCCGATTGCCACTAAGTTAGTAATAGGGTGTTCCTAGGATCAGCCAAACACCCTTTCGATGGGATGATAGCTTGTTCCAGGCTTTTTGTAACAAAAAACTAAGAACGCTAAGAACGCTAATTGAAATGAAGAAGTTGGCAGCAGGAGCTTTCGTAGACTTCAGTCATAGACTTCAGTCTACTTCCTGAGACTGAAGTCTACGAAACCTCCTGCTGCCAACTTCTTCCTTTCAGTGAGTCTCAAAGGTGCTACAAGATCTCTCTACATACTAAGCAAAGGAGTGGAGGATAGGGAGCCTTGGAGAGGTCTCATCCACAGGGTTACCATACTAACATGGCTATATCTAAATATACTACAATATATTACATTAGACTAAATATTATTTGAGGAACTAAACCAAACTCTAGGAAAGCTCCTGCTGCCAACTTCTTTCTTTCAGTGAGTCTCAAAGGTGCTACAAGACCTCTCTGCAGACTAACATGGCTATTTCTAAATATACTACAATATATTACAGTATACTAAATATTATCTGAGGAAGGAGACTTAAGTCTAGGGAAGCTCCTGCTGCCAACTTCTTTCTTTCTGTGAATCTCAAAGGGGCTACAAGATATCTCTACAGACTGATTCTACAGACCAAGATGGATATAACTTTGAATTCTAGTGCTTTGCTTAAGTTCTTCATACCTGTGGTCTCCTTAATAGTCTCCATCCATCTCGCATGTGGTCTTCTTCTCTTTCTGCTTCCCTCCGCCTTTCCTCGCATTATTGCTTTTTCCGGTGATTATTGCCTTCTCATGATGTGGCCAAAGTATGACAGCCTCAGTTTTGTCATCTTGGCCTCCAGGGGGGTTCTGGCTTGATCAATTCTAAGACCCATTTGTGTGTCTTTTGCGCTAGTGTGTAATGGGTATAAGTAATTTGGGATGTACAGAAATATCGGTGTGGATTTCTATGTGGGATTAAGTAGCACAGGAGGCTGATCTGAATGGATGTCCAGTGCTGTTCCTGTGGGCATTGAACAGCCACTAATCTTGTAACACTTTTTAAATTATTTCCCATTCCTGCTTGGCAGTCCAGTCTTGTTGAAAATAAGAAAAGATCTTTTAAAAAAAAAAACCCAGCTTTGCCTTTAAAGAAGAAAAGCATAAAAGGAAGACCCCCCCCCATCCCCTTTCCTTTACACCAACCAGTCACACTGTTCCAATTGAAAATAGTTAGAACTATTAAAAGGCACTTAAAACAGAGAGGGGAACCTCGAACTAATTGACGCAGCTTAAGAATATAAATGAAAGCTTGTGCTATCGCTGGACAGATGTGCATTTTGTCTTGAATGTCCTTGCTTTTAATTGATTCATTAATGGGCTAAAATAGATACTGCCGTTATCTGTCTTGAAGAAGTGATATCTCGAGGCTGTTTAATTGCAACAATATGTTTTTCCGCCTATAATGCAAACCCTGCACATATGTTTGAAAACTCAGTTTTAACCATAAGATGGAGTTCCTGGAGTTTCTGGTTAGAGCTGTTCAAACTATAATCGTAGTTGTAGGGGCTATGTGAGCTCAGAATTTACATGACATAAGTGACTTTCCTCCCTGAGTGTGCCATTTGGGGGGTTGGACTGGATGGCTCTTGTGGTCTCTTCAAACTCTATGATTCTATGATTCTAAGTTCTATTTTATTAATCTTATTAGTGCTACTATTCACCTCTGTCTTACATCCATTTATACAATAACATATTTTTAAACCTTTACCATTTCTTCTTAATCCTCTCTTCCTGATGTTGCTGTATGTTCCCAGTTATGTTTTCAATAGTCTTTATCAGTTCTGCCCATTCTTTCTTAAATTGATCTATTGATGCATTTATGATCAAACATATTTTGTTTGTCTATTACAATATAATGATATATTTTCAATAGCCATTCCAAAGTATTTTGTATTTTGTCTTCCATTTTCTTGCATAAGTAAGTCGGACGGCAGCTACGAAGTGTGACAGTGGAGGCCCCAGTTCTTGGGGACAGGCTCCAACAGTGGGTTTTGGGTTCTTATAATATAAAAATCCTGGAATTATACATACTCTCATTTTTAAAGACAGGATTTTACTACTTAGTAATATTGGCTTAAATTTAGTGCATATTATTTATGTATATGTCATCATCACACATTGTGCTCCCTATCAGATTGTTGACCAGGCTGTATCTTTTTAGCTTTAGTACTGTGATCCTAATAAGTGATAATTCTTTTAGTCCTTGGCCTAGCAAACATAATCTGCATGGGAATCTATCTTCCCTGGTTTGCTGAGACCTACGGAGTGGGTCCCAGAGCATGGTTCCAGTTGTGGCCTGATCTGTGCTTGGATGGGGGACTCTTTGAAAACATCATGGGTACCATGGAAGAAAGCACAGCATAAATGAAATGAAATGTACTTCTAAGTGGAAAATCCTCTTAAGTTATTATTTGGGCTGTGAGATGGATTATGGTACTTTTATTGTGTTCTTGGACCTTCCTTGTTGTAATTTTGGGGTGGGTGGGTAGGGCACCTCTTTTGGACAAAGAAAGCTCTGGAAAAGCAGCTGGTTAAACTTTAAAATAAGCATCTGTGGAAGACAGATTATAGCAATGGCTGTTGGCATCTTTCCATATTGAGAATTTCAGATTAGATTCTATGAATTCATTGACTTTTGACTTGTGACTGTGTTCTCCCACGATCTGGAGTACTTGCATCTTGACTCATATGCATGGGAGTCCTTCTGCTCTCCAAACTGAATTTTCCTTAGCTCTCAAAAACGTATTTTTCTGTGGTTAGACAAAACATGTTCCTGGTATATGTGCATTCTTTTTTAAATCAAAGTGCTGTAGAAACTTTGCTGAAGTGTCTTTGTTGGGTGAGGCTTAATGTGTCATAGAACCACAGTTTAATTGCCTGTTTTCTCAAGGTGCTGATCTGCAAGAATGTTTGCCTCCAAGCTACACCTTCTTGAACTTTAGAAAGAAAATAGATGGTAGTTCAGATGGCTTAGTGATGTTAGCTTTGGGAAGGCAAGTACATCATAACTCTTGAGAAATGCTTGCTTCCCCCGCACCCTGCCAGCAAATTCTGAAGGTTAGCTTTCCCGTAGTGGGAAAACTGTGCTGTTAGAAGCAGGGCTGGAATGTTACTTGTTGATACACGTATTTTGTCCCATTGATAGCTGGGTAACTAGGAAAGCCCACAGAAGGCCCCATATTCAGTCCCTGGCACATCCAGTTAAAAGGGATCCTGAGTCATAGTTGTAAGAGACAATATACTGAGATGAATGGAACATTGGCCTAAGATAGATTACTGGAAATAAGTACAGTAACACTGAATTAAGTCAAACTGGTGTTTAATAGGGTTAGGGCTAGGGTTATGGTAAAGTAAAAGGTGCACATTTTGTCGTCCCTCCTAATATTAAAATCCAATTACCATATATACTAACCTATAAGTCTAAAAATTTATGCCGAAAATTTGACCCCAAAATCCCAGGTTGACTTATTTACAGGTCACTATGCAAACGTGATAGCATCTCTTTCAGATTTCCCTATGCGGTGCAGAGAGTTTAGCAAGAAAGAGCCAAGCAGAAAGAGTCCTGGATGATAGATTGATATTGCTGTTTAAACATTCTCCTCCCGCCTGCGTCTGGCTGAAATGAAAGCTGAAACGATGAAGAAAAGCCTCAATGGGAGTCTCTCTTGCCATATGCACAATACACATACTGAAGGAGCCTCCAAGTTTTACCCTTGACCTATTCATGGGTCATGGCAAAATCCATAATTTTGACTTCAAAACCTGACCTTGACTTATACATGAGGTCAACTTATAGTTGAGTATATTTGGTATATGAAATGGTAAGTAAGTAAGTAAGTTTATTGTTAAAAGCTAAAAGCCATCACAATACAAAACTGGTCCAATTAGTGTGAACAGTATGTACAGTATATACAGAGACAAAATAAAAGGGTCAAGGCACAAAAACCACAAATAAAACCGCAAATAAAACAACATAATATTGATAAAAAAAATCTCATCAGCAAAATACAATATGACATCGTTAGAAACGATAAAAATATAGAACAGATAAAAACTCCTAATCATCATTCCCATTTTGAGAATTGAGTCTAATCAATGAAATGGTATCATTTTTAATATATAATATTTTTAAAGCTTTGAGGCGTTTAACATCCACTTTGCAGATAAAATCTCTCGGATAAGAGCCGACTTGGACGCCAATCATTGTCCAGTGTCCATGAGTGAGGTATCCAGTAACTCCGTTGCTGTCAGTTTACTGGATGAGTTCCAATCGGTGAGTACCGATGACGTGGACAAGCTCCTTGGATGTGTGAGGAAGACGACTTGCTCCCTCGATCCAGGTCCATCCTGGCTGGTCGTCCAGGGAGGGGACGCATTGAGAACATTCCTTCGGGAGGTGATCAATGCGTCTCTCAGGGAAGGCAGCGTTCCATCCTGTGTGAAGGAGGCGGCCATTAGGCCCCTCCTGAAAAAGCCTTCCTTCGATCCCCTGGACAGAAACAACTACAGACCAGTTTCCTTGCTGCCTTTTCTCAGCAAGGTGATCGAGAGAGCCGTCGCCTCCCAACTCCAAGCTGTCTTGGATGAAACCGATTATCTCGATCCGTTCTAGACCGGCTTCAGGGCAAGATATGGAGTGGAGACTGCCATGGTTGCTCTGACTGACGACCTCCGCTTGAGCATCAACAAGGGTAGTGTGACCCTGTTGGTGCTCTTGGATCTCTCCGTGGCTTTTGACACTATCGATCACTCCATCCTTTTGGATCAGCTGAGAGAGTTGGGGATCGGTGGCACCGCGCTCCGATGGTTCCGATCCTTCCTCTCCGGCAGATCTCAAAGGGTGAGACTCGGGGACAGTTGCTCCTCTAAGATCGAGCTTAGCTGTGGCGTCCCCCAGGGCGCCATTCTGTCCCCGATGTTATTTAACATCTATATGAAGCTGTTGGGTGAGATCATCCGGAGGCACGGAGCTCAGTGTCACCAGTACGCTGATGACACCCAGATATACTTCTCTGTGACCAGATCGTCTGCTCAGACCTCCGATAGCGTCTCCCCTCTCAATGACTGCCTTGTGGGCGTAATGGATTGGATGAGGAAAAACCGATTGAAGCTCAATCCAGACAAAACGGAGGTGCTCACAGTCACAGGCCCGAAATCAGGCTTGGGAATACAACTTCCAGTCCTGGACGGAGTCACACTCTCCTCAAATGACTCTGTTCGCAGTCTGGGGGTACTCCTTGACCCGTCGCTTCACATGACAAGTCAGGTGAATGGGACGGTTAGGAGTGCCTGCTATCAGCTTCGGCTGATACGCCAGCTGCACCCTTTCCTGGAGATGAGGGATCTGGAAACTGTGATACACGCACTGGTAACCTCACGTTTGGACTACTGTAACGCACTCTACATGGAGCTACCCTTGTGCCTAACCTGGAAACTACAACTGGTTCAAAATATGGCAGCCAGACTTCTCACTGGAACATCTAGGAGAGAGCACATCACTCCTGTGCTTAAAGCTCTCCACTGGCTGCCGACCAGTTTCCGGGCACAGTACAAGGTGTTGGTTTTAACCTTTGAAGCCCTACATGGCTTGGGTCCATCCTATCTGAGGGACCACCTCTTCCCATATGAACCCCTCCGCACACTTCGGTCCTCTGGGAGGAACTTGCTGCAACCCATGAAGACCAGGTTGGTGCAGACCTCCCAGAGGGCCTTTTCGGCTTTTGCCCCCAGGTTGTGGAATGACCTGCCGGATGAGATGCGTCTTATTTCATCTTTAGAAGGCTTTAAAAAAGCCCTAAAGACACATCTCTTCCGGCAGGCCTTCCCAGAGAATGTAAACATCCCCTGGCTCCAAATCTAGGCTTTAGAGTGGCTTTTTCTCCTAGCCTCCCTTCTCTGTTTCTCCTTCTGCGTAACCTTGGCTGGGTCCGTTTTTCTCTAATCTTGTTTTTATTACTATTTTAGCTAGTTACTGTTTTAATTCAATTGTGATTTAATCTCTTTTTAAGGGGGGGTGGTAAGGGAAAGGACGGGATATTTTACTTGATATTGTTTTAATCCTTGTTGTAATCTGCCCCGATTGCTTGTTCAGAGGGGCGGACTAGAAATAAATATATTATTATTATTATTATTATTAAATGTAAGAATTGCATTCGTATCTTCCATTCAGACTTTTGCTAGAGCCTTTGCTATCAAGTATTGTATGTTTTACAAAGCTGGTCTAACGGAATAGTCCACCATCCATTCTTCTGTTAGGTTCTGTATATTTGCATGCCTTTCTAGAGTTGGTTGTGTGAAGGTGAAGAGCTTCTATTTGGTCTGTCTTTGTTGATGCAGCGTGCAAAGCAGAACCTGGTTACGGGGAAAAGAGTTTGTTTCACTTCCCATCCTCAAAGTTCTAACTGGTACAGTTATTTATTCTGCCTTATTCCAAGCATATTGATACCACAGCTTGAAAAAAAGAAAATTTTTCATTTGTTGTCCATTTTTGAAACTATGACCCTTTTGACACAATGCGGACTGAACCGCCATCAGCTGTAATGATGGCCACTAACAAATTCATGGACATACAGAGGTTTCGACTCTTAGCAGTTGTAAAAGCTTATAAAATAGGCATGTTCAGAGGTGGCTTAACTCTGAATGCATATATTCGTGGGACAAATCATGGGGGGGAGGGGGCTTGTCATCAGGTGGTGCGCATGAGCTCCAAATGCATCCGGTGGATTCTGTTGACAAATGCTGGCCAAAATGAAAATTGGCCTGATCCAACAAAATGGCACTCTTTGATTATTATCATCGTCACTTGAGTGTTATTTTCTTTCCAATGAGAACATCAGTAATGATGTGAACGTGTGTTTCAAAGACAGCTACTGCCCATTATCCTTTCTGTCCTTCAAATTAAATAGGAAGCCTCAGGCAGAACATTTGTGGCAAGATAAGATTTATATCAATTCACATGGAAGCATCAAAGAGGCTTAACTGGTGCCATGGATGCAGTGGTTTGTACGTGTTTGCAAAGGGTTCCTATGATCCTTTGCAGCGTGCATTGCTACCATGGAATACATAGAGTGGTTCATTAGCAGAAAGGAAATCCTTAAATCCAGAAAGTTTTTTTTTTGGGGGGGGGGGAATACTGCAGTAGAACTCCAAATGCAGTTGCAGTGTGCAGGCGATGAAGCGTGTAGCAACCACTTCAACTTCAAACCATCATTCCTTCCATGTGGCTATAAAATTGCTCAGTTGTCTAGCCAGGCTTAGATGCTGCTTTCTTTCTCTTTCTTACACTCCGGAGTAATTGTGATTAGTGTTATGTTTGTGCTGAACCTAAACCATGTGTAGCCCAAACTTGACTTTTCAAACCTGCTTTGACTCATGGCGGCTGACATAGCTTCACTGCTAAAAGTGGAGATGGAGGGTGAGAGGACCTCTGAGTATTCCTCGCCTAAGAAAACTGAAATTTCATGGGGTGCTATATGTTGATAGGCAACTTGAAAATGTGTGCGCAGGCACACATGGTACAAATCTTAGAAAATGCATAACCAGACCCTAGAGTGCTCCAGAAATGAAAGAACGGTTTCTATATACATCTGTAAAAGATTTACTGTCCGTGCAAATAACAATATTATTTAAAATGCCTTGGTGGGATGTGATATTCTCCATCCAATTTGAATCTGTTAATGTTAGTTCACTTGTAGAAGTTATCCCTTAGATGTCTGTTTTGTAATGGGACTTTCTCATGTTTTAGGTGATATTACTCTAGCTGCTACTATTGGGGCAGGATGGGCTCTTTAGCCTTATGGCAACCATCCTAGGAGAAGGAAAACTCCCATCCGAAACCCGGGCAGATGGTGCTCGTCTAACCCTGTAAGATAAACCATCTAAGGGAAGGAAACTCTAATCAAACCTACAACCCGAGGATCTTGCTGCCAACGTCCTTGCTTGCTTGGTCCCAGCCGACGAACCTCTGGTTTAAAGGGTGAGGCCAGTTCTGTGCACACTGTGCTTCACCAGAAAAATCCATTGCACAGGCTCGAAGGATACATCCGATCCGATCCCCTCCCCCCAAAAAACCAAGTCCTGTAGTGATAGGCGAGGGACGAAACGGCAGGTGAAAGAAGCACTGGAAGCCGCACACCCAACCCTGCATGCAGGCGGTTCAGGACATTGGTCGCTCAAGACTGACCGGGAGATGACAGTCTTGTTCGGCAGTATCCTGAATGACCAAGCAGCCTTTTAAGGAGAGCACTGCTTGCTCCATACGGAGAGGGGCCTAGAAAAGGTGGCCTAAAGAAAGCTCATCCCCACCCAACCAGTTGGCGAGCCACGGTCAACGGGCATCTTCTGATGCGGTCAAACAAAAACAAAGGTACAAAGGCACAGATTGGCCTCCAAAGGTGCAAACAGATTGACACTTGCATGCTGGAACATCAGAAGCATGCAAGATTCTGCAGATAGTGGACGTCCTGAGCGTCGTTCTGCTCTAATAGCCCATGAACTATCACGACTTAATATAGACATCGCAGCATGATGCTCCAAAGGGCTACAGCAGATCTCGAAGAAGAAGACGGCATCTATATACGTTACCGTGCTGATGGTAGCTTGTTTAACTTAATCCGTCTGAAGGCTCGCCCAAAGGCTCTGAACTATCTAGTCCATGAGCTGCTTTTCGCTGACGACGCTGCCCTTGTTGCCCATACAGAAGCAGCTCTGCAATGCCTAACATCCTCCTTTGCAACGGCTGCAGAGCTGTTTGGGCTGGAAGTCAGCCTGAAGAAAACAGAAGTTCTCTACCAGCCTGCACCACAGGAAGAGCACTATCACCCCCATGTCACCATAGGCAAATCTGTGATTAGGTCTGTCCAGCTGTTCACCTACCTGGGAAGTATCATCTCCTCAGATGCCAAGATCGACAAAGAGATCGATCACAGATTAACAAAGGCATATAGTGCATTCGGAAGGCTTCACAAAAGAGTCTGGAGTAACAAACACCTGAGGCGAAGCACAAAAATCAGTGTGTACAGAGCCATTATACTGTCCATTTTCCTCTGTGGGTCTGAAACATGGGTCACCTATCACCAACATCTATGACTCCTTGAACGCTTTCATCAGCGCTGTCTATGCACAATACTAAACATACACTGGACTGACTATGTGACGAATGTTGCTGTCCTGGAGCAAAGCAGAGATCACCAGCATTGAGGCCATGGTATTGAGAACGCAGCTGCGCTGGGCAGGTCACGTTTCTAGGATGGAGGACCACCACCTCCCACTCGCCACGGGCCAGCGTAAGAGGGGCGCCCCAAAGAAGAGATACAAGGACTCCCTGAAACAACATTTCAAGCTCGGCCAAATTGATCACCAACAATGGTCTGCCCTGGCCTCACATTGGGAAGCATGGAGATGCTCTATCCACAATGCTGCAGCCTCGTTCGAGAACTCACGCCGAACAAGTCTTGAAGAGAAACGACAACGCAGAAAGAACCACAACTTGGAAACATCACCTAAGGAGACTTTCTGCTATGCTTTCTATAACTGGACTTGTTTATCTTGGATCGGCCTTTTTAGTCATCAACGTGCTTGTAGTAAGTGTGGGATGAGTCCTTCCTGAATCTTCGTTAGTGAAGAAAAGCCAGAGACTATTGTAACAGCTATGTGAACTTTGTGTTAGATGATCCAGAGCCACCGCAGATGTATTTGAGTTGAGTAGGTAGAGGTGACTTGTTTGTTACATACATAGATATGTTGGCAGTCTTTAAAACTTCTGGGTGAAAGCAAAAGAGTTAAGTTTTTTCCCTCTTTCAAGGCTGTATGGAGCATGCTTTAACTCTCTTCGGGCATCTGTGTTTTGACTTTGAATGGTATGCTGCTCAGTTTGGCTTGTGGAGACTTGAATCTGGCTAGATTTTTCCAGGCTGGCTCAGAAATATTGTCGGGATATAAAGTTCTCCAAACAAATCCTGGGCTACTGGTGTTGGCTTCTTTGTGTATCTCATTTTAAACTAGTGTCTTCTGATTGCATTTGTTCTCTATAATGTAAGTGAAACAACTGTATGTCAACTGAGGTGTTCCATTGACTACTAAAGTATAGTACTGACCCTTGTAAAAGTTTGAATTGAGGCTGCTTAGGAGTTCATTAGCTTGGTTGAGTGCTAGTTGGCTTGTCTTTTGAATAAAATGGCAAGTCAAAATAGGAAGTAAGTAATAATAGTAAGTTTGACATAGCAAGGCCACAGGTGAGGAAATTCAGAATCAGTTGCATTCCTTTTTATCTGTTTGTAAACATTGATGGTTTTTTTTTTTACTATTTTGATCACCCAAAATGACATGACTTTTTTCATACCATACTAGTTTAATTCTATTTTAATGACCACTGCTGCATGTTTTTAACTGTACTGTTTTTTTCAATTTGTAATCCTCTTTGTATCCCAGTTTTTTGGGGAACGTGGATATTCATAGAATCATAGAATCATAGAGTTGGAAGAGACCACAAGGGCCATCCAGTCCAACCCCCTGCCATGCAGGAACTCCAAAGCATCCCCGGCAGATGGCCATGCAGCCTCTGCTTAAAGACCTCCAAGGATGGAGATTCCACCACACTCCGAGGGAGCGTGTTCTACTGTCGAACAGCCCTTATTGTCAGGAAGTTCCTCCTAATGTCTAGGTGGAATCTCTTTTCCTGCAGTTTGCATCCATTGTTCCGCGTTCTAGTCTCTGGAGCAGCAGAAAACAAGCTTGCTCCCTCCTCAATATGACATCCCTTCAAATATTTAAACAGGGCTATCATATCACCTCTTAACTTTCTTTTCTCCATACTAAACATCCCCAGTTCCCTAAGGCGCTCATCATGGGGCATGGCTTCCAGACCCTTCACCATCTTAATTGCCCTCCTTTTGACACGCTCCAGTTTCTCCACATCTTTTTTGAATTGTGGTGCCCAGAACTGGACACAGTATTCCAGGTGGGGCCTGACCAAAGCAGAATAGAGTGGCACTATTACTTCCGTTGATCTAGATACTATAGTTCTATTGATGCAGCCTAAAATTGCATTGGCCTTTTTAGCTGCCGCATCACATTGTTGGCTCATGTTCAACTTGTGGTCTTCTTGGACTCCTAGATCCCTTTCACATGTATTTTCATTCAGCCAGATGTCCTCTATTTTATATCTGTGCATTTCATTTTTCTGCCCTAAGTGCGGTACCTTACATTTCTCTGTGTTGAATTTCATTTTGTTAGCGTTGGCCCAGCTTTCTAGTCTATTCAGGTCATTTTGAATTTTGATCCTGTCCTCTGGGGTATTAGCTACTCCTCCTAATTTGGTGTCATCTGCAAATTTAATAAGTACGCCCCCCAATTCTGTCATCCAAGTCATTAATAAAGATGTTGAATAGCACTGGGCCCAGGACAGAGCCCCGTGGGACCCCACTGGTCACTTCTTTCCAGGTTGAAAAGGAGCCATTGTTGAGCACCCTTTGAGTTCGGCCAGTCAACCAATTACAAATCCATGTAACAGTTACCTTGTCTCGCCCACATTTTGCAAGCTTGTTTGTAAGAATGTCATGGGGGACCTTGTCAAAGGCCTTACTGAAATCAAGATATAACAACAACATAAAAACTGAGCTTACCTTTGACCTTGAAGGTGTCAGTGTCAGAAGAAACTTCAGGATCAATAGGCTCTTCATTGGCTTCAGGTCAATCAGCTTAACAGAGTCAGAGTTCATTGGTAATGGACCAGGACCTACTGTGCCACCTTCTCCTTGGGCATGGGTACTACTGCCTCTAGCAAGAAGGGGCAGATTTTTATTCAGTCATCAAGTTCCAAACAGAATAGTGACTTAGACTTTTCAGTCTAAGGAAGGCAATAAATAGAGAATACCATTGTTTGACTGTTCTGGGCTGCTACTTTTATGCCTCAACTGGCACAGGAGTTTGGATCACCAGTAACCAGACTTGTAGGATAGCAATTTCAGTGGAAGAAGATGTTTCCAATTTCCCCCCTCGTTTCTCCACGATCAGAAAAACGTGGCAAAAAACGGCTAAACCACAAAGCAAGATGCCTTGTGGCTTAGCATATTAAAGCTGCAAAGCCTGTTGCTGACTGTTTCCCCAAGGTTATGGTTGCTTCAGTCACCCTTCACCATTAGGCTTGGCTGTATGCCACAGAGCTAACTGAAGAGATGATCAGAAATACATGATCTCCCTTTGATAGTGAGGTAGTATTTAGGTGGTGCCATGGACCATCTGTTCATGGCATGTTTGACTTAGAGCAAGGTAGGTTTGTGTGTCCAGACCCAACCTTCATGACCATGGAGATCTCACTGGAAGCAGCCTTCTTCCTCTTGTGTTTGTAAGCCTTCAAGTTGGCTATTGACTTATGGCAACACCATGAATTCCATAGGGTTTTCTTAGTCAAGGAATACTCAAGAGTTCCTTCCTCTGAAATATAGCCTACGGCACCTGGTGTTCATTGGCGGCCCCTTCTCAAAGTACTACCCATGGATAACCTTACAGTTTCCAAGAAGAGACAGGATCAGGTGCCTGCTTAGCTTCTAAGGAAAGACAGGATCTGGTGCCTTATTCCATGTCTAAATCTCTGTCCCATTAACCAAGATGTACATTGCAGCATTCTTCCCTACAACCAAACCCTTTTAAGCAGGCTTGATACAATTTACCTTCTTCATCCAACAAATCATCTGGAGACTTTAAATTTCATCTGATACAGAGATCATGCTGCAGATCCCGCTCTAAGACCTAAGTAGTGTGACCTGGGCTAGAGCTCTCCCAGCTGGGTATGCTGTACAGGAGCAGGTCAGGGGAAGTGGGCGAGGGGAGGAGTTGCCTTGATTCACAAAAGCACCATTACCTTGACCAGGAGAACCATCCGTGGAACTGCCTGCATCAAGTGTATTACCTGACCCTGAAGGCCAGGGACAGTTTAGGGATTCTGTTGGTCTACTGTCCACCCCGTAACCTAATAGACTCCCTGACCGAGCTGACACAGCTGGTCTCGGAGCTGGCGTTGGAGTCCCCCAGACTTCTTGTCCTGGTCGACCTCAACATCCCCTTTGAGGCCAGCTTATCAGATCAAACAGGTGCAGCTTGGGTTCATGGATACCATGACGACCATGGGCCTGTCCCAGCTGGTCACAGGGCCGACACGTAGTGCGGGTAATACACTCAATGTAGTCTTTTGTACGGACCAGGAAGTTCCGTGAGCAGAGGTCATTGCCACCTCTGCCCTGTCATGGACGGACCATTTTCTGGTAAAGGTGGAATTAAAGGCTACTACCTATATCCTCCTCGGGGGTGGAGGACCTATTAAAATGGTCCGCCCTCGAAGGCTGATGGAACCCAAAAGGTTCCAGGAAGCCCTAGAGGGTTATATGGTTGGGTCTGACGGCGACTCTGTTGATGCATGGAACAACGGTCTTACCAGGGCTATAAACAGTATCACTCCTGAGCGTCCTCTCCAGCTCACTCCCAATAGGAAGTGTTGGTATACTCAAGATCTAGGAAGGATGAAGCCATCTGCGAGACAACTAGAGCGCCGCTGGCGGAGACACCAACGTTTATCTGACAGGACACTCCTTAGTGACCTTCTTCGTTCCTATGGAGTGGCAATCGATGCAGCAAAGAATTCGTTCTATGCTTTGCGGATTGCATCGGCAGAGTCTCATCCAGCAGAATTGTTCAGTGTGGTTAGAGAGCTAACGCAGCCTTCTCCAAGCCTGAACCCATTGTTGGAACCAACTAATAACTGCTGTGACGCTTTTAATGACTTTTTTGCCGATAAAATCTCTCGGATAAGGGCTGATCTTGAAGCCAGCACTGGAACAGAAGTTGTAAGAGAGACATTCAGTGACACCAGGAACGAGCTTAGACTGGATCACTTTCAGCTTGTATGTACCAAGGAAGTGGACAAACTTCTTGGATGTGTTAGGAGTACAACGTGCCCTCTTGAACCCTGCCCATCTTGGCTGACTGCTCAGGAAGGGAATGCAGTGGTGGTGTTACTACAACTCATCATCAATGCATCCCTCAGGGACGGGAAATTCCCCCACCAACTTAAGCAAGCAGTGGTGAGACCACTGCTGAAAAAACTCTCCCTGGATCCCCTGATAAGAAATAACTATAGACCTGTCTCGCTACTACCATTTTGGGGCAACGTGATCGAGAGGGCAGTTGCCCTCCAATTCCCGGCAGTTTTGGATGAAGCCAATTATCTAGCCATTCTGTCTCCTATGCTATTTAACATTTACATGAGATCATCCGGAGACATGGGGTGCGGTGTTATCAGTATGCTGATGACACCCAAATTTATTTCTCTATGTCTCTGACAGAAGCTGTGACTAAGGATGGCATCTTTCATCTGAATGCCTGTCTTGAGTCGATAATGGGCTGGATGAGGGAAAACAAGCTCAGGTTGAATCCAGAGAAAACGGAGGTACTCGCGATAGTTACCCCAAGTCCAGGGATGGAAATTTATCAACCAGTCCTTGATGGGGTCACACTTCCCCTTAAATGACGAGGTTTGCAGCTTGGGAGTCCTTCTGGACTCGTCCCTACAACTGACATCGCAGGTAGAGGCAACATCCAGAAGTGCCTGGTATGAACTTTGGTTAATACACCAGTTGCGTCCCTACCTGGACAGAAAGGACCTTGAAGCAGTGGTACATGCACTGATAATCTCTCATTAAGACTTCTGTAATGTGCTCTACATAGGGCTACCTTTGTACCAAGTTCGGAAGCTTCAATTGATCCAAATGCAGCAGCCAGGTTGCTTACGGGGGCATCCAGAATGGATCATATTACCCCCATATTAAAATCTTTACACTGGCTGCCAATCAGCTTCCAGGCGCAGTACAAAGTGTTGGTCCTTACCTTTAAAGCCCTACATGGCTTGGGCCCGAGTTACTTGAGGGAATGCCTCTCCCTACACAATCCGCCCTGCACTCTCAGAACATCAGGGAAAAACTTATTGGATTATAATCATACAAGAATGACTATGACTTCCCAGAAGGCCTTCTCAGTGGCGGCTCCGAAATTATGGAATGACTTGCCAGAAAAGATCTGTCTCATCCCCATCTTAGAGGCCTTTAAGAAGGCACTTAAGACTGATCTCTTCCGGCGAACCTATCCACCAGACCTTTTATAAACGATTTCCAGCAACGGCTTGTGTGTGTGATCTCGTCTTTGGCGCTGTATATCATAAGGCTAATTCCCTGTAGATAGATAATGTGATTGTAAGGCATGTAAAGTAGTAGTATAGAATAAGATGTTTTAATTTTTATATGGTAATGTAGAATGTATTTTTATGATATTTATTGTATTACTGTTGTAATTGTTGACTCTGTTGGAATCCCGCCTCGATCTGTAGGGAGAGGTGGGAAATACAAATAAAATTTTATTATATTATTATTTTCCATCTGGGGTGCCTCTTCTTTATTGCCCCCTTAACAGCTGGCACATCATCACTAGCAATATCAATACATGATAGTTTGTTTTGCCCCACTCTGGGCTTTATGTCCAACACTTGTCCAAAGTTCTGAGAACAAAAGTAAAAACCTTGCTACAGAAGGATTTGAAAGTTTGCTTCCAACAGAAAACGAAATTTGTTGGGTATATCTCCTAGCATTTCACAGTGGCAAAACAAGGTAAAGGCCTTCATCTCATAATGTGTCGCCAAGATGTCAGTTGTTGCATCACCCCAGAGATATTCCGGATGGTCCCGCTTCAGCCAGTTCTGCGGCTACTTCGCTAATACAATTGATTTGCAGTCATAGATCTGAAGGACACATACTTTCCATCATCGTCTGTCCACAGCAATCACAAGTTTTTCTATGCTGCAATGGGACATCATTTTGCATTACAAGATTCTGCCTTTGGCTTATTGGCTGCAGTGTGCATGGGACATTGCGCTACACAGAACCAAGGTAGGAAGATCATACTCCATGGTTGCTTTTCTCTTTTTGGAATGTTACATATCTCTGGCCATGCTGTGCTGAGATGTCAAGCCCTTCTCTCAACAACCTGCATGTTGTGGTTAGTTTGCTTCACTTATTATTGGACAAAGCATGACGTTAACTTCCAGATCCTTTATAAACTTCCTTTTGAGTGGCAGGCCATAGTGCAGAAAAACACAGTGATCTTTGAAGGAAACTGGGATAGCATTCTTTCAATGCAAGGAACAGTTCTTGAATTTGCTTGTGCAAGGTCCTGGTGTTGGCAAGCGGTTTGTGGGTAGAATGCTCTGTACTGGAGCCGACCTGTCCCAGGAAGTTTATATAAGGCTCCCAGCTAATAGGAAGGCTGGGCTGAGAGCCAAGCAAGCTCTGAGAAATTCCTGAGGAAACAGGAGAAGGTTTTCAAGTGATTTCAAAGCACCTTCCAGTGGTGGAGGCCTCCTCGCAGTTGGTCTGGAGATCTAGATGCAACCTGAGTAGGAAACAGCATCTCGTTGGGCTGAACCTGGATTGCATTTTTAAAGATGACCCTGATATTTTGAAGTCGAAGGCTTTCATGGCCGGCATCTATAGGTTTTTTTGTGGGTTTTTCAGGCTATATGTCCATGTTCAATAATAATAATAATAATAATAATATCAAATTTTATTTATAGCCCGCTCCTCTGTCAACCAACCGGAGCAGGTTGCAACAATTAAAAATACAAGGTAAAATATACAGTGACCCATACCCAACCACCCACCCCTTAAAATTAGATTAAACTAACATCAAAATTAAAAACAGCATAATTAAAATTCTCACAGCATAAAACAGTAGTTGGATTGCATGGTCGTCAGGGGTCGAGATGTTAAACATTGAGGGGAGAGCTTGACCCACTAACAGAGCTGGGAGTTAAGGACTTTCTGGGAAGGCCTTTTTGAGAAGGCCTGCCGGAAGAGATGCGTCTTTATGGCTTTTTAAAAGCAATCAAGAGATGTAATAAGACGCATCTTATCCGGTAGGCCATGCATTTTCTGAAGATGCCAGCCACAGATGCTGGCGAAACATCAGGGATAAACTCTTCTAGAACATGGTCATATAGCCTGAAAAAAAACCCACAAATATCTATGACCCTGATATTGTTGATGTGTTCACGTTGTATGGAGCTTTGTGGTTAAAAAGAAAACACTTTCAAGAAGAAATACAACAGACACATTTAAATAAGTTTCTGAGTTGAGCACTAATGTGTATATTCTGTACTTTGAGCTTCTTTTAGCTGACTTGCTTTGATCGCTGTCACGATATTTTATAAATAAAGGATTCAGGCAGGGCACCCCAGGATGCCCCATTCAGTAATGAGGAAATGATGGCATTGGCAGCTGGAAGCCCCAGGTGTGTGCCTGCGAAAGAGGGAGGCAGTTTAGAAACTCCAGCTCTGTAATCTGGGTTTTACTGAAAAGATTGTTACTGATAGCCCTGGGATTTGGCATCTATATAAGTATGCAAGCCGTGCTCCATTTAAGCTTGAGGGTTCATGTCAGTTCATTTGCCTTGGAAAAGGGGCAGGCAGCATCTTGCATTTGCTGGCCTTGATCCCAGCTGCCAAGCATTGGGCAATCTTCAAATGGTAGCATTTTCGTTCATGCAGAGGCAAAAACCTCCCACCTAGCAAAGGGAGTAGGAATATAAGGATTGCCATGCTTCCGAGCTGGCAAAGGGTGTAGGGAACATATGAATTGTCATGCTGATACATTGTTCGCAGCAGTGGGCTAGTCAGAGTCCTTTCGTGTTGGTTTATTGCCAGTTTGATGCATTCTTTTAAAAAATATATTACGGACTATTCCAAACAAACAATCCATCATATACACTAACATAAAATCAATTGGACAAATACAGAAGCCATTCAAACCCAATCACATACATCTTACCATTCACAAACCTTCTTTACTTTCTCTCCTTGACTTTCTTTCTTCCTTTCTATCCCAACTCTTCCTCTTCCTATCCCTTCTCACCCTTCCTTACTGCTTACCATTTTCCTACCTCCTATTCTCTAAAATTCTCTTCCTTGGCCCATCCCTCCTAGCCATCACATTCATCCAGTTTGATGTATTCTTAAACTACTTGCTTTTTTTGCTTGGAGATCCTCTATAGAGCCTTTGGCTAATAATCATTGGTAGCTCTTGGTCTTGAATTTGCCTTGTTCATTGGTGGAGGCATCTAGGGGACTTCACTTCGTATGGTAGTCATAAATCTCACAAGTTCATTAAATGAAGAATTGCTTCTATCAGTTATGGTTATGCTGCAGATGACCTTCTTAAGTTCTGGTATTTGTTAGAGCCAGTGTGGTATAGCAGCTTGAGCATTGGACTAGGATTCTGGTGACCAGAGTTCAAATCCCTACTCAGCCATGGAAAGCCACTGGGTAACCTTGGACAAGACACTCTCTCTTAGCCTCAGAGGAAGGCAAAGGCAATCTCCCTCTGAAGAAAACTCCAAGAAAACTCTGTGATTGTTTTGCCTTAGGGTAGGGCTGCACAACATATGGCCCGGGGGCTGCAGGCGGCTGGCCAAAGGATTTCGGGTGGCCCACAAGGATGTGGAACCACTTCAAGGCTCCTGCACTGCTCAGCCCTCTCCTGAGGATAAGGCCATGCCCTACAAGGCTTCTCCGGCCGCTGCTAGGCTTTCTCCTGAGGAGAAGTCCAGGTGGAGGATGGGAATGGGTGAATGTTTGTAATGCTCCTCCGCTGCTTGGCTTTCTCTTGAGGAAAGGACCAGGCAGAGGAGGAGGAGGATGACATTAATATTAATAATATTAATACTAATTAAGTAATTAATTAATATTTAATTAAAACTGATCTGCGGCCCGAAGTAGTTAACCTATTTCAATTTTGGCTCCTTCTTACTGCCTAGTTGTGCAGGTCTGCCTTAGGGTTCACTATAAGTCAGAAACAACTTAAAGGCCACAACAACAGCATGTGTTACTGTGACCAAAGATCTCCCTACAATGTTTATTATTTTACAACTCTTTTATTACCCTACATCTCTATCTTTGCTGTCCAGATTGAATAATCTGGCCTTCCTCAGCATAGTGAGGAAGTGAGGATGAGTGGAATTGTAGTCTAATACATGTGGAAAACACCAAGGTGGGAAGGAAGGACACCTAAAAAGAATAGCTCCAGATGCTTTCTGGAGGCTGGGGATTGAAAGTCTTTCATTGATTTATGCTTTCTTTTTTCTGTAGAAAAGAACTTCTGATTTGAGAATTATACTTTTTTGAGATGGTATGACCAGAATTGTATGTGGTGTTCTAAGATTATTTGCAGTGGTTTTTGTTTTGTTTTTCTCTAAAATATAAAGCTGTTTTAAGAGGTGGGAAAGTAAAAGTTTGGGTGGTGTTTACAAGAATTTAAAAAGGTTACAATTCCTGGCTGAGCTGGTATGCTCAGTAGAAAAAGGAATGCAGAACTATAAATACCAGGGCAGGTAATGGAGTAACTTTGCTGAACATGGTAGAACTAAAAAGAGGGTTGAAACAGCTAGATGCCAACATAGACCAGTAGTTTTGCCACTGGATTTCTGGATGCTCTGGAGTCTTCCAGAATCTATTTATGGATTTCTTAATGAGATCATATCCGTTTGCTGGAGGACAGAGCTGCGCATACCGTACAATGTTTCACATTGTTTGTTGTAGTTAACTGTCCTCAAGTCAAGTTCAACTCATGGTGGTCCAGTGGATGAGTTACTTCCAAGATCCCATCCTCAAGTCAAGTTCAACTCATGGTGGCCCAGTGGATGAGATACTTCCAAGATCCCATAGGCTCCCTAAACTACCCTGCTGTCTCAGGTGTGGTTCACAATGCTGTCCCATTGCAAGTGTTTCAGTTACTAGATCAATTGGGTTCTGTACATGGGAGATGGGTGCCATCTTTTCCTCCATCTTAGGCAGAAAAAAACATTTTGGCCTAGACCCGAGTGAGCATCATGTCATGTAGTGTGATGGTGTTTTGTCTCGAATGTCATGGGAATGATGTAGCTCTCCAGATGTCTTTGGACTGCAGCTTGCAGCATTCCTCATGACTGACTATGCCCGCTAAGGCTGCTGGGAAATGCAGCCCAAAAGCATCTGGAGCGTGGTGTGATTCCCCGTGCTGTTTCTATTAAAAATCTGCAAAAAAACAGAGGTTCTTAGCTGCCATGTCAGACTTCTTGCAGAGTTGGCTCATATAAAGCTAAGTTTAAACCAAAAGACTTTTTAAAAAAAATCCCGTTTTTATAAAATAGATTATCTGTAAGTGTTTTTTAAAGTCTGGCTATTACTACTATTTTCCAACCCTCCTCCTGGAAGAACAATGACTTTTTGAATTTAAATATTTTAACTTTAACAGTTTCTTGGCACGTGTTCATTAATAGACTAGTATCCAGTGTCATTCGCTTCTTTTCAATCATTTTATTTTATAGTGCAAAATAATAATAATATTTATTTGTATCCCGCCTCTCCCTGTATTCGATCGAGGCAGGTAATTGGATCGAGGCGGGTATGGTTTCTGCCATTCAGAATGGTTTCTGCCATTCAGAAACAAATCTTTCCATTAATGTAACTTCAAACCAAACAACTTGCTTTAAAAGAGCATTTTTAAAAGAAGAATTATTAAGCTAGCGGCCATAACACCTGAGCTGCATTTTGCCATGTTCTTATTTAGTCCTGTATTGATGTTGTCCTGTACTCTGGTGTAAAGGCTACCAACTTGTCAATAAAATTCCCAAAATTTGATTAAAAGATGTGAATCATATCAAAGCCTAATTACTTTAGATTGTTTATTTTAGAAAGCATTGGGAAATGGTTGATCAAGCTTTCTAGTAGATAAAATAATGTTTCACACTATTAAATTGACATAGAGGGAACAAGACAAACAGTGTAAGGACCCAACTATAGGAGCCAAAAAAACATGCACAGGCAGCAAGTGAAGGAGACACATGATCTTAGACGTCTCTACAGTAATGCACAGAGCATAGGAAATAAACAGGACAAACTTGAACTCCTAGCACAACAAAGCAAATATGATATAATAGGCATCACTGAAACCTGGTGGGATTAGTCTCACGACTGGAATATAGAAAGAAAGGGATATAACCTTTTAAAGAGAAACAGGCCAAACAGGAAAGGAGGAGGAATATCATTATATATCAGGGATATTTACGCCAGTGAAGAGATCCAGGACATCAATACTGGAAGCCAAGTGGAGAGCATCTGGATAAAAATTAAAGCAGAGGAGAAGCAACAGGGATGTTACTGTGGGAGTTTACTACAGACCCCCAAATCAGATGGAGGAATTGGATAATGTTTTTCTAGAACAGATGACCACACACTTGGAAAAGAGAGATGTAGTAGTGAGGGGGGACTTCAACTATCCAGATATTTGCTGGAAGTCAGACTCAGCCAAATCCGCAAGGTCTAACAAATTCCTCACTTGCCTCAAAGACAATTTCATTTGTCTTTGAGGCAAGGGATCAGCTATTTTGGATCTGATCTTAACCAACAGGGAAGACCTAGTTGGTGGGATGCAAGTGCTGGGATCCTTAGGTGGGAGTGACCATGTTCTCCTGGAGTTTGTTATACAGTGGAAAGGAGAAGCCAGGCAGAGTCAGACATGAATTCTAGACTTTAGGAGAGCTGATTTCAATAAACTTAGAGAAATACTGGGGGTGATCCCATCGTCGGGAATACTAAAAGAGAAGGGAGTTCAGGATGGATGGGAGTTTCTCAAAAAGGAGATACTGAAGGAACAATTTCAAACAGTTCCAATGAGGAAGAAAAATGGGAGCTGTCTCAAGAAACCAGTATGGATGATTAAGGAACTTTTAACTGAGCTAAGTTTTAAAAAGAACATGTATAAGAAATGGAAAAATGGGGAAATCACAAAAGAGGAATTCAAACAAATAGCCAGCATGTGTAGGGAGAAAGTCAGAAAAGCTAAAGCGCAGAATGAACTCAGGCTCGCTAGAGAGGTTAAGAACAATAAAAAGGGCTTTTTTGGATATGTCCGCAGCAAATGGAAGAAGAAGAAAACGGTAGGACCACTGTGTGCAGAAGATGGCAAATACAAACAGGGGACAGAGAAAAGGCAGAATTACTCAACACCTTCTTTGCTTCAGTCTTCTCAGAAAAGGCAAAGGGTGTTCAAGCTGAGGACAATGGAGCAGAGGACAGAATAGGGGAATTTCAGCACAATAAGTAAAGAGATAGTACAGGAATACCTGGTTAATCTAAATCAATATAAGTCTCCAGGACCAGATGAACTACATGCAAGGGTTCTAAAAGAACTGGCATATGTAATATCAGAACCATTGGCAATAATCTTTGAGAAATCTTCGAGAACAGGAGAAGTCCCAGCAGACTGGAGGAGGGCAAATGTTGTCCCCATCTTCAAAAAGGGGAAAAAGAGGATCCCAACAATTACTGTCCAGTTAGTCTGACATGAATACCAGGAAAGATAATTAAACAGGAAGTCTGTGAACATCTAGAAGGCAATGCCATAATCACAAAAAGTCAACATGGATTTCAGAGTAATAAGTCATGCCAGACAAACCTGATCTCTTTTTTTTGATAAAATAACCAGCTTGGTAGATGAAGGGGATGCTGTGGATATAGTATATCTTGATTTCAGTAAGGGCTTTGACAAAGTTTCCCATGACATTCTTGCAAACAAGCTTGTAAAATGTGGGCTAGACGAGGCAACTGTTAGGTGGATCTGTAATTGGTTGACTGGCCGAACCCAAAGGGTGCTCAGCAATGGTTCATTTTCATCCTGGAGGGAAGAGACAAGTGGGGTCCCACAGGGTTCTGTCCTGGGCCCAGTGCTATTCAATATATTTATCAATGACGTGGATAACAGAATTGGGAGCATACTCATCAAATTTGCAGATTACGCTAAACTATGAGGAGTAGCTAATACCCCAGAAGACAGGATCAAAATTCAAAATTATCTGAAGTATAGAAGTATAGTGTCTAGATCAAGGGAAGTAATAGTGCCACTCTACTTTGCTTTGGTCAGGCCCAACCTGGAATACTGTGTCCAGTTCTGGACACCACAATTCAAAAAAGATGTGGAGAAACTGGAGCGTGTCAAAAGGAGGGCGACTAAAATGGTGAAGGGTCTGGAAACCATGCCCTATGAGGACCGCCTTAGGGAACTGGGGATGTTTAGCCTGGAGAAGAGAAGCTTAAGAGGTGATATGATAGCCCTGTTTAAATATTTGAAGGGATGTCATATTGAGGAGGGAGGAAGCTTGTTTTCTGCTGCTCGAGAGACTAGAACACGGAACAATGGATACAAACTGCAGGAAAAGAGATTCCACCTCAACATTAGGAGGAACTTCCTGACAGTAAGGGCTGTTTGACAGTGGAACACACTCCCTCAGAGTGTAGTGGAGTCTCCCTCCTTGGAGGTCTTTAAGCAGAGGCTGGATGGCCATCTGTCGGGTATACTTTGATTGGGAGTTCCTGCATGGCAGGGGGTTGGACTGGAAGGCCTTTGTCGTCTCTTCCAACTCTATGATGTAATAAGCAGGGTTCATTTTTTTCATTAAAACATTAATGCAAAAAACGATTTACACAAAAAACAACACCAAACCCTAATTTTTTAAAACTGTTTTTTTCTCTCAACCCTGATTCCTTGCCAGACAAAAGAGGGTGTGTTAATCTAGAAAACTGTAAAACTCTGAAGAGCTTCCCTTACTATTGGAACTATCATTTCTCTTTTGTGTTACTCCCTGAACAATTTTCAGGCCCTTCCACACTACATAATTATTCCACTTTAACTGGATGACTGCAGTTTATGGAATTCTGGGGTTCCTATTCAAATACTCTGAGTGTATCAGTCTGTAGAATGAGTACGGAGAGAGATCTTGTAGCACCTTTGAGACTAACTGAACTAAAGAAATTAATAGCATGAGGTTTCGTAGACTTTGGTCTACTTCCTTAGATGCAGTTAGTAGAAAGGAGCACTGTGGTTCATAGTTAAAATAATAAATAATAAAACTTTTATTTCTGTCCTGCTTTTTGTATGTACAATCAAAGCAGCATACAATGGTTAAAAATACAAATATATACATATACAAAATCCCCCCTTAAAACAGGATTAAACAATTATAATATTAAAATTAATTAATTAAAACTCCTATTAACACAATTAAAATTAACAGTCTGCAAAGTTGTCACAACCAGAGTTGCATTGATCTGGAAAAAATATGAGGGGTCTTTACATGGCCGGGGGCTGTTCTGGGAAGGCCTGCCAGAAGAGATCCATCTTGACAGCTTTCTTGAAGCTATCTAAGTTGGATATTTGACAGATCTCATTCAGTAGGCCATTCCATAAGGTGAGAGCAACAGCTGAAAAAGACCTCTGGGAGGTCACAAACAATCTGGTCCAGACCAGTTGTAATAGATTCCTCCCAGAGGATCTGAGTGTACAGGGCGGATTGTATGGAATTCCTTAAATAGGTTGGCCCTAAGCCATGTAGAGCTTTAAAGGTGATAACCAATACCTTGTACTGTGCCCAGAAACTGATGGGCAACCAGTGGAGTGACTAGTTAAGGGAGCCACTGAAGAAGCTCTTTGACTAAACTTCAGCTCCCAAGATTCGGTAAGATGGGATCATGATGGTTAAGATAGAATCATGGCCCTATAATTGTGTAGTGTGAAAGGGTCCTTAATCCAGTGTCTCCACTTGGAGCTTTCCACCTTGGGGTGACCCTACTAGGAATCTAGACTTTTTACAGTCGAGTCTTCTGACGCTATTACTGTCAGTGTCCCTGACAAAATCAAGCCCCCTCACTATGAAAAGATGTCCAAGTGTGGGAGAGAGAAAATAAATAAATAAAAAGCTGTATATGCCATTTATTTGCACTGTGGATTAAATTAGGAAATTGCATGTCCTATAAAAAAAACCCCACTGCATTGAAAAAAACGTTCTTGTGCTAATATATAACCAAACCTGTCCAACTTTCCTAATCTAGGTGTTCAGTCTAAACACTCTTCCATATGCCTACTGTATATACTCATGTACAAGTCTAGAAATTTTAGTCCAAAAATTGACCCAAAAAACTTGGGCCGACTTATCCACAGGTCAATGTACTGTACTTTAACTCAAGGAATTATCCTCTTTCTCTGAATAGAGTGGTAAAAGGCGAGAGCTTAGTCCATCCTGGGAGCACCAAAAAGAAGAATGGATCCCCTCTACTCTTTCATTGATCCAGCCTTTAGGATGAGTACAAACAGCCATGCCTGCCAGAATTTTATAAATTCTTTGGCGTCATTTCACTTTGCATCATCTTTTACATCCTTTGTTACATGCCCCTAAGTTTTACCCTCGACTTATCCATGAGTCATATCAAAATCCATAATTTTGGCCCCAAATCCTGCCCTCAACTTAGACATGATGTCGCCTTAAAGTCGAATATAAGCGGTGCGTTATACCTTTATGGAACTCATGTTGCATGGTTTTCCCCATAGTGTTCTAGGCAGAATTTGGATTTTTAATGATTTTTGTTTTTTTACACAACTTCAACCTAGCCTTAGGCCAAAGCAACGCATATTCGAGTGTCTGCTAAATTGAATTAAATGAAGGGATGGGGTGGAGAGAAAGGAAAGGACTGCTTTAATGCATGCAGGGCGAGCAGAATAGCTTGCCATTTGTGTGCCTGGCAGGGCAGGGCTTCTAATTGAGGCCAAACAGCTGGAAATCCCTTTTGTACTTCCGTGTTCCCATCTCTGACATGATAATTAAACCCCTGAGACACACAGACTGTTCCGACTCGTAATGCTCTTTACTTTGACTGTCTACGTCGGGTCAGGAAAATTAAAGCAAGCATAGAAATACGTCGATGGTGGGAGGGGTGTTTTTGTTTTTTAATAATATTCTGATTAAAAAAGGCCATTTACCGAGCAAAATACCTATCATTATCACGCACAGGGAGGGAGGTTTGCAAGGATTCTTTGGAGGTGGTGTCTCTGTGCCTTCCAGTCAAAGCTCCCTTTCAGCTTTTAAGTGTCCAGTCACTCAAGGAAAAGAGTGGAAGACATGTTTTGTCCTTTCCTCTCAGGGATCTCAAGATGCAAAGCTTTTAAGAACTAGCAGTGTTGGTTCGTTTACATGGGTGCATGAGAAGTGAACGTGGTTGGAGAACAATTTGAGACCCTGTAGCGCCTTTGAGGCTAACTGAAATCAAGAAGTTGGCAGCATGAGTTTTTTTAGACATCCGTCAACTTCCTCAGATTAATGCTACCAACTTCTTTCTTTCAGATAGGAGTTTATCACGCTGAGGCTAATTTCGGCATTAAAGAGTGATTAAAGTGCATTTAAAGCATCCCACAAATAAAGCAAAAATGGTGAGTAATTGTACGAATGATTATCACACGCAATTGCACAAATAAAGTAATACTGGAGATGCATTGTCACTGAAATCCCAAGAGTAAAAAGATGCTCATTAATGCTTCTTTGTGACCACTTTAATGTGAAATTGTTTCATGTAATTGCACGATTTTTCTGCGATATTCACAGGCTAAACTCCCGATCTCCTTCGTGTGATAAACTTCTTGGTCTCAAAGGTGCTACAAGATCTCTCCACATACCAATTCTACAGACTAACACGGCTATATCTTTGTATTTTAGACCCTGTTCTGGATGATCCTAGCCATTGAGAAGCAGGTTGGTTGCTAGTTATTAAGCACCACTTCTCTATTTATATAGCCTTAGCTGCATTCTAGTTTGGGTTAAATTTGAATGTTGGGGGATAAGTTCCTCATCTCCTCTTTTCTACCTTTCTTCCCTTTAATCTTCTTAATTTCTTGCTTACGTGACTGAAGAAGACAAGCATCTGGATTTTCTGTGATGTCTCCCATAATTTCTGCTTTCTGGAATAGGCTAGGGATGGGCAATCTTAAATTTGGCCTTACCAGAGTTTCTCAAATAGTTAGCCTGCTTCACCTTGATACCATCATTTGGTTATCTCCCTGCTTTTGTAGGAATGTTTTTTCCCAATTTTAAAAGGTTGAAGGTCCTCTATTTACTAACAGTAAGAGCTTTAAGCTAATATATGCTAGTGTTTTTGGTGTCATATTTTTGCCTGCGGGCCCAGGAATGTGACCCACAAGAACTTATCTGAAATTGAATTTATTCCTCAAGGTGAAAGAGGTTCCCCACCCCTGGAATAGACAGCAGAGAAGTGGTTTAACTTGATATAAGCCTGTGTTTATAAACCTGGCTTAAGTCTTGTTCTAGCTGTGCACTGAGAGCTTCTATAGCTTGAATATGATGAACTTAAAGTCAAAATATGAATCGTCCAGCTAGAATGATGTGCTAACTGACCTTTGCTTCTGGGATATATTAGTGGAAATGTTTGCATGATTAAGTCCCGCTGTAATGACCTTGTTGGAGAAGGAGACTTTCTGCAGACAGTGACTGGTGACCCTGCCCAAGTCCCAGTATCTTATGTCATACTTTTCATTTCCCAGAGCTATAAATAAAAGCAAGCCCGCCTGTGCTTTTCTTTTTTAACTGGAGGCAACCCCATAAGCTTTCTTCTCCAGGTCTGTTCAAGCTGGGACATGAGGGAATTCCTAAGAGGATTACGGCAGCTTACTCAATATAGGTCTTGAACTTGAGCTGTGGCTGCAAGATGTGGAGATGGAAATTACGTAACCTGGGGTGGGAGAAGCCCTTCTTGCTGGTGCAAGATTTGGGAGTGTGGGTGTGGGAAGAAATCTCGGGTATCAGGGTAGCCTGACATTTAAATGTTTTGTGGTAGCATTGACTAAAAATGTTAACCTGGTCTGTTCATCAGACTCTTTACAAGACGTTTTTTGCCTTTGGATATTTGACTAGGAGTGACTGCTCTACTTCTGTCTGGGCTACATAGATGTCTTAAAAATATCCTTGTGGTCCATTTCAGTGACAAACGGATGCATTCGACTTGATTCTGTGTTGCTTCTTGTGGTGTTGTAAAGTGCTACCCATTGGTTGCTGTGAAGCACAGGCAAGAACCATTATTCCTAGATGCCCTTCCAAGTTGCCCTTGTTTCTCTGTTTGGGGCAGAGATGAAGACTGTTGACTGTCGGATCTGACTTCTGCCAAGTTCAGGGCAGGGAGCTATTCTTCTGGATGGAACAAGGCAGTTAGGCTGCAAGGAGCAAAAATCGGCAGAGTCCCTTCATTTCCAAATATGTGAAGATTAGAAACATTATAGTGGATGAACAGTACCATATACCAACAGTAGCACATTATTGGTGTGTAAGAAGCTTCTTGTACTTTTATTTGAGCGGAGATTGATGGGAGCACACAATATAGACTCCTTGTCTAACATTTCTTAAGTTGTTCTGCTTGTGAGTTCACGTCTTGACTCTTAAGTACCTTTTGGGAGTCCAGTTGGCTAGTTAATGGAGAAGGATGAATTTATTGCATATACAGTGTTGCTGCAGCTACATTGGTGCTTGTTGCATTTTGTAGACTACAGATATGATTTCTTTCAAGAAAGACGTGGGCGACTTCGGAGGCCCCATTCTGAAGATTGCTACTACAGGTGCAGAGATACTTTCTGTTGTATTTATTGGTTGGTGTTTGTTTTTATTTCATGTGACTGCAAAGCTTTTCTTCATTTTCTTGTATCTTTGCAAGATGTTGCACAATGTTGTTACAAAACTGTTAATCAGTAACAATTTGTCCTAAAGAAGATGGTCCTGCAAAGAGAGCGGGGTCTTAAAATAACAGGAATGCTTCTTTTTGTTATATAGGTGGTGGTTGTTGTGTATGCCTTCAAGTTGTTTCTGACTTATGGTAAACCTAAGGTAAATCTGGCATATGGTTTTCTTGGCAAGATTAGTTCAGAGGAGGTTTGCGCTGCCTTCCTCTGAGGTTGCTGTCGCAGGTTGTGACAATCAGAAGGCAGACTTGGGTGGCTTTGTGCTGTTCTTCAGAGAGAGAGAGAGAGAGAGAGAGAGAGAGAGAAGGAGAGGGATTTGGGGAGGCTGGGAGGATGAAAAGCTCTGCGGACAGTTTTGTGCTTGGCAGGCTGACAGCATTTATTAGAGGTAACCTTCAGGAAATGCCACACACAGGCCTTAGCTTGGGGCCCATGCAACGTTTTCTACTCCACTCTCTGAAGGTTTGCAGCATTCAACAGGAGTTCTTCCTCTCCCTGCTCCGTTTCATTTCTGTTTCCAAGGCTTTTTGGATCCCGGTTCAGCTTTCTTTTCTCCCTTTCCATCCCTTCTGCTTTGGTATGGAACTTTTTGTCGTAACTAAAAAGGGGAGCCGTGTTTTTGGGGGGCGGGGAAATTTGGCTGCTTAACCCTCCTGGAGGTTTCATAGAATCATAGAATCATAGGAACACTCGGTTTCATAGAATCATAGAATCATAGAAACTTAGAGTTGGAAGAGACCACAAGGGCCATCCAGTCCAACCCCTGCCATGCAGGAACTCCCAATCAAAGCATACCCAACAGATGGCCATCCAGCCTCTGCTTAAAAACCTCCAAGGAAGGAGACTCCACCACTTTCCGGGGGAGTGTGTTCCACTGTCGAAAAGCCCTTCCTGTCAGGAAGTTCTTCCTAATGTTGAGGTGGAATCTCTTTTCCTGCAGTTTGCATCCATTATTCCGAGTCCTGTTCTCTGGAGCAGCAGAAAACAAGCTTGCTCCCTCCTCAATGTGGCATCCCTTCAAATATTTAAACAGGGCTATCATATCACTTCTTAACCTTCTCTTCTCCAGGCTAAACATTCCCAGCTCCCTAAGTCGTTCCTCATAGGGCATGGTTTCCAGACCCTTCACCATCTTAGTTGCCCTCCTTTGGACCCACTCCAGTTTCTCCACATCCTTTTTGTATTGTGGTGTCCAGAACTGGAAACAGTATTCTAGGTGGGGCCTGACCAAAGCAGAATAGAGTGGCACTATTACTTCCCTTGATCTATACACTATACTTCTATTGATGCAGCCTAAAATTGCATTGGCCTTTTTAGCTGCTGCATCACACTGTTGACTCATGCTCAACTTGTGGTCTACTTGGACTCCTAGATCCCTTTCACATGTTGTCTCATTCAGCCAGGTGTCCCCCATCCTAGATCTGTGCATTTAATTTTTCCGCCCTAAGTGCAGAACCTTACATTTCTCTGTGTTGAATTTGATTTTTTTAGCTTTGGCCCAGCTTTCTAGTCTATTCAGGTCATTTTGAATTTTCATCCTGTCCTCTGGGGTATTAGCTACTCTTCCTAGTTTGGTGTCATCTTCAAATTTGATAACTAGGCTCTCAATACTGTCATCCAAGTCATTAATAAAGATGTTGAATAGCACTGGGCCCAGGACAGAGCCCTGTGGGACCCCACTTGTCACTTCTCTGCAGGATGAAAAGGAACCATTGTTGACCACCCTTTGGGTGCGGCCAGTCAACCAATTACAAATCCATGTAACGGTTACCTTGTCTAGCCCACATTTTAGAAGCTTGTTTGCAAGAATGTCATGGGGAACCTTGTCAAAGGCCTTACTGAAATCAGGATTTACTATATCCACAGCATTCCCTTCATCCACCGAGCTGGTAATTTTATCAAAAAAGAGATCAGATTGGTCTGACATGACTTGTTTCTCTGAAACCCATGTTGACTTTTTGTGATTATGGATATTCACAGACTCTCTGTTTAATGATCTGCTCCAGAATTTTTCCTGGAATTGATGTCATACTAACTGGACAATAATTGTTGGGACCCTCTTTTTTTTACCCTGAGGGTAAACAAGGCTTGGTTACCAGTGCTGAAGAACAGCAAGGTTAAGACTCAACCAATGCAAATGTGAAACAGCCTAAGGCCAGGGGATTCCCAGCACACAATGAGCACCAATTAGCAGAAATTAATCCTTGTTTGCATATCCTCCCACCCTGAGGTCTGCCATTAGCAACAGAACAATACATTTGCAAATTACTCCTTCCTTCCTAGGGTCACACAGGATATATATATCCAATCCTTTTCCAGGCTATCATTCTCTAAAGATGCCAGCCACAGATGCTGGTGAAACATCAGAAAGGAACTCTTCTAGAATATGGCCACATAGCCCGAAAGCTCCACAAAAAACTATGGATGCCAGCCATGAAAGCCTTTGACTTCACACTCAAAACCTTTTCACCATGCTGGCCCTAGCCCTGAGGTATTCTTAGTGGAAAAATGTCCCTGCACACTAAGGCCCTATACAGACTGGCATTTTGGGCTGACCTATGGAACAGAGCACTGAAGCAGTGCTGCATAGCTGTGCCACTGTGGCTATCGCGCCCTTGTGTGGGAGCCGCAAAAGGGAGCCGCTTTTTGTGGCTCCTTTTCACACCCTGAAAAGGCCAGATCGGGGTCATGGCGTGAGGTTGCTGTGGCACCGATCCGGCTAGGAAAGGCCATCCCTTTGGAGATGTGTGTACAGCCCCTAAGGTCTCCAGAATGTTCCCTGGTGCAAGTCCCTGTACTCGAATCTCCTGACTAGATCAGCAGTGAAAAAGAGCAGGGCCTTTTTCGTAATGGCTCATTCCCTTTGGAACCTCCTTCCTAGAAAGTCAAAGAGCCTTTCTCCCTCTGGCAGTCTTGGAGGAAAGTCAGACCTCTTCTGATTAGCCATTATGAATTTGCTACTGTTGTGTTGCTTTTGTTATCGGTTTTCAGCTTGTAATGAATATTGTAATCTTCATTTATTCTTTTAACAATTGTTGGCATGGGAGTGCTTCAGAGTTTGCAACATCATTTTCCTTTCCTTGAGACCATCAACAGGTTGCTTAACCACAACAACATTTATTTATAACATCAAACATATATAATCAAAAATGGACGATAAAATATGACAGTATAAAATGCTAAAATACTAAAATAATGTACTAATATGCTAAAAGTATACCCATACCTTGGCATACACAGTGGTGACTGGAAGAGTTGTGATTCAGGGCAGGTCTTTTTGTTTGTTTCTTGGGGGTGGGGAGCATCAACTGTGTTTTAATATTAATAATATTTAATTATTTTTTAAACTTTTGTAGTTAATGTTTTCACTTCTGCCTTTTTAGAATTTCTTTGTCTTTTTAAATAATTGTAACCCACCCTGAATCCCATTGTGGGAGAAACTGCCAGATTCACTGTGAAAGCAGCTAAACTTAGATTTTTGAGGCTGAAGGCCAGCATGGGAATCTGCAATAAATAGATTGTACCAATTTAAATGGATTACGTAACGTTGCGATGCATTTAGTATGAGACGTTTTTGTAATTTTAGTGTACGCATTTTGCTTGGTATGTTAGAGAGCCAACTGTGACTGTAAAAGTTTTTAAAATGTTGCAATCATTTTTGTAATTTGATGGCTACAACCTGTATATGGTTGTCTTGAATAAACTGTAGCTTGTAGGAGAAAGATGGGCTATAAATCCTTGAAATAAATAAATAAATAAATAATAAAATATGGGTCTAAACAGGATTCCTAGAAACCAATTTTTGGCCAGTTTTTGTCTGCCATTTAAAAAAAATTCTGGAATGGGCAAAGGGCTGCACAAAACCCTGAGGGTGCATGAGGCCCTGCAAGATTTCCACCCCTAGTTTAAGTGAAATAGGAAAACTTTCCTGAATCCCATGCTGGATACCCTAGAGGACAGGATCAAAATTCAAAATGACAATAGATTAGATAACAAAGATAACAAAATGAATTTCAACACAGAGAAATGTAAAGTACTGCACTTAGAAAAAAAATGAAATGCATAAAAATAGGATGGGGGACACCTGACTGAACGAGACTACATGTGAAAGGGATCTAGGAACCCAAGTAGACCACAAATTGAACAGTGTAATGCGGCAGCTAAAAAGGCCAATGTGATTTTAGGCTGTGCCAAAAGAAACATAGTGTCTTGATCAGTGATGGCAAACCTTTCCTGGTTCGCGTGCCATGGGTGGGGCTTCTGCCTCCCAGGGTGGGGCCCCGTGCCAGGGGGTGGAACTTCCACCCCTGGAGGCGAGACACCCGCCTCCTGAGGCAGGGGTTCTGCCCCTGGAGGTGGGACTTCTGGGGTGGGACTCCGCCCCTTTCCCTGGCCTCCAGCTGTCTTTGATAGACAGCTGGGTGTTAGGAAGGGCTGGGGGCCCATGCGGAGAAGCCACCCCATGGAGGCTTCTCCGCTCCCTCATGGGTCTGGAAGGGCCTGTGAGGGAGCGAAGAAGCCGGCATGGGGGTTTCTCTCTGCATCCCTGGCCCTTTCAGATGCACAGCTGTGGAGCTATGAGTCTGGAAAGGCCAGTGGAAGCAGGGCGAAGCCGGCATGGGGGTTTCTCTCCGCCTCCCCGGCCCTTTCAGACCCACAGCTGTGGAGCTATGAGTGGAAAGGCCAGTGGACGTGGGGAGAAGCCAGCACAGGGGTTTCTCTCCACCTCCCCTGTCCTTTCAGACCCACAGCTGTGGAGCTGTGGGTCTGGAAGGGGCCAGTGGGGGCAGAGAGAAGCTGGCACGGGGCCGTTGCTCCTCCCCAAGGACCTTTCCCTGCCAGCTAGAGGCCAGCAAAAGTCCCTGGGGAGGAGCCACTGGCACATTCCAGTCATTCCTCCTCCCCCTGCCCTTTTCCTGGCCCTCAGCTCTCCGGGATAGGCAGCTGTAGGCCGGGAGAGGGGGAGGAGGAGGAGCCAGACGCTCAAGCCTCTGTCTCCTTCTCCCCAGCGAAGGCAGGGAGGAGGAGGAATGGGCACGCACATGCCTGCTCCTCCTTCTCTTGGGTCCTGTGCCTGGCGGAATGGCATCGCGTGCCACCCATGGCACGCGTGCCATAGGTTCGCCATCACGGGTCTAGATCAAGGGAAGTAATAGTGCCATTCTGTTCTGCCTTGGTCAAGCCTCACCTGGAATATTGTGTCCAGTTCTGGTCGCCACAATTCAAAAAGGATGTGGAGAAACTGGAGCGTGTCCAAAGAGGGTGACTAAAATGGTGAAGGGTCTAGAAAGCATGCCTTATGAGGAGAGATATAGGGAGCTGGGTATGTTTAACATTGAGAAGAGAGGATTAAGAGGTGATATGATAGTCCTATTTAAATATCTGAAGGGATGTCATACTGAGGATGGAGCAAGCTTGTTTTCTGCTGCTCCAGAAACTAGGACCTGGAACAATGGATGCAAACTGCAGGAAAGAGATTCCATCTCAACATTAGGAGGAACTTTCTGACAGTAAAGGCTATTTGAAGGTGGAACACACTTCCTTAGAGTGTAATGGAGTCTCATTCTTAGAGGTCTTTAAACAGAGGCTGGATGGCCATCTGTCAGGGCTGCTTTGATTGGGAGTTCCTGCATGGCAGGGGGTTGGACTGGATGGCCCTTGTGGTCTCTTCCACCTCTATGATTCTTGCTTTATGCTGCAGGTCTCTACCTGACCATAACAGCCTGTTGACAGTTAGTCAGAAAAGGAAAAAAGATCCAAAGGTGACAAAGTGGCGCCCTGCTTTTGCATCGTCTGAAGAAGTGCTAAACATGTCCTTTTGCTCCCACTTGGAAGCGTCTTTGGCTGGGAAGTGCTTGGAAAAGTCCGTGGAGTGGCACTTTGGAAAGCCTACTCCATTATAGCAATATTTATTTCATGAGGTGAACTGTGAATGAACAACTAGATGGAGGAGGGGAGAGGCCGGAGGGACCCCCGACAATGAGGAGGTTGCCTCCAAACGAAACTCTGGCTTTCTCAATTTACACTCGGGCCTGGAATGTGAATTCAATTGGAAGGAACCCCGCGCGTCCCTATTTTTGGTGGATATAATTTCCACGGTGCTCTGAATGGTCTCCCAAGTGTTCGGCTGTGAATCCAAAAAGCTTGTAGGGGGAGAGGGGAAGGAGGGGGGATGACTTCTGGTCTCCATGGCAACTCACTAGAGGACAAACGGATCAATGCTGCGGCTGTTCACTGTCTGAAGCAGGCCTGGTGAAACCCTAGGACTGTCTCTTGCTGACAGGCTGTGCTTCAGGAGCCATTAAGGCCAGAGCACCTCCGGGCGAAAATATTCATGTTTCACTGCCTTCCAGGAGTCGCAGATGCTTGGCGTTTCCTATCATGTGCCACCTAGAAGTATCTTTAGGGGGTAGTTCTCCCCCTGCTCTGTTTTTTCTCAGGCGTCTGAGATTTCCTATATGCGTTTAAAGCAAGGGAACATTCCCATTTCCTCCTGCCTTATCTCACAGAGTATGTCGGCTAGAGCATCGTAGAGTTGTGCTCCAAAAAAGTAACTCCTCCAGGCTCCGGAGCACAGCAACGGGGCAGCTGTTGTCCTGTGGCTGCTTTGGTGTCCACTTCCTGAGGAACCCAGAGAATCCTTCCTGAGAAGATTAATATCAGCTGCAGAAAACTTTTCTATGAAATATGATTTTTGTTGTGCAATTGGAAGCTAGAGCAGGGGTTGCAGTTTGTCTCTGATAGGGCTCCCAGACTAGAAATTGGAGCGGGCTCCTTGTTTAGTAGCCATCATGCTGCCAGGGAACCATGCACCTGCCGAAATTCCCTCTTCTTCATAACCATTAACAGTACAGAAGCCCTCTTTAACAGGTTATTCAGATGGTGTAAATAATGTGAAGTTGAAGGCTTTCATGGCCAGCATCCATAGTTCTTTGTGGGTTTTTTGGGCTATGTGGCCATGTTCTAGAAGAGTTTATTCCTGACGTTTCACCAGTGTAAATCCCAGTAGAATGTGGGTTGAAACTTTGTTGTTCAGATGATTTCCAAATGCATCCAATTCAAATGCATGCCAAAACTCCCACAAAACCCAGGATAATCGATGTTGGAGGGTTTGTTTTGTTTATTTGTTTTTAGAGTTTTCCTGAAAGATTCACATTGTCAGCTGTATGAATCTATGTGAATAGACCCAGGATAAACCGGGATAAAACTCTGCATGCCCCGAACGTGTTTCAAATACATCTGCATCATTGACTTCATCTTTATTTGCGATACAATGGGCCCTTGTTATCCGCTGGGGTTTTGTTCCAGGACCCTCTGTGGATAACAAAATCTGTGTATGCTTAAGTCCCATTCAATATAATGGCACAACAAAATGGTGTCCCATATATAACATGGAAAATCAAGGTCTGCTGTTTGAAATTTATGCTTTTGGGGAATATTTTCAAGCCGTGTATGCTCAAATCCATGGATAAAAAAATCCGTGGATAAGGAGGGCCAACTGTACTGACACATGTGAGCAGCAGAACTCACAGAGATGTGCATAGATGCGGTTCTGACAAAAAATATATAGTGTGAACAACAAATCAGGAATGTGTGAGTGAGATTATCTACATAGTTGCATTGCAAAACAAAACATGTAGATCGCCCCTAAGTTTTCACTCTGGCTACCTTAGCCTTTAACCCTCAGGATCTCTCATTGTTCGCAAAAATGGTTAGTGTTGATAAACATTGTTGGCCAAAAACATCTGGAAGGCCACAGTTGGCTACCCTTTGGCAGGGAGCTGGGCCTCTTCAATAATTTCTTACAATTAGCCATGCGGACTGAGATTTCTGAGAACTGAAAACCAAAAATCTGGAGGGCCACCATGCCTTTACCCCATTTCTGACTGTACTGTCAGAACATGCGAGGTGAAAGTGGGACCTGGCTGCAAGTTTTGTTGATTTATTCTATTTGTGCCCAGCCCTTTCTCTAAGATACTTTGGGACTGTTTATGCCACTTTCTGTCTACTTTTAGAGTAGACGCTGACTTCATAGTTGAACAGGGATTTGGATTCCAGTAGTTTATACCCTAATCTTATATTCTAGTTGCTTCTGGGACTATACCGTGCTTGTCTTTCAGTGTTTTGCATAGACCGAGCTTCTGCTTCAGCATTTGCACGATTTTGTGACGGATGAAATCAATATGAACAGTGTTCCTTCTCAAATGTAAAAATCTTTGTTTCTAGAAATGTGGAAGTGACAGTGATGAGTGATGTGCTTTCTTCCTTGTGACTTTGTGTAGTCATGCAGCATTCTTTTTGGAAGAACTCCAGTGTTGCTACAGTGTGCCTCTTCCTTTCATTGCGGTTCCCAGTAAAACAGTAGACCCTCCTTTAACCTATGTTAATTTGGGTTGTAATGGTGCTGGTGACATCTCTAGCATACCTAAGGAAAATATTTGGGGGACTCTTTTTAGGATCAAGGACTGAGTATTGAGCAGTTTTTACCACCTCATCTCCCAGGTTATCCTTGCTGCTCAAGTAGTCAGATTTTATGGATTGCAACCAGTGCTTTAGCTAAGTAATTCTGGCCTGTATGACTTTCGTTTACCTGTGGATACTTTAGTGCAGAAGTTCCCAACTTTTTTGACTCGCGGAGCCCTTTTTAGAATCAGTTTCTATGGCAGAGCCTCTAAGAGGCCTACCCTATGTCTTACAAGTTAAATGGTGTTTAGGAGTAGGAGTAGGGTTAGGTGGAAGTGCACACAAAGCCCTAAGGGCTCCTTGGAGCACAGGTTGTGAACCACTCCTTTAGTGTGTTCATGCATTTTTTGTTATTATCATATTTCTGTGCTGTTTTTATGCTTTCCCCATCCCTTTTTTTAGGTGAAAACAGCAGCGCCTGCAAGATACGCACAATACCTCTCTGAAGGGATGCTATTATCCTTTCAGAATTTAATAATATGACACCACTGTCGGTTTTATTGTTGTTTTTTAAGCTGGCAAGCTTGTCCTTCCCTCTAGGAATCGATCAATATCAGACCTTGTATCTGTGATCTGCAGGTAATTGCTAATGTCAGCCGATGTCAGGTGCTGTTTCTCTGTGCAGCTTTGGGTGGTTTGGCAGAACATTTAGGATCATAGACAATGTGTGAGACATTCTGTGAGGGAAAATATGAGATTTGAAGGCCTGATGTGGGTAGGGGGTTTGCTTCCTTGGTCACATACGGAGAGAGATGAAAGATGCAGTGATGTCTTTTGGAGATGGTTGTAAGCATCCATCACTGAAGCACATAAATTCCAGAAAAAGTTTGTATCAGGGAAACTTGTCGATTGGCTGACATTCTTAGGGCTGCGAGACCTGCTGATGACGCACATAAATAAACTGCAGATGGCAAATGGTTCTGAGGCTTTCCCATTCATGGATGAGCAAGAGAGTTGTCCTCACAGTTGGAGTCAAAAAATTGGCAAATTGGGATAAATCCTGATGGCACTTTTCCCATGCCGTTGCTTGTGTAATATGAAACCAGAAGTGCAGGAAATACAGAACCCACAAAAAAAGAGATACTAAGTTTGTAGGGAGGGGTAAAGGGATTGTAGTTCAGGACCATAGGGATTTGTTTTTAAGCTAATAGAATAATAGGATCGTAGAGTTGGAAGAGACCACAAGGGCCATCCAGTCCAACCTCCTGCCATGCAGGAACTCCCAATTCTTCAATGGTGGTGCCCAGAAATGGACATCATATGGCGGACAATATGGACATCCAGGTGAGTTCTGCCCAAAGCAAAATAGAGCGGTACTATGTCTTCCCTCGATCACCATACTCACTCTCTGGACACTACAGTCCTATTGATGCAGCCTAGGGTCGTCTTGGCTTTATTTGCTGCCACATCACACGGTTGGCTCCTTTATAGCAACAGCAGCTTCAGCAAGTCCTTATTTTTCAGAAAATGAAGCTGCTGTTGCTATAAAGAGTGAAGACCAGAATGGGCAACTGTGGTGGGCTGGAGACCCCAATTCTGCCACCCCAACAGTCCTGTAGCAGTCTGCTCTGTCCCCCAAAGTCGAAAATTGCAATTGAAAGACACTTCTTGTTGATACTTCCAGACATTTCTGGGGTTTGGGGTTTTCATGGGAGTTGGCTACTCATGAAGGCCTCCAGGAGTGGGAACTGATGTTTGAGTGTTTTGTGTTAGAAGAAACTAATCATTTTTGGAGGTGTGTATGGTTGAGACTATCGTACTTTGGCCACCTAATGAGAAGGCATGGATCACTAGAAAAAACAATAATGCTAGGAAAGGTAGAGGATAGAAGAAAGAGAGGAAGTCCACAAACTAGTTGGATAAACTCAACCAGCGGGGTTGTGAGCAAGCGCTTACAGGATCTGGGCAAGAATGCAGTGGAGAAAAGGGGTTCTTGGAGATATCTCATCCACGGAGTCGCTATGAGTCGGAATCGACTTGACGGCAGCTAACAACAAAATGGGCTTCTTTGGAGGGGGCTACCGTGTTTCCCCCAAAATAAGAGTGTCTTATATTAATTTTTGCTCCCAAAGATGCAGTAGGTCTTATTTTCAGGGAATGTCTTATTTTTTCCATGAAGAAGAATTCACATTTATTGTAGAACCAAAAAAATGAACATTTATTATATACTGTATATATATTTATATGCAAAAACTTTGCTAGGTCTTACTTTTGGGGGAGGCCTTATATTTAGCAATTCAGCAAAACCTCTGCTAGGTCTTATTTTTTGGGGATGTCTTATTTTCGGGGAAACAGGGTAGGTAAGGCTTGGGGCTACCTAATAGCTCCTGTGGCCCACAATATGTATTTTCTGCAACCTGAAGTTTATACTTGTAGCTGAGCATTGCCTACATTGGTGGGAAGTGAATCTCCATGATTTCAGACAGGGATCTTTCCAAGCCATCCCTGAAGACACTTGGGATTGGACCTAGGATCTTTTTCATGGAAAGCACTTGCTTCTTTATTGAACAACGATTCCTCAGGTTGTTTGGACTTCAGACTTCCAACTGATCTATTGTTCAGCTTCACAGAGAGCCATACAAGGAGTAGCACAAACTCCCCAGGTAGGAGGATGAGGATCCACCACATCTTATGTGAAATTTCAGTACTCTTAAAGAACGAAAGCTATTTTTTGTTCTCACCAATGTAGTAATAATAATAATAATAATAATAATTATTATTATTTATAACCCGCCCAATCACTAGGAATCCGGGCGGGTTACAACAGATTAAAATATATAAAATACAATAAAATTCAGAATTATTCCTCCCCACCTACCCCCTTCCCAAGCTAAAATGCAATTAAATCTCAATTAAAACAATAAAAATACAGTGGTGTTAAAATTAGGGGACAGGCTTGTTAAACAGGGCAATAAGATCATGTCACAGTTGTGCTGTGTAGGGAGGGAAGGCCTGCTGGAAGGATCTGTCTTAAGAGCCTTCTTGAAGGCTGCAAGAGCGGAAATATGGCGGATCTCCTCTGGCAGGTCATTCCATAGCTTTGGAGCAGCAGTAGAGAAGGCCCTCTGGATGACTGAAGTTAACCTGGATTTTTTCAGCTGAAGTAGGTTCTTCCCAGGGGACCTTAAGGTGTGGGACGGACAGTATGGAAGAATGCATTCCCTTAAGTATTCTGGACGCAAACTATGTAGGGCTTTAAAGGTGATCACCAACACCTTGTACCTTGCCCGGAAACTAATTGGCAGCCAGTGAAGGGTCCTCAGGACCGGTATTATATGGTCATTACGAGAAGTTCCTGTAATCAACCTGGCTGCCATATTTTGACAAGCTGGAGTTTCCGAACTTGGCACAAAGGTAGCCCCATGTAGAGCGCATTACAGAAGACCAAGCGAGAGGTTACCAATGCATGTGCAACTGGGGCGCAGCTGGCGTATCAGCTGAAGCTGATAACAAGTGCTCCTGACTGTAGTGTCCACCTGGGCTGACAGCTGGAACGAGTCAAGGAGCACACCCAAGCTGCAGACAGAGTCCTTCAGGGGAAGTGTGACCCCCATCCAGAACTGGCTGACATAACTCCATTCCCAGATTCGGGTTTCCAATAACAAGTACCTCTGTCTTACCTGGATTCAACTTGAGTTGGTTTTCCCTCATCCAGTCCATTACCGCCCCAAGACAGGCATTCAGAGGAGAGATGCCCTCCTTAGTCATCGCATCAGTCCGAGACATAGAGAAATATATTTGAGTGTCATCAGAATACTGATAACATCCCGATCTATATCTCTGGATGATCTCACCCAGTGGCTTCATGTAAATGTTAAATAGCATTGGGCACAGAATTGCACCTTGAGGGACGCCCGATTTGAGCTCCCTCTTGGCTGAATAACTGCCCCCAAGCGACACCATCTAGAACCTACCTGAGAGGTAGGACTGGAACCACTGCAGTGCAGTGCCGCCAGTTCCCAATTCTCTCAGGCATTCCAGAAGGGTACCATGGTCTATGGTATCAAAGGCCACTGAGATGTCCAAGAGCACCAACAGGGTCACACTTCCGCTGTCAATGCACAGACGGAGATAATTGACTAAGGCGACCATGGCAGTCTCAACTCTGCATCCCGCCCTGAAACCAGTTTGAAATGGATCTAGAAAATCAGTTTCCTACAAGACTGCCTGTAGTTGATTTGCGACTGCCCTCTCGATCACCTTGCTCAAGAATGGTAACAAGGAAACTGGCCTGTAATTATTTCTGTCCAGGGGGTCCAGGGAGGGCTTTTTAAATAGTGGTCTGATCACTGGCTCCTTAAGACAAGAAGGCAGGATACCCTCCCTGAAGAATGTATTGATTATATTTTGCAGCATCAATTTAATTGTATCACCCCCCCCCCCCCGACAGCCAGCAAGGTTGGGCAAGGGTCAAGAGAGCATAGGAAGAATAATTATAAATAAGACCAAAGGCCTAGTCCAGCATTCTGTTCATACATTGGCTAAGTAGTTGCTTGCCAGCAGGACATCAGTGCAACTGCACCCTCCATTTAATTTTCCCAGGCAATTCTTGCTTCCATTACTGAGGGAGATATATAGCCAATCTAAGCAGCAATGGCCCTAACCTCCATGAATTTATCAAATCACCTTTTAAAGTGTTGGCAGCCATCACTGCATCTTGTGGCATCACTGCCACAATTTAACTATGTGGTTTACTATATATGTTTGAAATGGATGTTGCTTCTAAACTGAAACTTTGTCCCCATACAGACAGGCCAAAATAAAGCTGCTTTGGGTCACTTTGGAGGTATGCTGTTTAAATAATGTGTGCATCCTAAGACTCCGGAAGCTGCACCAAAGCTGCACACCAGTCCTTAGGACTGGAGCGTGGATTTGGCGTGGCTTCCAAACTCTTAGGACGCATGTATCATTTAAACAGCATACCTCCAAAGTGACCCAAAGCAGCTTTATTTCGGCCTGTCTGTACGGGCCCTTTGAAATGCTACTTTAAGTACAGTTTGGTGACAATGACCATATGAATTTTATATGCCGAGTTTCTACACCCAGTTGGAATTTTCTGCCCAAATGTTTGGGCTAGGGTGCAAATTCTGGATCAGTCAGTATTGCTAGCTGTCTCCTGACAATTGATAATCCATGCTGGGGAAATATAACATGCCAGGGCTCCCCTGCTTGCCTTCTTTTGTCAAGTTTGATTGTTCGTTCCCTTCTTTTTCAAATGTTGTTCTCTTCAAAAACAAACAGACCAAAAAAAAAAAAAACAACCCTAGAAAATTAAATAGAAGCTACTTTGCTCAGCTAAGGTGGGTTTCTTCCTCCTTAGTCCTGCGGATGAGCATTTTGATTCTCCTTGGGAGCTCTGAAGTTTAGTTAAGATTTAAAGAAGTGAAGAGCTGTGCAGAGGATTTGAGGAGCATTCTGCCTCTGCAGTTGTTCTGAAAGATTTCTGGCAATGTAGTGAAACCTAAGGGACCCTTGAGTCTCCTCTCATATTCAGTGTAGCAATAAATCATTCATCTTCTTTGCACAGTTCTGTTCCCTCCAGTGCTCTGTGTACACAAACCATTTGAGCCTTGGAGGCTGGCCTCTTATAAGGGGAGGATAAGCACCGTGTCAGTTGCAACAGGAAGAACCCAAAGGTTAAGTCGTGAGGGTAGCCTTTAGAGGATAAATGAGAGTGAGTACTTTTTTCTCTTCCTCCCCCCCCCCCCCCATATCTGTTTCTAAGAGAGAAACACCTAGAACTTCAGCCTATGGTTTACATGATTCTTAGAGTTTAACAAATGCATAATACATGACTAGCTTTACACACACACACACAAAATACCGCTCCACTAAATGTTTCAGTGGCATGCATCCATTTTTATATATTTATGCCAATTGTATGTGCTTGTGATCTCAGAGCAGGTTGTAGCACAGATGCCCCTAGCTCCTATCGGTATGACAGGCCTGCTTGAATGGACTGGATCTACCTGCGTCTTGAGATGATATCATGCCCAGGTGACATTTTGCTGTGGACTGAGCAGAAATGGAAGGGCAGTTGGCTGGGGAGGTTAGCCTTAAGGAGAGGAGAGATGTGAAAGCCCGGGGGGAAAAAAATGAAAAACTTTATGGAAAGATTGTTTTTCTTTATTACCCAATGCCTTCCCCCCAGGAAAACTGGGGGGTGGGGGGGGGAAGTGTTGTGGAAAGCTGAAAAATGGAAAGTTGGAATCTGGCCTATAGTTATCTAGTATAGTAGGATCCAGGGAAGTTTTTTTCAGAAGAGGTCTTACCACAGCCTCCTTCAGATTTTTTCTCCCTGAATGTGGAGGAATGGCATGAAATGGTGGCCTGGACAACTGTGGTTCTCCTTGCTCCTCCAACTTGCCAAATGCATGCTCTTCCACCTTCCAAATTCGTTCCATATCTGCTGAAATTCACAGTGGTTGGGTTTAAGACCTGTATCTCGATACGCTCAACTTGACAGCATGTAGACTCTGCCTCTGACTTCTTTACCTGCCCCAATACAGAGGATCATTGGAGGTTTCTACCAGTATAAATGGCAACACTACGAGTACTTTTGTCTCCCCTCATCAGATCCCCTCCATCTCGAGCATGAATTTGGCACATTAATTCCTCAGGGGCTTGTCACTTTCTTATAGAATCATAGAATCACAGAGTTGGAAGAGAACACAAGGGCCATCCAGTCCAACCCCCTGCCATGCAGGAGCTCCCAATCAAAGCATCCCTGACAGATGGCCATCCAGCCTCTGCTTAAAGACCTCTAAGGAAGGAGACTTCACTACACTCGAAGGCAGTGTGTTACACTGTCCAACAGCCCTTTTGTAATGCTAATCCATGGTTTCATGCTGTGAGAGGTGTTCTCTTTCCTCTCTCTCTTTTAGTATTGCTATGGGGATAAGTTCAACAGCTTTTTCTTCTGTTTCCATTGCTTGACTAACTATAGTTTATGTGCAGCTCAAGCTGAGACACAAAGTGGTTAACCTTAACTATGGCTTTGTGATAGATGCTGACTTGAAACCATAATTCCGGAAACTGGCTTGGCCTGATGTCCAAACACAGCCTGAGTGTGTGGGCTGCTAAGAGAGAGTGGTCAAAGTAAGAAAAGTATAGAGTGTTCTTTAATGCCTTAGCATGAAAACCAGATTAAGGGACTTGACCCCAGTCTTGAGTTTGAGCACTGAAGACTAAAGCTTAGTATTACCAATTTATACCCCTGGGGCATGTTGAGTTTCCCCTCCTCTGATCAGCACTAGAAAAATAACCACAACCAAAGCTTTGTTCCTAGGTCTAGGTCCAGAACATACAGTAGAAAGGTGGAAATAGGTGAGAGGTGTATATTCTCTTCTTTGCACAAAGAAAAGTATGGACCATAAACATCGGATCCAGATCTGCTGGATCAAGCCAGGAATTTTGCTTGGCAGTTGATGTCCAACAGTGGCTACTTTCTCTGGGAATGTTGGAAATAGAGCATGAAAATGTCCAGGCTCCCTCTGTTTATTAACCTGTGTAAAGTAAATAGTAGTGACATTATCAGAGTTTGAAAGAAAGGACAGATAAATGTGGAGATGTGACAGAGTGATAAGGCTTTTGATGGTGCAACCCAGGGAGAACGGGAGCCCATAATAACTTCTTGGTAGAGGCCCATTTCTGTCAGAGAGAGAGATCTTTTT
>JAOEGL010000014.1:8119641-8179429 GCA_034509955.1 Urosaurus nigricauda
CTATTTTAAGGGGTGGGTGAGGGGAATTGGGATTGTTGTATTTTAACTTGTGCTGCTTTTAACTATGTTGTACCCCGCCCCGATTGCCAGTTCAGAGGGGCAGGCTATAAATAAATCATTATTATTATTATTATCCAGTGGCAGACAGCTGTCAGACAAGATGAGACTTGCTGCTCGAGCCTTGGAGAAAGGTCAGGGGTGGAAAGATACAGCTGAGTATCATCGGTGTACAGATGATAAGAAAAATCAAAAGAACTGATAAGTTTACCAAGAAACAGTGTATATAAAGAGAACAAGAGGGGACCGAAGAGAGAACCCTGAGGAACTCCAACAGATAAGGGAACAGAGGACGAAGTCTGGCTACCCAAGACCACTGCAAAAGATTGATCCAACAAGTAGGATCTAAACCAATCGAGAACGGAGCCCGAGAAGCCAAGGTCAGAAAGTAAGTCAACTAAGAGACAGTGGTCCACAGTGTTGAAGGCCGAGGACAGATCGAGAAGGACAAGGATAGAGTAAAGGCCATTCGCCTTGGTCCGCAGGAGATCATTTGAGATCTTGGTGAGGGCTGTTTCTGTGGAGTGCCGTGGACGGAAACCAGACTGGAAAGGGTCCAAAATGGAGTTGGTTTTGAAAAACTCAAGACAGCATGTGTTCTGTAGCCACCTTTCCACTCACTGTTTTGTCTTCTGATGAGCTTGTTAAACTATTTGAATGCTACTTGTTCAGAAGTTAAATCGAGTGTCGGAGACGGCATTTATAGCAAGCTAGAACGAAGGAATGGAAGTTTGTTTATTTTCTTCTGTTGGATTTATTGCAGTCTATTAGACAGCAGATATTGTTGCAGGGAACCCTTCCGCCATTAATCAGATATTGGTTTTATGGCCTCATGGTGCCAAGCAAGCAGTCCTTTAGCAGGACGCTTTGCCTTGAATTTAGGCAGTTGCCAGCCTGCCCTTGATCCCAGCTGTTGCAGAAAGAGTGCACCCACTGACAAAAGTGTGGCCTCTGGAAAGTTGTAAGCAGGGTGATTTCTGAGCTGAAACAGAGCAGGCTTTCAAACAATGTGACTGTGATTGCAGCTGTTGACTCAGCTGCCAAAGGGGAATCCAGAGGGGGAAGAGGAGGGGGAGGAAGAAAATTCATCTTGAAATTTCTCAGGGCCAGTAAGAGGTCTGGCTGAGGGAGGATATGTTTACCAGCCTATCTTAATTTTTTACTCTACCTTTGTGAAAGATTTTGAATAGGGGCTGTGTATTTAAACAGCCCCCATCCCAGCCCATCATCCCTGCGATGGAGAAAACTAGCTTATCTGGAGTGATAACATCTGTGGAAGGAAGTGCAAAAGCAGACTTACTGTTGAACATAGCTTCCACTGCCTCTACTTTCTGTAGTAGATTTCCCTTTACTTCACTGTCCACAGTTTTGCCCTCAACACACAGTATTGTATATGCATATGTACCTGAAATTCTGAATAACACACTGTGCATCTGAAGTAGTCAGTAGTCCAGAAAAGTCTGTACTATTACTATAACAAATTTGTGGTTTTTTAGGTTGCTGTAGAAATATTTTTGGTTTTGCTGAAGAGGCTAACATGGTGTGCCCTCAGGTTATTTTCAAATTGTGGTTACCCCAAGACATGGAGGATTTTCTTGGCAAGATTTGTTCAGAGAGTGCTTGCCATTGCCTTCCTCTGAAGCTGAGAGAATGTGACTTGTCCAAGGTCACCCAGTAGGTTTCCCCCAGAAATCTGAATCTTTTCCTCCAGAGTCATAGTCCAATGCTCTAATCACTACACCACACTGTCTCCCATGGTTACCTTGGGAAAAAATAATATTTTTATTTTCTATTACTGTTACCACTGTCATTATAATAATCCATAATGGTTCAGAGTGTTCAAAGCTCTACTTTGCTACTGGTGAAAATGAGATCACCTGAAATTGGCAGAGGTTTAACGAAACCGATGATGTCAAGTCTGCGAGAAAGAATCCCAGGCTGGGTAAACCGTGGCACTGCACTCCTGAATGAACTTTAGTCCTGGCTAGTGTACACTGACTAACAAGCAGCAAGGGCAAATTGGAACAAATGCTGAGGCGTGTGTGTTTTTTCCATCTCCCAGAGATGTTTCCCGCCTTGGATGTGTTCAGTATTTAGCGCTGACATTTCAGATCTTAATGAATGATGTCCTTTGGAGGTGTTGGGGTGTGTGTGCATGTGTTTCTCCTTGTTAAAACTTCTCTGTCTCCAGTGTTCCATTAAAAATGCAAACAGTTTCTGATAGTTGAAGGCTTTCATGGTCGGCATCCATCATCTTTTGTGGGTTTTTCGGGCTCTGTGGCCATGTTCTAGAAGAGTTTATTCCTGATGTTTCACCAGTATCTGTGGCTGGCATCATGTCAGGAATAAACTCTTCTAGAACATGGCCACATAGTCCAAAAAACCCACAAATGACTATAGTTTATGATAGCAATTCAGACACATGATGACTTTTAATACGAAGCAAAGATGGTTAAATATGTATTATATTAAATATAAAGGAGCTCAAGATGGTGTCTGTGGATCCCCCCCCCCCCAATACTGTCCTCACTGCATCCCTGTGAGGTAGGTTAGGTTATGAGATAATAACTTGTGCACGGTCACTCACTCATGGGAATATCATTTTAGTCTCTAACCCAGCCGCCCCCAACCTAGGTCTCTGTACACACACACAAAAGAGAGAAACACTGGTAAGGTAAGAAAATAGCTCCATCTAGACCAACAATTTCTTCCCGACCATGGTCTGTCATCAGATGCCTTTAAAGAAACTTATCAGCGAGTGATGAAAATAACATTATATAAAGGCTGTTAGCTGTTAGTGGACCTCTCTTCCATCATGGATTTGTCTAATCTTGTCTTTTATAGCCATGCGAGCTACAGCCAGCCAGTGCTTTCATGTGTCAGTGATTACCATAAGGTGAACATGCCACTGATCAAAGTGTAGTTTCTTTAGTCTGCCTTGCCACATATTTGTATAATGAGGAAGCTCTGTTAAGAGATCTTGCTGCTCATGCCGTCAAATACCAGTAGAGGTGTTTCTTTGTTTGTGCACAGATGTTGTATTGGACTACAAATCCCATCACTATCAGTCAACAATGCCAGTATCAACACAGACAGTAGGCTGTGTTCCTCCCCAGGTTGAGGAGGGCCACTGAGGAGACTAAGCAAAGTCAGATGTCAATACGATTGGCCTTTTCTTTCCTCTTTTGTGTTATTAGATGGAAACCTTTGGATCTTATGGGGCGGAAGAGGGTTTTAAAACATTTTCTATTTAAATGTTACCGGTATGTATTACGAAAAAAAGCATGCAAGGGAAGTCACGTGATCCATGTTCCTAGTCTAAGGCAGTTTTAGTAGCAAATGGCCTGTACGAAATGTAGTGGTGCAGGCATTGGTGGTTGATGGTTTCTTTGTGAGAAGGCCAAAATCAAGCTGCTTCGGGTCACTTTGGAGGTATGCTGTTTAAATTATGCATGCATCCTAAGAGGCTGGAAGCTGCGCCAAAGCCATGCTCCAGTCCTAAGGACTGGAGCGCAGCTTTGGCGCAGCTTCTGGCCTCTTAAGATGCATTTGTCATTTAAACAACATGCCTCCAAAATGACCCAAAGCAGCTTTATTTTGGTCTGTCTGTTCGGGTCCTGTGTGGCAAAATCCACTTCAAGACCAAGTCTGAATTTTAAAGGAACTCTCTAAAGTACTGAACCCATTAAATTGATATGGTTCAACACTTTGGACTGCTCTTTTCACTATCCCAATGATATGGAACAGAAGCCACTTGCTGCCATTGGGTATGAGCTAAGAGCTATGATCTGTCTGCCGTAGGTTTCCTCTTGGGCATCGACCTGACTACCCATGGTACAGAAGTTACAAATAGCTTGCCTTAGCTATAAAACGGAGATATGATTCACATCTCTTCCGAACTCTACTGTTGATAAACAGATTAACATCTCCACACCCTCCCATATTTATTCAGCGGGTGCCTGTTTTTCTATTTATGAATGTTCATTTCCTCCCATGGGATGCCAGTTTGTATTCTGAAGCAAAGCAAGATGGAAGAATGAAGCACTGTGAAGTCCCCGAGGTCTTTATGGACGGGCATTTTATTCTTTTTCTCTGCTGCCAGTGTAATTGTGTGTTAGGCTTTGTCTAGTGTTACAATGGTACACCGCTTCATGGTGTATTTTTAGACCTGCATAGGTAATTAAATGGTCCCTTAGAGTCATCTGTCTCTTGGTAGCGATGACTCAATATTGTGTGATCCCATAAAAGTAAAGCCTACTTTTACAGCCCTGGCTGTAAAGTGTGGAGAGTCACAGGTTATGGTACACCGCAAAATAATGAGGCTGAAATGAGTCTGTGTGTGCATGCATGTGCATGTTTGTTTCCAAATTAAAATAAGAACAAAACCAACCTAACAATTCAGGAAAAAAGCAAAATCAAGCGGCAACAAGAAGTGAACTAGATAGGAGAACTAGCAACTGAAAGCATGTAAAGTCCCCCTCTCCCAATCTTATCCTTTCCTGAATGTTAGAGGATCCAAGCCTGGTTGTGCAACCTGTGCACTAAGCCTCCATCATTCCATTTTTGCAACTCAGAAGGCTCTTTTCATGGAGGCCAGTCTGACTGACACTGGAACCTAAAGCAGGTCTTGTCTGTTTATTTTACTTGCTGTTAACATGATGTTACATAATATACTGCCACATTGTACAAAATAGCAGGGGAAGATGAAGACTGTACAGCAGGTTTTTGAATAAGTGTTTCCTTTGTCATTGGTGAAATCTCTTGAAGATGTTAAAATTCAGAAAACCTTTATTAAGAAACTATAGATCCAGTCCAGTGGTGTTCAATGTTAAAATTGCCTAATTAAACTATACACACTTTCAAAGTAAAGGCGGATGTAATTTTTATTCGTTATACTGTATTTAATAAACACATTTTTCTACTCTTTCCCATACCGTCCCCTTTCTTTGTTGTTACAGTTATACTCTTTTGGAGAAGCAACCTTGAACAGGCATGGCTTGTGCTTTCTTCCCTTCCAGCATCATCTTAACACCTGTGTCTGAGATCACCATGACTTAACAATACCACTTCCACTGTATACACATCACACTTAATTCCCAACATTTTATGGCAGGCAAGTTGTTATTAACTTCAAACACAGTGGGTGTATGTGTCAGTGAATTATGCAACTCCCGACACAGGTCCAAAACACATTGCAGAAATCATCCGGTTTGACACCGCTTTAATTGCTCTGGTTCAATGCGAGGAAATTCTGGGAACTGTAATTTTGTGAGACATTTCGCCTTCTCTGTCAGAGCGTTCTGGTTCACCAATAAACCACAGTTCCCAGGATTCCCTAGCACCGAGCCAGGGCAGTTCAAGTGATCTCAAACTGGATGATTTCTGCAGTGTGTTTTGGACCATGATGTGTGTTATGTTTAGCCTCTTCGTGGAGCATCACTTAGACCAGTGATTCCCAAATTTTGGTCCTCCAGCTGATTAGGACTTAAGCTCCCAGAATCCCTGACTTTTGGCCAAGTTGCCAAATGGGAGTTGAAGTCCAAAACACCTGGAGAACTAAAGTTTGGGAATCATTGACTTAGACTCTGCACCAGAGAGGTGCTTCTCTTCATTTGTATTGGAGATGAAACTACCATAAGAGTGAACAATGGGTTAGAGACACTGACATTTCCTACAGAGCTCAAGCTGTGGCCAGCTTAGTGCCCGTCAGGCTTCTCAGTCAAGATTATTTTTCATGCATTAACCATGTTCCTAAGACACCTCCTCCCCCATTTTCTTGATACATCATCTATATGTTGAAGAAACTGTCTACTCATTGCTTGTTATCCAAGAAGGTCCCAAACCACATGGCTAGTTTTCCTTTATGTGTGTGAGCATATTTTTTTTTATTTGTAATGCTAATGAAAAGACTTCATATTCTCTCTCTCAAGAATTTATAACATTTTGCAGGATTTGATTCCTTTGTGCATTGCAGTGCTTCTTGCTGTTCAATTATGAATTGCTAGATTATTAAACATGAAAGGCAGCTGCTATTTAGCATGGTTGCATAAAGGCGGTAAACAGGACAGATAATGAGGCTTTTTCTAATTTAATAGAGTGGGTTCATGGAAGGTTTTCTTATTCAAAAAGAATTCTGTCCTCTTTCACTTTTGGGGTTTTGTTTTATTTTTACCATAACCTGGTGTTAACAAAAACTGTTCACCTTATGATACCGTAGTTGCATGCATAACCTCTTTTTTTAGTAAATGGGTATCTCTCGTCAGTAAGCTCCTCTTGTTTAAAGCTGGGGTCGTGAAGCAGTTGAAGCATTTATTCCATATAGTTGAATGGTGGCCTAAGTTTTTTTCACTCATGCAAGCATGTCAAATCTAAGAGTTTGAAGCCACTTGACTTGAGTGGTCTTGCTAGAGGGGATGGTCAGGATGCTGACTTAAGCTACAGCAAGAGTTTCTCCTTCAGCAAGCCAGAGATTAATTTTCCTCTCCAGCAGGTTAAACCACATTCTGAAATGTTGCACTCTAGTTCCTGACACACACCACACACACACCAATCTATGCTCTATATTCCTGCTGGACCAGAAGAGGTGACTATTGATTCTGTACTTCACATTGTGCAAATGGATGCAACGGTAATAAACTCCCTCCTGGAGATGAAAAAATTATGCAACGGTGGCTGTGTGCCATTTCCTAACACATTCTAGTGAGCTGCAGAAAAATTAATAAATAATAATAAAATAAAAGATTTATTTTTATCCCGCTGCTCTGTCAAAAGACAATCGAGGTGGCTTACAGTTTAAAAAGTCCGTACAATAACCCATATCCCAATCGTACCCTCCTCCTCTAAAACATCAATTAAACATACTCAGTTTACAAACCGTAAAAACAAACCATTAAAATGGACCGAGACAGGTTGAGAAGCTATAAATATTCAAAGATGATTGAGATCAATTCTATTTGGTGGCTGGATTTACTATTCAGGAAAGGCCTGCCGGAAGAGATCTTTCTTGATAGCTTTTTTGAAGCTGTCTAGGCTGGTAATATGACGGATCTCCTCCGCTAGGCCTTTCAGTAGGATGGGCAGCTCTTACTATCAGGAAAAAAGAAGGTTTCTCGTCAAAAATCTTTTCTGTCCAGTGTCAAGCCACATACAATCACTCTACAGGAATCTGTATCCAGAAGCATAGCGTTTGAAGAGACCACTATCCATGAGACCATCTAGTTCAGCCCCCTTCTGCCATGCAGGAATACACAAAGCACCCATGGCAGATGGGCATCCAATTTCTGTTTAAAAATTTGCAAAGAAGGAGGTGCCAACACACTCTGGCCCAAATTTTCTTTCTTTCTGCAACAGCCTAGACTGATGTTTTTTGTTGTTATCTTAGCCAGTTGCTAGGCTGCGTTAAAAGTGCCTTTTGCCTCACAGTTAACATTGGGGAGATGCAGAGCTCTGGTGCCACAATAAACCCCCATTTCCAGCGTTCCATACCATTGAGCCATGGCAGTTAAAGTGAGGTCAAATCAGATTATGTCTGCGGTGCAGATGCAGCTTGAGATCCCCAAAAGAGTTTAAAATTCCAGTTGGTGCATGCATGACCAATTCCTACCCTGGTAAGGAACTGAGAGAGACAAATAATGTCCACAAATGCTTGAAGGCTGTTCCTTTCTGTCACAGCTTAGAGGTAAGAAGCCAAAACAAAATTGCCTCTCCACAGTAACAGTTGGAAATGAAGTATTAGTGCATTGTGTAACATGTTCACGTTACTCCCTAAGCATAGCTTTAAATGACATGTTAAGAGGCATTTTGACATGAATTTTCCCAGTTTTATGCCATGCTTTATACTGTAGGTCCTACGGGATCTTTTTTTTAAAAACCAACAAATAGCTTGAGAAGACTTGAAGCCTCTAGTAAAGAATTTTGCATACGGTACTTCTGCAGAATTCAGTAGGAAGGGCAGCTCTTACTGTCAGGAAGTTCTTCCTAATGTTGAGGTGGAATCTCTTTTCCTGTAGGTTGAATCCATTGCTCTGGGTCCTATTCTCTGGAGCAGCAGAAAACAAGTTTGCTCCATCCTCAGCAGGGCATCCCTTCAAATATTTAAACAGGGCTATCATATCACCTTTTAACCTTCTCTTCTCCAGGCTAAACAGCCCCAGCTCCCTAAGTTGCTCCTCATAGGGCATGGTTTCCAGGCCATTCACCATTTTGGTGGCCCTCCTTTGGACACACACCAACTTCTCAACATTCTTTTTGAACTGTGGTGCCCAGAACTGGACACAGTATTGCATGTGAGGCTTGATCAAAGCAGAATAGAGTGGTACTATTCCTTCCCTTGGTCTAGACGCTATATTCATATTGATGCAGCCTAGGATTGCATTTGCATTCTTTGCTGCTGCATCACATTGCTGACTCACATCCAGCCTGTCATCCACTAAGATCCTTTTTGCATGTACTGTCTTTAAGCCAAGCTCTCAATACTGTCATCCAAGTCATTAATAAAGATATTGCATAGTACTGGGCCCCAGACAGAACCCTGTGGGACCCCACTGGTCACTTCTCTCCAGGATGAAAATAAACCATTGTTGAGCACCCTTTGGGTGTGGCCAGTCAACCAGTTACAAATCCATGTAATGGTTACCTTGTCTAGTCCATATTTTACAAGCTTGTTTACAACAATGTCATGGGGAACCTTGTCAAAGGCCTTACTGAAATCAAGATATACTGTGTCCACAGCATTCCCTTCATCTATGAAGCTGGTAATTTTATCAAAAAAAAAAAAAAAAAAAGAGATCATATTTGTCTGGCATGACTTGTTTTTCTGAAACCCATATTGACTAGATATTCACAGACTCTCTGTTTAATGATCTGCTTCAGAATCTTTCCTGGTATTGATGTCAGACTAACTGGACGATAATTGTTGGGATCCTCTTTTTCCCCCCTTTTTGAAAATGGGGACAACGTTTGCCCTCCTCCAGGTTCCGATATTACATTTACCAGTTCTTTTAACACCCTTGGATGTAGTTCATCTGGTCCTGGAGACTTGTATTCATTTAGCTTAACCAGGTATTCCTGGACCATCTCTTTACTTATTCTGTGCTGAAATTCTCCTATTCTGTCTCCTGCTCTGCTGTCCTCAGATTGAACCCCCTTTGCCTTTTCTGAGAAGACTGAAACAAAGAAGGTGTTGAGTAATTCTGCCTTTTCTCTGTCCCCTGTTAGCATTTGCCATCTTCACCACACAATGGCCCTACCATTTCCTTCTTCCTTCTTTTGCTGCGGGCATACCCAAAAAAGCCTTTTTTATTGTTCTTAACCTCTCTAGCAAGTATGAGTTCATTCTGCGCTTTAGCTTTTCTGACTTTCTCCCTACACGTGCTGGCTATTTGTTTGAATTCCTCTTTTGTGATTTCCCATTTCTTGTTCCACTTAAAACTTAGTTCAGTTGAAAGTTCCTTAGTCATCGATCCTGGTTTCTTGAGACATCTCCCATTTTTCTTCCTCATTGGAACTGTTTGAATTGTGCCTTCAGTCCTGTTCTAGAAAGGCATCACCCAAATCCTCTGCCTGAGTTGGGGGTCTGTAGTAGATTTGCACAGTAACATCCCTGTTGTTTCCCTCTCCTTTAATTTTTATCCAGACACACTCCACCTGGCTTCCAATATTGATTTCCTGGATCTCTACACTGGTGTAAATATCCCTCATTTGTATACCTTTGGGAAATTAGATTCCTTTGGGGAAGCTAAGTAAATAGGGAAAATTTGAGGAGTTAGTGCGCATGATGGTAATAGCAAGTTGGAAAGGTTACTAAATTAATTTTTTAAAAAATCAGCTTAATGCCTATAATTTATGGAAGTACTGTAACATTCAGAGGGACAGGAACTTTGCTTGGTTAAAGTGTCTGGACTGGAACCCCTACGTGATGTAATAGTTGTTCAAAGACATGTTTGCATTTGTTATACGTGTAATTATGTGTCTGTTAGACGTGTAATTATTTGTTTTTGTTTGTTTGTTTTTTACTGTTGTTAGTCCTTTTGTATTCTGTGATAATGTAATTAAAAAAAATCCCTCACATATAATGCTATTCCCCCTCCTTTCTTGTTTTTCTTTAAAAAGGTTATATCCCTCTATTTCTACATTCCAATCATGAGACTCATCCCACCAGGTTTCAGTGATGCCTATTATATTTCCCTTGTTGTGCTAGGAGTTCAAGTTCATCTTGCTTAATTTGTAATTGGTTGCCTGGCCGAACTCAGAGGGTGCTCAACAATGGCTCTTTTTCATCCTGGAGAGAAGTGTCCAGTGGGGTGCCACAGGGTTCTGTCCTGGGCCCAGTGCTATTCAACATCTTTATTAATGGTTTGGATGACAGAATTGGGGGCATACTTATCAAATTTGCAGATGACACTAAACTAGGAGGAGTAGCTAATACCCCAGAGGACAGGATCAAAATTCAAAATGACCTGAATAGACTAGAAAGCTGGGTCAATGCTAACAAGATGAAATTCAACGCAGAGAAATGTAAAGTTCTGCACTTAGGGCGGAAAAATGAAATGCACAGATATAGGATGGGGGATACCTGGCTGAATGAGACCACATGTGAAAGGGATCTAGGAGTCCAAGTAGACCATAAGCTGAACATGAGTCAACGGTGCGATGCGGCAGCTAAAAAGGCCAATGCAATTTTAGGCTGCATCAATAGAAGTATAGTGTCCAGATCAAGGGAAGTAATAGTGTCACTCTATTCTGCTTTGGTCAGGCCCCACCTGGAATACTTTGTCCAGTTCTGGGCACCACAATTCAAAAAGGATGTCGAGAAACTAGAGCATGTCCAAAGGAGGGCAACTAAGATGGTGAAGGGTCTGGAAACCATGCCCTATGAGGAATGGCTTAGGGAACTGGGGATGTTTAGCCTGGAGAAGAGAAGGTTAAGAGGTGATATGATAGCCCTGTTTAAATATTTGAAGGGATGTCATATTGAGGAGGGAGCAAGCTTGTTTTCTGCTGCTTCAGAGACTAGGACATAGAACAATGGATACAAATTGCAGGAAAAGAGATTCCACTTCAACATTAGGAGGAACTTCCTGACAGTAAGGGCTGTTCGACAGTGGAACACACTCCCTCGGAGTGAAGTGGAGTGTCCATCCTTAGAGGTCTTTAAGCAGAGGCTGGATGACCATCCGTCGGGGATGCTTTGATTTGGAGTTCCTGCATGGCAGGGGGTTGGACTGGATGGCCCTTTTGGTCTCTTCCAACTCTATGATTCTATGATTCCCATGCTCTGTGCATTAGTGTAGAGACATCTGAGACCATGTGTCCTTTTTACTTGCTGCCTGTGCACATTTTTTGCCTCCTACTGTTGGCTCCTTGCACTGTCTGCCTTGTTCCCTCTATCATAGAATCATAGAATCATAGAGTTGGAAGAGACCAAAAGGGCCATCCAGTCCAACCCCCTGCCATGCAGGAACTCCAAATCAAAGCATCCCCTATGTCAGTTTGAGTCTTTTTTCCAGCTCTTTTGCCTTCCAAAATGTTGTCTCCCTTCCCCACATAACTCAGTTTAAAGCCCTCCTGATCAGATTCATCAGACTGTTGGCAAAAATGTTTCTTGTATCATGGCCTTGCAGGTGAATTTACACAGCATACTGGACTGCATCGTTTTTTGTTCCTAGACTCTTTATCCGTTTGTTTCCCATTTGTTTTTCCTATTTGTTTCTAGACTGTTTGTCCATTTACCCTGTGACCAGTTGTTTGGAGCAACACTGTTAGTCACCATAGGCAATTAGGCAAGAGAGGGAGAGCCTGTGTGAAGAGTATCCAGGTCCCTGATTCACGATGGGACTGTTAAAGTGGTTTGGCAAGCCTTCAGCTGAAAAGAAGAAAAGGAGCATTTAGATGGCTCTCCCCACTCCCCTGCTCCCCTTCCTCACTTCAGTTGTCACATCATATTTGCAAAGGAAGCTGTGATCAGATGCAGAGCTGAACTTAATTTTGGTGCCTCTGGCACAGGGGCAGGTGGCAGGTGGCAGCCCTGCAAAAAGGGAACTGTTGTGTTTACAGGGATGCAGATCTGTCTAGACGGGACTCTTTGTAAGCCCTTTAAAAATAAAACTAACCTGACAATGACAGTGCCCAGCTTTGGGTTGGAAAAGAGAGAGGGGAAAAGGGGTGCACTAGAGGCCTTGCCTCCGAGTGTCGCCTCATAGAATCATAGAATCGTAGAGTTGGAAGAGACCACAAGGGCCATCCAGTCCAACCCCCTTCCATGCAGGAACTCCCAATTCTTCAACGGTGGTGCCTAGAAATGGACATCACACCACGGATAATATGGACATCCAGATGAGGTCTGCCCAATGCAGAATAGAGCGGTACTATACTTCCCTCGATCCAGACACCATACTCACTCTCTGGACACTACACTCCTATTGATGCAGCCTAGGATCGCCTTGGCTTTGTTTGCTGCCGCACGACACGGTTGGCTCCTTTATAGCAAGAGCAGCTTCATTAAGTCCTTATTTTTCAGAAAATGAAGCTGCTCTTGCTATAAAGAGTGAACCGTGTGGTGCGGCATCATCCACCTCTGGAAAGGGAAGCCATGGAAGGGTCCTTACTCTCAAGGAGACCTCTCAGGCTCCCCCTTGATTGGTCAACCAAGGGTCTGAACTGGAAAGTCAACAAATAAATATAACAACAACAACAAACAACAACTCCAGACTGCAGGGCCAAAGGAAAGGTGGTCGGGAAAGACTTTTTGGAGCGTTCACCAGGGGCACAGACATACTTGGTTTCTAGTGATGGTCAGGGTTTCGGCTTTGAATGTGAGAAAACTGATGGGTATCTCTGATCTCCCAGGGATTATCTACATGTTTTGTTTTGTGACCCGAATATGTGAATAACCTCATTCACGCATTCCCGATGTGTTGTTCACAATATTCCCCCCCATCCCATCGGGCATTGCGCATTTCTGTTGCCCACACATGTCAGTGCTGTGGATAAAGATGGAGTCAATGATGTGGATGTATTTGAAATACGTTCAAGACATGCAGTGCTTTATCCCGGTTTATCCCCAGGTTTATTTGCATTGATTAATACTGCTGACAAGGCAAATGTTTCAGGAAAATTCTAAAAAAAAATAAAATAAAATCATCCAAGATCGATTATCCTGGGGTTTATGGGTTTTTTGGCAGGCCCCCCAACTTAATCAGATACGTTTGAAATTTAGGTGGACAATATAGATTCAGCCCACATTCTACTAGGATTATTTACCCATCTGAATAACCCCCCAGTGGCCTGAATTGGGTCTCTTTCAGCTTTGCTTTGAGAGGATTTTCTGTCAAACACTTATCCACAAGGGTGGCTATGTTGTCACTGGTGGTGCAGACTCTAATCCAAAAAGTAACTTCTCTGAGCTCTGCTTTGTAGTACTTTGCAGTAGGGGGATAACGGGAAACATTGGTTTAAGGTGTATCATCACTTTGAAATATTTGACCCTTTGGCCAATGTCCAATAGGCATATATATATTGATTATTTTTTTCTAAATTCTGTAGGGGGACAAGACGGGTGGTACAGTTCTTTAATTTAGGGTTTTTCTGCCCTTAGTAAAAATTGGAGCAAATCAGAGCAAAGGGGTTTGTGGTGAAAAAACAGTAAAGTGTTGAGCTCAACAATACAAGTTGCAAAATTCCTACTATGAGAATGTGATGTTGGCTAAGAACATCTCTTCCCGTACGTAACTGTGTGTTGACTCAACTGGATCAATTAAGAGAATATGAACATATAAAATTTGCTTTATGTCGCATCAGGTTATACCCCAGTAGTTTTCTCTGACTCAGAGCCTCAGGTGGGATTCTTTCCCGTCACCTTTTAACTGATCCCTTTAAGCTGGACATGTCAAGCATGAGAAACACTGTCTGGGACCTTTTGCAGGTGATGCATGTGCTCTGCTCTTGAACTTTGACCATCCCTGTAGACTAGCACTCCTAATCCTTTAAGAAAGGAGAAGGAGGAGGCTGTAGTCCATGTGCTTGGGTGAGATCTAATCTAATTTACACTTGAGCCCATTGCATTACTGGGAGTCATTGCTGGGAGAAGCCAGACCTCTTAAGTCTAAACAAGGCTAGCAGAGGGTGCATTTCCTTTAAGAAAGGAGAAAGGAGAAGGAGGAGGCTCTAGTCCATGTGCTTGGGTGAGATCTAATCTAATTTACACTTGAGCCCATTGCATTCTGGGAGCCACTGCTGGGAGAAGCCAGAGCTCTTAAGTCTACACAAGGATAGCAGTGAATTTTAGTTTTTCTTATCTAGTCAAGGAGGTTTTTAGAGAATAGAAGAGAAGCTGACCTGAAGCATCAGAGGACGTAAGTCAGAGGCTTGCCTCTGGAGGGAGCTAGTAGCAAGGAGCTCTCTACATACCTATAGGCCCCGTGACTTGAACTCAGTGACAGAGCTTGGGAATAAAGGCCAAGTCTAGCAAGGGAAGCCCACAGTCTTGTTTCAGTGCCTCCTTAAGACTTCTCAGTATGGACACTGAAGGCCCTGCAGCAGTCACCTGCAACACCTGTGGGATGTTTATCTTCTTGCCTACAGATGTGGGGAACTACACCTGCCCCAAGTGCAAGTTCGTAGCCCTCTTGGAAGAGAAAGTACAGCAGCTAGAGCAGCAGATATCTGCACTCCAGCATCATAGAGAGCAGGAGATTCTCCTGAAGAGAACAGACCAGAATGTCTTGGGTGGGAAACACACAGAAGAAGTTGCTGGGGTGGAGGAGGTCACTGCACATAAAACAGAGGTAGATGCTTGGAGGAAGGTCACACACAGAAGTAAGGAAACCAGGGAATGTTCTGTGAGCAGCTTGCAGCTACAGAATCGCTTTGAATCTCTCTCTGTTGTCAGAGATGATGAGGAAAAGCAGCAGGGACAGACGTCAGGGACAGAGCAGGGGAGCCTGAGATGGCCCTTGTGGTCTCTTCCAACTCTGTGATTCTATGATTCTATGATAATCCGCTGTAGATATTTCACAGCTAAATACCAGGCAGTTGGTGGAATTGTTTACAGTGGTAGAAAGAGGAAGAGCCAGAAGTAATAGGATGGAATTACTGAAAGGATTTTTTTAACCATCTTATTCTGGTTATTTATAGTACGGGTGTACTTGAGCTCTGCATTTATCATGAATATTAGGGAACTGTCTAACTAAAAAGATTGTATGTACAGTGCTGTGTAAATTTACAGCGCTATATAAATAAAACATAATAATAATAGTAATAATAATAAAAATAGTAATAATATGGGGGGATTTCTTCTGGTGAGAGAGACTACAGTCAAAGGGGGATGTTTGAGGAAGCCTATTATTTTCATTACTACTTCCACTTAACCTACGGAATGTCTACACTTGAAACCAAATTGGTTTGGAAGAGATTTAATTGTCCTCCCTGAGAATCTACATAAAGCCATAGGTCTAGATCCGATTGCTAGTCCCAATAAGAGTAGATTCATTGAATCAGTAGGATTTACATTTGTACCACTTTAATAGTCAGAATATATTCATTATGTCCACTGTACATGGATTTAGGACATAGTCTCTGTGGGACCTTGATTGGAAGCCATTAAGGAGACTTGAATTTTGTAGCTATATATATATATACCTATATCTATGTATATAGATATAGATATCATTGGCTGCTGCAGCACACATCCACTTGCAGTGACTTACTTGTAAAGGCTATGACTGCACTGATGCATGAAAAAAACTTCAAATCAGCATTCTGTGCTTAAGAAAATGAAAACTCTTAACTCTTGTTTTACAAGGAGAATGAGGCCCCTTCATGTTTGGGTTGGCACAACAATTATGCTTTTACTTTCTGAATTGTGTTGTATGGATTCCACAAGCATAGATAAGTCAATGCTAAGTGTTCACCATGTGATCCAGTGTAAAGATGTTTCCATTATTTCATTTCCCCAGATACTGGCCCCAGAACTGGTGAAATATTGAGTTACAACTTTGGGTGAGGAGGGCAGCTATTTTGAAGTCGGATTGCATGGAAAATGTATAATATCTCTTTTCTATGGCTGATGGGATCTATAAAACATGAAAAATAAAGGAATAACTTGGATATAATCATGCCAACCCTTGTTTGGTAGTGTATTTTTTATTTTTTTGTCTCAAAGCCTGAGAGGTCAAAATGAAATTTGGCATGCATGTTCAGACATGACTTTCTGTCTCATGGTTGAAACTTGATTCACTCTTGTCACTTTCAAGAGGTCCGGGAAAGGAGTAAAAGATCCTGTAATGCAAAATAGCCTTAGAAGCCCTTTAGCCTTAGAAGTCACCGTGAAATCCAATAAGTGTTTTTACGACACAATTGTCAGGCACTCAGGCCTATGGTCAGTAGATGCCTTTGGGATGGACTGGGAGGCAGAGGTCCAAAAGGGGCAACGGGAGGTACCATAGGACTGGAGTGGTTACTTCCACCTCACCACTCCATGGTGAGACTGAAATTTCCACTGAATCGCTGGGTTCATCAGCTGAAAAGTTCCCCAGAGCACTGAAGAAGTCCTCAGATTCCATAACACACCATGTGCAAAGATGGTTTGCAACTGCCAAACCAAATTTCATGAGCAAATGAACTGACCCTGACAGTGGGGTTGTTGATCCTGCAATACTCTGTCTATCCTGAAACAAAAACCCTTAGTCCATTGATGCTATTGACAGCTTAGAGTCTCTTCTGCTCTTTATCTGAACCATCAGCTGCACTCCCAGGTAAAGTTCCTGAGTCTATTGAACTTTTGAGAGGACTGAGGAGTTGAGAATGAGGAGAATCATAGAATCAGTAGCGTGGTGATCAGTTTCTTCTTCGTGGTCTCTGTGCCTCACACAATAGTGTTTGCGCCTGCGCAGATACTCCATCCGGGTCAGGAGCTTAAAAGCTCAACCCTTCCTTTTTTTTTTAAAAAAAATAAATTTTATTGTTAAAATCAATACAATCAAACAATCACACATCCATATAAGCAATACAAAAAGGACAAAATAAAGAAATTAAAAAAGTAAAAGAAAAAGAACATTCAGTTCTTATATGCATCCAAATCAGATCTATTCTTACATACCTACCTATATTTATACTTCTACATTCATACCTCTACACTCCTATCTACTTGTTTTCCCCTCGTTCTTATATATAGTTTCAAATTCTTACTACCTTACTAAACTAGTTTCTGCTATTTCTATTGTTTCCCCATCCTCTTCTTCCATCTCTCTTTTCTTTCATTCTTCCTTTCTCTCCTTTCTTTCATTCATTCTGACTAAAATAACTTCCTTTCTACCAATATTTGTCTTTTTAGTGTTATGTTGACTTTCTTAAGTTAGTTTACTTATCTCTTTGGATACACCTTATATGAAGCTATCTATATATCTAAAAACACTAATTTGCCTTCTCTTCTTCCAAAAATTCGATTACTCTTCTCCATTCATTAGTAAACTTCTTTTCTGTTTTGCCTTTTAATAATTGGGTCAATTTGTCCATCATCATCCCATCATACCGTTTCAATATCCATTCTTCCCTATTAGGGGTCTCTTTATCTTTCCATTTCTGTGCAAAACATACTTGAGTAAGAGAAATCATATAAAATAAAATTTTTCCATATTTGGTTTCAATTTTGTCATCTAATATCCCTAAAAGGAAAGTCTTGGGTTTGAACTGTAAATTTATATTCAGAACATTATCAATTATATTTTTAATCATTGACCAGTAGTTTTTATCACATTTGCAGGACCACCAACAGTGGTAGAAGGTGCCTATCTCCCTTCTATATTTTCAACAAAAGTTATCACTTGCCTTGTACATTTTCACTATTTTTTCTGGAGATAAGTACCAAAAATAGAACATCTTGTAGATATTTTCTCTTAGGTTTTGGGATACCGTGTGTTTATAAATATTTTTCCAAACTTTCTCCCATTGAAAAAGTTGGATAGCATGTCCCACTTTCTTTGCCCACCACGCCTTCCTCCATTTCATATTTAAGGAGAATTCCATAAAATTTCTTTATTAGATTGTTTTCCTCTTTAACTAGGATTTTCCCTAGTTCTGATTCTTCTTGTTGCACTACCATTCCATATGTTTTCTGATCCATTTTAAACCTTTCTTGTAGTTGTCTGTGTGTGAACCAGGAAATGTTCCATCTTTCTTAATTTAATTTTTCTCTTGATTTTAACAGCCATTTTTCCTCTGTCTTCTCTAAGATGTCATTATATGTATACCACTTTGTATCTTTAATCATCTCTTTTCTAAACATTGCTTCATGTGGGGAGACCCATCCTTCCATTCCTATTACAATTCTTCTTTTATATTTACCCCAGATTCTGTTTAAGGATTTCCTAATAATATGATTTGAAAAAGTTGACTTTTTTTCTTTATCATACACCAGGTGTGCATGCCATCCAAAACTTATACCTTTGCTTTCCAAACCCAGTAATTTATCTTCTAAGAGTGTAGCTCACTCTTTTATACATAATAAACCACAAGATTCGAAATATAATTTTAGATTTGGTAAGCTTAGCCCCCCTCTCTCCCTGGCATCCTGTAATATTTTTAATTTCACTCTTGGTTTCCTCCCTCTCCAAATAAACTGAGCGATATCTTTGTTCCAGTCTTTAAATGGTTGATCAGAAGTTATGATTGGGATCATCTGGAAAAGAAATAATAGCCTTGATAATACATTCATTTTTATTGTGGCCACTCTCACCCTTACTGAAATGTTTAATTTATTCCATTTGATTAAGTCATTTTTTATTTTTGCCCATAACGTTTTGTAATTGTTTTCAAATAATTCTGTAGTTTTCTTTGTAATTTGGACCCCCAGATATTTGACCTTTTTTCCTGTTTTGATTCCTGCTTTGCTTTCTAATTCCTTTTCTTCATCCCTTCTCATATTTTTAGTCAAATACAGTGGTCCCCCGGGTTATGAAAGTAATCCGTTCTGGGATTACTTTCGTAACCCGGAAGTCTTTGTAACCCAGGGGACCGCTTTTTTTGCCGGACCGCGCGGCAAATTTAAAGGGGTCGCGCTGTTTTTTTTCATACCCCGGGGTTTTATTCGTAAGCCGGGGCCATTTTTGCGGCCCTGGCTCTTTCGTACCCCGGGGTTTTCGTACCCCAGGGGATTTGTAACCCGGGGTACCACTGTAAGTGATTTCCCCTTATTAATCTTGCAACCTGTTACAGTGGTCCCCCGGGATACGAAAGTAATTCGTTCCGAATTACTTTTCGTAACCCGGAAATTATCGTAACCCGGGGGACCGCTTTAGTTGACGGACCGCGTGGCAAATTTAAAGGAGCCGCGCGGTTTTTCCGTTTCGGATCCCGGGGCCGTTTTTGCGGCCCCAGCTCTTTCGTTCCCTGGGGTTTTCGTACCCCGGGGGATTCGTAACCCGGGGGACCACTGTACTAGTCCAAATATATTCAACAGTTCTAAAAGCTTCTCGATATTATTATTTGGGTCTTCTATTATTATAATTAAATCATCTGCGAAAGCTCTAATTTTATATTCATGTTTTTCAATTTTTATTCCTGTAATTTCTTTGTTTAGTTTTATTTCTTTTATAAATAATTCCATAATTAACAAAAAAAAAAAAGTAATGGGGAGAGTGGACAGCCTTGCCTTGTTCCTCTTTCTATATTTATGAATTTTGTTCTTCCTCCATTTATTTTTATCAGCACTTTCTGCTTACAATATATATTTTCCATCCAATTTGTAAAATTCCCTTTCCTCATATTTTTTTTAACAGTTCCAATAGTGTGTGTCCCAATTCACAGAGTCAAAAGCTTTTTCCAAGTCTTAAAAAAGTAAACCCATTTTTTTCTCGTTGTGGCGTTCATAATACTCCAATACATTGGTTACTATTCCTAAGTTCTCCCTCATATGTCTCCTAGGTAAAAAGCCTCTTTGGTCCTCGTCAGTAGTCTCCTGCAAGCATTTTTTAAATCTATTTGACAATATTACTGCAAAGATTTTATAACTGTTATTGAATAGAGAGATTGGTCTGTAATTAGTTGGATCTAGAACATCTTTCCCTTCCTTAGGTACTACAGTTATTTTGGCTTCTTTCCACGAGTTTGGTATTTCTCCTAGTAATATTTCGTTCATTACTTTTTGCAATGGTTCTACTAATTCATCCACAAAGATTTTATAAAATAATACAGTTAGTCCGTCATTTCCTGGAGATTTATTTATCTTACATTGTCTTATTGCTTCTCTTATTTCTTTTATCGTTATCCTTTGATTCAAACTTTTTAACTGCTCTTCTGAAAAAGTTTGAATTTTGCTATTTTTAAGATATTCCTTGATTATTTCTTTGTCTGTATCTTGTCTTCTATATAAATTTGCATAAAATTCTGCAAAAACGTCTTCTATTTCTTTCTGTTGTGTAATAATTAAATCACCTCTTTTGATCTTATTTATAAGTTTATTTTCTTTCTTTTTAAAAAATGTATATGTTAACCATTTCCCTGCTTTATTTGCATGTTCAAAATTTCTTCGTTTGGTTAGCTTTAATTTCTTCAGTTCTGTAACTGCTTCTATTTCAAGTTGTTTTTGCAGAATTTTAATCTCTTTTTGTACTTTTTTATTTTGCGGGTATTTTCCTGATTCCTTTTCTTTATCTTCCAATGATTTATTTAGTTCTTTTACTCTTTCTGTTTTTTCTCTCTATTATATTTTGCTGGGTAAAAAAAAAACCCTCTAACCACCGCCTTGCCCGCATCCCATACTGTTAGTTTAGTTTCCTTGTCCATGTTTTTTTTAAAAAATAATCTTATCAACTCTTTCCCTTTTTCTATTACCTCCTCTTTTTTTAATAGGTCTTTGTTTAACCTCCATTTCATTTCTCTTTGTGTTTCTTTCATAATAAATATAGGGTTATGATCTGAGATTTCTCTGTTGATTGTTTCCATCTTTTTAATCTCTTTGATCAAACCACTAGACACTAAAAATAAGTCAATTCTGGATAACAATTCATGTCTATTGGAATAGAACGTATAAGTTTTTTTCTTCGTTATATAGATATCTCCATACTTCAATCAGTGAGAGTCTATCCAGCATTTGGAAAAAAAACTTTTTGGTAATTTACCCTGATTTTCTTTAATTTTCTTACCTGAAGTTCTATCCAGTTTGGGTTCTAACACCCCGTTGAAATCTCCTGCCACAATTATATGTTCATAATCAAACTCCGAAAATCTATCATTTACCTTATTGTAGCAAGACTTTTATTTTCCCGGGGATTATATACACATACCATAAGTATTTTCTTAACCCCCCCCCCAAGCTGGTCTCCACTCCTATGTAATGTCCATTTTTGTCTTTAAAGATCTCTTTGGATTCCACATGGTTTTTATATATATGATCACTCCTCTTTTACTTTTTTTCTATCGAACTTACATATTCTTTCCCTAATTTATTATTCTTAATTAATCTAATATCTTTATTTTTAATATGTGATTCTTGTAAACAAATTATATCTGCATTAATTTTTTCTAAATACTGGTAGACACTTTTTCTTTTTTGAGGTGAATTCAATCCTTTCACATTTAAAGACACGATTTTCATTTCTCCAATTAACACTTTACTTGATATCTCTTTTTCTTTGTTCTATATAGTATATAATCACACTCTTTCGTTCTTTTAAAAGCTTTTCATTAGTAATTTAAAATAAGACAAAGAAAAGGGTTACAGTCTTTTTCACCACTGTCTTGTAAGTTTTACTGTTTAGGATAATTCTTTAGATCTAAAATGTCCTAGTTCTTGTGTTCTTTTATGTTTCTTCTTCGCCTTCACTTAATTCTTCTTCCTCGTTCCTTCTTTCTGTTCTGTCCTTCTCTCTTTCTTTGTTCCCTTTTTTGAAATCTTTTTCTAGATTGTTTAAAAAGAGTTTTGCTTTTCCTGTCGAGTTCAATCTTATCTTTCTTTGTTTCCAATTTACGGTTAGGCCTTCTATTTCTTCCCATTTAAATGGCACTCCCTATGTCTTCAGTCTTTCAGTCAAGAAACTATATTTTCTTCTTCTCTTCAGAATTTTCCCTGGTATGTCCCTCAAGATTGTTATCTCTTTGTCTTCTATTGTTAGCTTTGATTTGTAACTTTGTTGAATAATTAATTCTTTAGTCTGCTTCCTGACAAAGTAGATTAACATGTCTCTCGGGAGCTTCTTCAGTTTCGCAACGTGAGAATTTATTCTGTAGATCCGGTCGATTTCCCATGGGAATAAAGTTTCTGACTCCTTCATGAATTTTGCTAATATCGGGATAAGATATGTGTACAGATTTTGGTCTGTTCTCTACGGGAGACCACACAGCTTTAAGCACTTTTCTCTTGTTTTAATTGTAGTCTCAAAATTTCATTCTGTTTTTCTTGATGCTCTTTGTCCAGATTGTCTATCTTCGTTTCCATAATCTTTATCTCGTCTTCCAGTTTGTTCACTTTTGTGTTTATTGCATTAATATCACAGTCAATTTTATCCAATCTGGATGTAACTTGAGTCAGTTCAGTTTTAAATTCTAGTTTCATTTCATTGTGAGCCTTTTGTATCTCTAAATTTGTTTCTTGATGCATTTTCCTGATTTCCTCCATCCTTATCTCATTTGACTCACAAGTTTTGGTTAGGGTGTCAAATGAAGTCCTTCTCTGTACAATTATTGGTGTCTGTGCTGGTGCCTTTCTTGTGCCTGGTGCCATCTTTATAAAAGGGGAAAGGGTAAGGAAGAAAGCAAAAGAGAAAAAAAGTAAGTAAAATATTCTAAATATTAAAATTGAATTGTAAGTTCCCTATTTTAAGTCTAATTAGACAAGTTCAAATTTTGATTTCTTAGATTTACAATTTCCCAATCTCATTGACAAATCTGAAAAAGAAAATAATTTTTTTTAACTTAGATTGTTTTTTTTCTTTTTCTCCTTCTCTTCCCTTTTTCTTTCTTTTTTCTTTTACAAATTTAAATTTCAAATTTGTATTATTTTTTTTAATTTGAAAATTTAAATTTTTATATTCCAAATTAAATTACAAATTCCAGGTTTGTTTTCAAATTTTATTTAATTTATTTTGTTTATTTAATTGTTTGCTTGTTTGTTATGGTTTTAAAATTTCACTCAGTACTCCTGCTTCGGGATTTAATTTGTTAGAGTTTACTTTTATTCCAATTAGCTTAATATAATGTCTTGAACTTCTTTCAATCTTGATTAAATATTACTTACCCAAATTTACTTATCCTTATGCTCACACACAGACGAAAAAGGAAAAATTGGGTGAGATATTTAACTTTCAAATTAAATAAAAGATTAAATATTTGGGTATATACTTAACAAAAAAGAATTCAGACTTATTCAAAAATAACTATGAACAGATGTGGAAAGGAATAAAAAAGATCTTCAAAAATGGGCTAAATTGGGTTTATCATGGTTAGGAAGAATTGCAACAATTAAGATGAATATAACTATAAAAAACCAATGTAATTTTGGACTGCATCAATAGAAGTATAGTGTCCAGAGCAAGGGAAGTAATAGTGCCACTCTGTTCTGCTTTGATCAGGCCCCACCTGGAATACTGTGTCCAGTTCTGGGTACCACAATTCAAAAAAGACGTGGAAAAACTGGAGCAGGTCCAAAGGAGGGTGACTGAAATGGTGAAGAGTCTGGAAACCATGCCCTATGAGGAACAACTTAGGGAGCTGGGGATGTTTAGTCTGGAGAAGAGAAGGTCAAGAGGTGATATGATAGCTCTGTTTAAATATTTGAAGGGATGTCACATTGAGGAGGGAGCAAGCTTGTTTTCTGCTGCTCCAGAGAACAGGACTCGGAACAATGGATGCAAGCTCCAGGAAGAGATTCCATCAACATTAGGAAGAACAGTAAGGGCTGTTCAACAGTGGAACACACTTCCTCGGAGAGTGGTGGTGTCACCTTCCTTGGAGGTTTTCAAGCAGAGGCTGGGTGGCCATCTGTTGGGTATGCTTTGATTGGGAGTTCCTGCATGGCAGGGGGTTGGACTGGATGGCCCTTGTGGTCTCTTCCAACTCTATCAGGAGGGCTTTAAACTGAGTTATGTGGGGGAGGGAGACTTTATTCTGGAAGGCAAAAGGGATGGAGAGAATAGTCAAAGTGGCATAGAGGGAACAAGGCAAACAGTGCAAGGACCCAAAAGTAGGAGGGGAAAAAAATTGCAAAAGCAGCAGGTAAAGAGGACACATGGTCTTAAATGTCTCTACACTAATGCACAGAGTATGGGAAATAAGCAGGATGAACTTGAACTCCTAGCACAACAAGGGAAATATGATATAATAGGCATCACTGAAACCTGGTGGGATAAGTCTCATGATTGGAATGTAGAAATAGAGGGGTATAACCTTTTTAAGAGAAACAGGCCAAGCAGGAAAGGAGGAGGAATAGCATTATATGTCAGGGATATTTACACCAGTGAAGAGATGCAGGAAGTCAATACTGGAAGCCAGGTGGAGAGCATCTGGATAAAAATTAAAGGAGAGGGAAATAACAGGGATGTTACTGTGGGAGTCTACTACAGACCCCCGACTCAGGCAGAGGAATTAGATGATGCCTTTCTAGAACAGATAAACACATACTCAGAAAGGAGAGATGTAGTAGTGATGGGTGACTTCAACTATCCTGATATTTGCTGGAAGTCAAACTCAGCCAAATCCTCAAGGTCTAGCAAATTCCTCACTTGCCTGGAAGACAATTTCATTGTCCAAAAGGTGGAAGAGGCAACAAGGGGATCAGCCATTTTAGATCTTATCTTAACCAACAGGGAAGACCTAGTTGATGGGGTGCAAGTGGTTGGATCCTTAGGTGGAAGTGACCATGTTCTCCTGGAGTTAGTAATACAGTGGAAGGGAGAAGCTAGGCATAGTCAGACACGCACTCTAGACTTTAGGAGAGCTGATTTCAATAAACTTAGAGAAATACTGGGAGTGATCCCATGGTCAGGAATACTAGAAGAGAAGGGAGTTCAAGACGGATGGGAGTTTCTCAAAAGGGAGATACTGAAGGCGCAATTTCAAACAGTTCCAATGAGGAAAAAAAATGGAAGATGTCTCAAGAAGCCAGGATGGATGACTAAGGAACTTTCAACTGAGCTAAGTTTTAAACGGAACATGTATAAGAAATGGAAAAATGGGGAAATCATGAAAGAGGAATTCAAACAAATAGCCAGCACATGTAGGGGTAAAGTCAGAAAAGCTAAAGCGCAGAATGAACTCAGGCTGGCTAGAGAGGTTAAGAACAATAAAAAGGGCTTTTTTGGATATGTCCGCAGCAAAAGGAAGAAGAAGGAAATGGTAGGGCCACTGCGTGCAGAAGATGGCAAAATGCTAACAGGGGACAGAGAAAAGGGAGAATTACTCAACACCTTCTTTGCTTCAGTCTTCTCAGAAAAGGCAAAGGGTGCTCAACCTAAGGATAATGGAGCAGAAGACAAAATAGAGGAATTTCAGCACAGAATAAGTAAAGAGGTAGTACAGGAATACCTGGTTAACCTAAATGAATATAAATCTCCAGGACCAGATGAACTACATCCTAGAGTATTAAAAGAACTGGCAAATGTAATATCGGAACCACTGGCAATAATCTTTGAGAACTCCTGGAGAACAGGAGAAGTCCCAGCAAACTGGAGGAGGGCAAACGTTGTGCCCATCTTCAAAAAGGGAAAAAAAGAGGATCCCAACAATTATCGTCCAGTTAGTCTGACATCAATTCCAGGAAAGGTTCTAGAGCAGATCATTAAGCAGAGAGTCTGTGAACACTTAGAGGCCAATGCCATAATCACAAAAAGTCAACATGGGTTTCAGAGAAACAAGTCATGCCAAACGAACCTGATCTCTTTTTTTTTTTGATAAAATTACCAGCTTGGTAGATGAAGGGAATGCCGTGGATATAGTATACCTCGATTTCAGTAAGGCCTTTGACAAGGTTCCCCATGACATTCTTGCAAACAAGCCCTGCAAAATGTGGGATAGACAAGTTAACTGTTACATGGATTTTTAATTGGTTGACTGGCCGAACTCAAAGGGTGCTCAACAATGGTTCCTTTTCATCCTGGAGAGAAGTGACCAGTGGGGTGCCACAGGGTTCTGTCCTGGGCCCAGTGCTATTCAATGTCTTTATTAATGATTTGGATGACAGAATTGGGGGCATACTTATCAAATTTGCAGATGACACTAAACTGGGAGGAGTAGCTAATACCCCAGAGGACAGGATCAAAATTCAAAATGATCTGAATAAACTAGATAGCTGAGCCGATGCTAACAAGATGAAATTCAATGCAGAGAAATGTAAGGTTCTGCACTTAGGGCGCAAAAATGAAATGCACAGATATAGGATGGGGGACACCTGGCTGAATGAGACCACATGTGAAAGGGATCTAGGAGTCCAAGTAGACCATAAGCTGAACATGAGTCAACAGTGCGATGCGGCAGCTAAAAAAGCCAATGCAATTTTAGGCTGCATCAATAGAAGTATAGTTTCTAGATCAAGGGAAGTAATACTGCCACTCTATTCTGCTTTGGTCAGGCCCCACCTAGAATACTGTGTCCAGTTCTGGGCACCACAATTCAAAAAGGATGTGGAGAAATTGGAGCATGTCCAAAGGAGGGCAACTAAGATGGTGAAGGGTCTGGAAACCATGCCCTATGAGGAACGCCTCAGGGAACTGGGGATGTTTAGCCTGGAGAAGAGAAGGTTAAGAGGTGATATGATAGCCCTGTTTAAATATTTGAAGGGATGTCATATTGAGGAGGGAGCAAGCTTGTTTTCTGCTGCTGCAGAGACTGGAACGCGGAACAATGGATGCAAACTGCAGGAAAAGAGATTCCACCTCAACATTAGGAGGAACTTCCTGACAGTAAGGGCTATTCGACAGTGGAACACACTCCATCGGAGTGTGGTGGAGTCTCCTTCCTTAGGGGTCTTTAAGCAGAGGCTGGATGGCCATCTGTCAGGGATGCTTTGATTTGGAGTTCCTGCATGGCAGGGGTTGGACCTGATGGCCCTTGTGGTCTCTTCCAACTCTATGATTCTATGATTCTATTAAGAGATCAGAGTGAAAATAAATGGGACAAAGAATGGGAACCCGTTACTAAATTTTTCAATAATAGACCACTGTAAAAGAAATAATAAGGTTAAGATACAAATGTAACATTAAGAACATTAAGAATGAAACACATATATTTAAGAATTAAGTTATGGAAAGATTGTTAAGAACATGTTTAAAATGAGATGGAATATATGAAAATATTGATAAAGCGTTAAAGGGGAAATTATATGTAATTAAGATTTTCATTATGTATGCAATCGACTGATATAGTTTAAAAAGTTCAGAAAATAAGATGACTGATGATAATAAAGGTTAATATATAATATATAGAAAAGTTATAATTTAGAGATAAGTTACATCACTATTAAGATTTATATAGTATATATTTTTCAGATAGTTTATATGATTTGTATAAGTAAGTATAGGGATGATTTATAATGTAATTAACAATCATTTAAATTTGGGGATATAATGTATTTATAATGGAGAGAAGAATAATGAAGACAGTGAAATATATTCAAATATAAAGCTTATGAAGTAAAGGTAGTAATTAGGGATATGAAGAAGATTAATGTAACAAAATGAAGTGTTACTCTAGTAATGTTTGATAAGGGTAGAAACGTATTTGATAATAAGGAGATAAAACGAGGAAAATTATCATTGTCTTCAGATCAAGGGAAAGGAAGTATTTTTAAATTTCATGTTTTATGTTATATGTTTTATGAACTATGTGAATGTTTGTGTATTTATCTAATACTGTTATTGTTTGTGTTTTTTCCCTTTTTTAATTATATACACATACAGTTAGCCCTCCTTATCCATGGATTTTTTTATCCACAGATTTGAGCATACACGGCTTGAAAATATTCCCCCAAAGTCTAAATTCCAAATAGCAAACCTTGATTTTCCATTTTATTTATAGGACACCATTTTGTTGTGCCATTATATTTAAAGGGACTTGAGTATCTGCGGATTTTGTTTTGGAGGGTCTTGGAATCAAACCCCAGTGGATAACAAGGGCCCACTGTACCATATCCACCAACCCTCCCTCCCATTAAAATAAAATTAAACATTTTACAATTAAAACATGTTAAAAATGACAATTTGGACAATAAAACAAAAACAACTGGCAGGCAAAAAGCAAACGGGATCAGTCCATTTCTTTCTCTCTTTAGTGGCCAGGTGTTTAGTCAGGAAAGGCTTGCCAGAAGAGATCCGTCTTAACAGCATTTTTAAAGCTGTCTAAGGTGGTTATATGACAGATCTCACCTGGCAGGCCATTCAGTAGTCTGGGAACGATAGCCGAAAAGGTCCTCTGGGCAGGAGTAGATAAGGCTGAGAGGTAGCATGATAGCTATCTTTAAATATCGGAAGGAATGTCATGTAGAATAATAAGGAAACGTATTTTCTCTTGTTCCAAAAACTAGAGCGTGAACCTATGGATTCAAATTACAAGAAAAGAGATTCCAGCAAAAGGTTAGGGAAAACCTTTTGACTAAGAGTTCTTTAACAGTATAATAGATTGTTTTTTGTGGGTTTTTTGGGCTCTATGGCCATGTTCTAGAAGAATTTATTTCCGACGTTTCGCCAACATCTGTGGGTGGCATCTTCAGAGAATGCTGGCATGGAAGAGAGTGGGGTGTAACACAAAATGAAATGAACAAGTACAGGATGAGTGACGCCCTGGGAGCTGGGTATGTTTAGATTGGAGAAGAGAAGGCTGAGAGGTAGCATGATAGCTATCTTTAAATATCGGAAGGGAAGTGTAACACCCCACTCTCTTCCATGCCAGCATTCTCTGAAGATGGCAGCCACAGATGTTGGCGAAACATCAGGAATAAATTCTTCTAGAACATGGCTACAGAGCCCAAAAAACCCACAAGAAACTATGCGTGCCAGCCATGAAAGCCTTCGACTTCACAGTAGAATAGATTGCCTTGAAAGGTGATGGGCTTTAAAGATCATCTCTGAAGGTCTTTAAACTGGTGGATGGACATCTTTCTGAAGCCCTGGTGGCGCAGTGGTTAAATGCCCGTACTTCATCCACTCATTCAAAGCCATAAGGTTGCAAGTTCAAGACCAGCAAAAAGGGCTCAGGCTTGCATCCTTCCGAGGTCGCTAAAATGAGTACCCAGATTGTTGGGAGCAAGTAGCTTACAGTTGTAAACTGCTTAGACACTGCTTAGGCGGTATGAAGCGGTATATAAATGAAGCTGTTTTGTTTGTTTTGCTTTAGTTATTTATTCTTACATGGCAGGAGGTTAGGCTGTCCAGCCTTGTGGTCTCTTCCAACTCTAAGATTTTGTGATTCTCTAGCTGTTTAAAAAATAAAAGTAGATGCGGTTGGGGCACAAGGAGGAAGAAACCCCAGATCCACATTAGTGTAATACTTTGTTTAGGCTAACCAAAAGGGCACAAAATGTGTGTAAGTTTTCACAGTCTGCAATTCTCTTTCTCAGACAAGATGCTATGTAAGGTGTTGCAAAGGTCCATATAGTGAGTGTATTTTCTATGCAAAGATACTGTACTAAAGATGGTACTATGGTATATACTCATGTATAAGTCGACCTTATGTATAAGTCGAGCGCAGTTTTGGGGGCCAAAATCATGGATTTTGATATGACTCGTGGATACCGTGTTTCCCCGAAAATAAGACAGTGTCTTAAATTAATTTTTGCTCCCAAAGATGCACTAGGTCTTATTTTCAGAGGATGTCTTATTTTTCCATGAAGAATTCGCATTTATTGTTGAACCAAAACATGAACACTTATTATATACTCCCTATAAATTTATATACATAAACTTTACTAGGTCTTACTTTCGGGAGAGGCCTTATATTTAGCAATTCAGCAAAACCTTTACTAGGTCTTATTTTTTGGTGAAGTCTTATTTTTGGGAAAACAGGGTAAGTTGAGGGTCAAACACTAGGGCATGTTACAAAAGATTTAATGGGGGAAAGAAATCACCACTTCCCTGTCTACATCTCCCTCTCTCGACCTATCCCAAGTCCCATGGGTCATAGTCTCAGCAAATAAAAGAGGAAACAACCTCAGCACACACACACACACATTCTTTCCCTTTACCAAAAGCATTCCCAAAACACATGGCTTGCAAAAGAGGGGATAAAAGCCTCTCTGTCTTTCTTTGCCCATAATTCCCAGGATTCCATTGCATGCAAAAATGGGGATAGAAGCCTCTCTGTCTTTCTTTGCCCATAATTCCCAGGATTCCATTGCATGCAAAAATGGGGATAGAAGCCTCTGTCTTTCTTTGCCCATAATTCCCAGGATTCCATTGCATGCAAAAGGGGACATTGCAAAAGGGGGACAGACCGTTCTCCCTCTCTTCTCTCACCCCTAGGATTTCCAGGCTGATGGCTTGCCAAATGGGGTCCAAGCCTGGGCATGCTCTCTCTGCCCCTTTCCTGAGCAGCTCCTTCTTAGCTCTGACTGCAGGGAGGGACCGAGGGTCGGGATCTCTCTCTCTCTCTCTCACACACACACAAGAAGAGAGGAGAGCGCGCAGGTAGCAGCCGGGGACTGAAACAGGAACCTCCTAAAGATCCCTGGCTACAGAGGAAGGTGGGCACTTATTTAACAAAATTTTCAAGCAGTATTTATTTATTTATACCCCGCTCTTCAGCTCTAAAAGCTATCAGAGCGGCTTACAATCATTATTTCAACTAGACGGTTCCCTGCCCTCAGGCTTACTTTCTAAGAAGACACGACACAAAAGGAGAAGGGAATGGTGGTGGGGAAGGGGATCAGGTCCAAAAGTTCATCTCTCCCTCCGATGCCCGGACCAAGGCAGATGGCATGGAGGGAGGGCTCTGCTTCTTAATCCAGGACAGGCCCTATGGAGTTTGGCCTGTTCTTTCACTCCCTCCTGGGCAAGATGTTATAGTATGGAGGGAGGGCTCTTCCACTTGAGGCCAGGCCTGATGGTGTTGCTAGGCCTCTCCTCTCCAGTCCCTTCACTCCTTCCTGGGCAAGATGGTGTAGCAAGGAGGAAGGGCTCTTATACTAGAGGTCAGGCCCAAAGGTGTTGCTAGGCCTCTCCAGTCCCTTTCACTCCCTCCTGGGTAAGATGGTGTAGGAGGAAGGGCTCTTCTACTAGAGGCCAGGCCTGATGGTGTTGCTAGGCCTCTTAACTTGTTGCCCCGTAGATAAGTGATTTTAGAGTCCATTTTGGGGCATAAATTTCTCGACTTATAGTCAAGTATATATGGTAAGTTAATTCAGTTGTGTCTGTGGTGGTCACGCCCCTAAAATGCCTGTAGTTTCTTGTGAGTTTTTATGCTGAATCACTATTCTAGATCCTGTAAGTAGTAAAGCTTCACCTTTAGCAATTATTTTGTGAGGATCTTCTTTTAGGAATGTAAGTGGATTACAACTCCCATCAACAATAGTCAGTGGTGAGAAACGCTAGGAGTTGCAATCCAAAAACACCTGGAGGGCTGCATGACTCCCTCCCCTATTTTATAGTATGTTTTATGTTTCAGGGTAATTTGTCCTTTGTTAAAATAATTCTGTACTGCTTAGGACTGCATCCACACTGCAGAAATAATCCAGTTTGACACCACTTTAACTGCCATGGCTCAATGCTATGGAATTTTAGGAACTGGGGTTTTGTGAGATATTTAGCCTTCACTTTAAGAGAGCTCTGGTGTCATAACAACCTACCATTCCTAGAATTCCATAGCACTGAGCCGTGACAGTTAAAGTGCTGTCAAACTAGAATATTTCTACAGTGTGGATGCAGCCTGGTAGCAGCGTATTTTTGCAATTGAAATTTTGTCTGCTGTTTGAGCTGCACAAATGAAAATGAAGGATGCACATTTCCAAAATAAATACAGCTTTGGATTTTTCGTTGCCAGACGTATTTTTTCTGTTTATATATCTTTCTGCATTTTTTAAAAAAATCACTTTCATTTAAAAAAAAAGTACAAATAGGCACAGAATATAAACCTCTTAGTTATATTTTTAGGCCTCTTTAGTAAGGGTAAATTGGGTGCACTGATGCCTTGCGGACCAAATACTGAAGCGAGACGGCTTTGACGTCTCCAGCCAATTTCCCATCTCCACCAGCGTACTTATCCATCTTTGTCGTTGCTTCTATCTTATAAGGCCCTGTTCTCTTGCTTTCAACGTGCAATGAAATATCCTGAAAACCACAGGGCAGTCTTTTTTTTTCTTATGGGAACTGGAATTTCAGATGTATGTGGTTCAGTGATGATATGCTTTCTAGCTTGAGAGCCGATGTGGAGCTGTAGGGAGAGTGTTGTTAAAGGTGCATGATAAGGTTCAACAGCAGGAAGTCGATCCATGGGGAGAGGCGGGATATATAAATAAACATTTTATTATTACTTATTATTTAAGTCTAAGACATGAACTCTGTTGGCCATGCTTGGCTAGAAATTCACCTGGGAACCATTGGAACACCTTTGGAGGAAAATGTGGGACAATTGTATGGGGTTTTCTTAAGCAAGGAATACTCAGAGGTGATTTGCCAGTTCCTTCCTCTGAAATATAGCCTACAGCACCTGGTAGTCATTGGTGGTCCCTCATCCAACTAATGATAAAGAATACGATGGAGGAGATGATGGAATGTGCTTCTGGAGGGAGCCCATCCCTACAGGCTCATTAATCTGAAACTTACCCAAGTTCTATCCAAAGTTGACCCTGCTTAGCTTCCAAAATCAGATGGGATATGGTGCCTTTAGGGTATTTAGGCTGTTGCTCTCCTCCTATCTGCTTTCCCCTTTATCTGTGTCAAATTGTATAGTATAGTGGGACCTTGTTATCTGCTGGGGTTTGGTTCCAGGATCCCCTGTGGACAGCAAAATCCGTGGATGCTCAAGTCCCATTAAATATAATGGCAAAATGGTGTCCCTTATATAAAATAAAAAATCAAGGTTTGTTGTTTGGAATTTATACTTTTTTGGAACATTTTCAAGCCATGGATGCTTGAGTCTGTGGATAAAATATCCGTGGATAAGGAAGGCCGACTTCTGTACTAGTAGTAGTTGTTGTTTATAACACCCTTTCCACCAAAGGGTGGAATGTCAAACATATATAATCAAAAGCTGATGATAAAACACAAGAATATAAAATGCTAAAATACTAAAATAATAGGCTAACATGTTAAAACCAATTGCTTATCAATATATGAATATGCTTCTACGAATGCAAACTCCTCATATACATTTTAAGTTAGTGCAAAAACTTTATGCTTCTCTAAAGCATAATTCATAATGTATCTTCAACCCCAAAGAGGTTCTATGCACATGTAACGCCACCCCCCTAGATATGCACATGACTCCTGAATGAACCACCTGTTGAATGAATAAACACATTACACAGGATTTCTGGTTAACATATGAAGACGTTTGTCACTTATGCGGCTCATGTGTTTGCATTAGCCTCAGATGTGCCAATAGGTCATGGATGCAGGATTGTATGTGATCTTAGATGCCAAGAATGTACCACAAGGAGTGTGACAGTGCTGTGTCAGAGCTCTACAAGCTTATGGCTTACATACACATCACATTGCTTGCATGACAAGGCAGCTCTTGTGAGTGTAAAATCTTAGCTCAAGGTAATATCTGAGCCTTCAGCTACTAGATACTGAGTGCCACATGGTGATTGATTTTAGTAATTACCCTTCTCCCCCTCACTTTGTGACAAGTTGGCATTCTATTAGGGGGGAAAAACATGCTCAAACCATCCCGTCTCTGCTAATTGTTAGAAATTCCATTTTCTTTCTTTAAAAAAAATATTTTAATCCATCTATGTAGGAACACACATGACTCAGCACTGTGATTTGCTCTTGCAAGTTGGGATTTCCTTCTAATCTGTGTTCAGCTTCTCTCCATCCTTCCAGATTTGTTCTCCCCTCTCCAAATGGCTTGTGTTCCATTCAGAGCAAATGGGTGTTATGGAGATCATAACAAACTACTAATGTTCCAGTTCAGTACCGCTCAGAATGGAGGACTGTAGATTGGGGCTGGCCTGGGAGCCACTGGTTGATGGTCTGCAGCATGTCACCCAGAAAGAGGGAATAGTTGAAACCGATGGGCACAAATATGGTTCTGGTTGCTGGCACATATGGGGAGTGGGGAACCTTGCCAGTCCACCTCATCAGATAGCTTAAGAGATACTGTTCCAAGTACAGTGGTCCCCCGGGTTACGAAGGTAATCCGTTCCGGATTACCTTTCGTAACCCGGAAATCTTCGTTTCCCGGGGGACCGCATTCTTCGACGGACCGCGCGGCAAATTTAAAGGGGCCGCGCAGTTTTTCTGCTTCGTATCCCGGGGTTTCGTTCGGATCCCGGGGGCTTTTTTGCGGCCCCGGCGGTTTCGGGTCCCGGGGATTTCGTTCCCCGGGGGGTTCGGATCCCGGGGGACCACTGTATTAGGAGGAAGAGAAGGTGGTGGTGGCAGCAGTGGCAACACTTAAGCATCTTTTCTCAGATGGCTCTTTCTCTTTTTGGTGGGTCAGTTCACACAGTTATTTACTTGTATATACTCGATAGTAAGTCGACCTCATGTATAAATCAAGGGCAAGTTTTGGGGGCAAAATTATGGATTTTGCTATGACCCATGGATAAGTCGAGAGTAAAACTTATGAGCATATAGCAAAGGATCTGAAGGATGAAGCAAAGCAAAACAATGTCAAAGAATGTATAAAATTCCATCAGACATAAGTCTTTGTGCTTACTCTTAAGGCTGGATGGATGAGAGAGTAGAGAGAGTCAGTGCTTCCAGGACAGATTATACTCTTGCTTTTCACCAGGGGATGATTTCTTCTTTTAAATAAGCGTTAAGATACACTACATACATTGACCTGTGGATAAGTTGACTCAGGTTTTTTGGGTTAATTTTTTGAGCTAAATTTCTAGACTTATACAAGAGTATACATACTGTATATGCTCCTATATCCTTTGGTTGTCCAATTTTTGTTCACACAAAATCAGTGTAAATTGACTCCATTAAGATGCTCTGTATTTCTGTCAGTGATGCTGGATATAGAAAACATATCCAGTCGTCATTCCATTTTTGATCCGTATTTGTAGACCCACCACCATAGCAGAAGTGGTGACCAGGGTGGACGAGGTCTCCCTCTTTGTAGCCACAATCTGTCTCCAAACAAGCCATTCAGCTTTCATGGTTCCCCCTCTGTTTGGCTTGGGATGTTCAGTAACGTCAACAATGAACTTTAGATGGTGCGTTATACATCCTTTTGTTCCCACCTGGGTAAATATAGAAGGATTTCTCATTATTGCTTTGTTGCACGTCCTTCTGTTTTGATGCTGTTTTTTTGTGGTTGTGCCAAATTGAAAGTATTTGCATTTTATACTAGAAGGATAATGTTACAGTCATTCTTCATGGTCTCTGTGATTCACACAATTGTGTCTTGTGCCTGCGCAGAGCTGCATTTAAGAAACATCCCAATCTGAGTAGCTTTTGCCTGGAAAATCCAGCCTCATCTCTCTAGCTCTAGTTCCTTTATGTCTTTCTGTGAGAACAGCCGATTAGGACTTTTCTCCATGTTTCCAGCTGGAGAATTTTCACTTTAATTTTCCTTCATCATCTACTTTCCTCTGCTTGGTCACCACATTTCTTCAGATATTTATCTGTGTTCTACAAGGCCCTTTTAAAATCATGCATCTCCCATGGAGGTAAGGTTTGCACCATCAGGGTATTTCCAATTTTTATTCTGCTTGGGCAAAGACTGCAAGGTATGCACTTTTCTATTAGCTGAGGTTTCATGAAACATGAGCTGACATCTTTGTATAGCACCTCATATGCAGTTCCATGGTCTCTCAGTGTCTGGCAGTCTCAAGGGTCAGGAGGGGACCCTGTTTTTGTCACTTGCCAGGGAGAGGAAAAGAAGTAGGGAGTGTGATTCAGATCATGGAGAAGCAGCTTGTCCCTTTGGGTGCGTGTGGTGGGAGGAAGGAATGAGGGTGCATTCTAAAATGGAGTACACCCAACTTTTCCATGCCCCAGGAGCCCAGAACAGCTGGATCTTCATGATCTGAATTGTTTTCCCACTCCCTTCCTTCCCTTCTTTTAAGATACTAGCTCCTGGGGCTTGACAGCTGTTGGGTAGTGAGTGTTTTGCAGTGGGAAAGAGAATAGTACTTTGTGCCCCATCCAAAAAAGAACTTACATGCCTATAAGCTGCAATTATGCACTAACACAGTGTGTGCTACAGAGTCTAAAAGAGAACCTCCCAGCTGTGGGTGCACTCCAGGGAGGGTAACCTGCAGATGCAGATAACACAGCCCCGCTTGCTGAGCCATTTGGAAGCTTCTAGGTCGCATCCGCACTGGTGAGATCACCCAGTTTGAAACCACTTTAAGGTCCATAGGGCCAGGCGATGGCATTCTGGGGATGGTTGTGTGTTCTGGCACCAGTGTGGGTGCAATTTGCCCCTGGTGAACTCTCCAAAAAGTCTTTCCTGGCCACCTTTCCTTTGGCCCTGCAGTCTGGAGTTGACTTTCCAATTCAGACTCCTTGAGAGCAAAGACCCTTCCATGGCTCCCCTTTCCAGAGATGGGTGATGCCACACCACACGGTTCACTCATTATAGCAACAGCAGCTTCATTTTCTGAAAAATAAGGACTTGATGAAGGTGCTCTTGCTATAAAGGAGCCAACCGTGTGATGCGACAGCAAATAAAGCCAAGGCGACCCTAGGCTGCATCAATAGGAGTGTAGTCCAGAGAGTGAGTATGGTGTCTGGATTGAGGGAAGTCACAGTACCACTCTATTCTGCTTTGGGCAGACCTCATGTGGATGTCCATATTGTCCGTCATATGATGTCCATTTCTAGGCACCACTGTTGAAGAATTGGGAGTTCCTGCATGGCAGGGGGTTGGACTGGATGGCCCTTGTTGTCTCTTCCAACTCTATGATTCTATGATTCTATCCTTGATACTGAAGATGGCCTCAGAATCATTGGCACTTTTCTCACTCTGCAGACAGTTTCAGGAAGGGAGGAACAGTCAATAGCAGTCAACACACTCAACACAGCAACAGTGAACACACTCTTTACCATCTGCATTGTAAGTGTCATTGTCAAAATCAGATGTGATGCTGTTCTCTTTGGTACAAACAGCCCATGTATCTCTTTGTTTATTTGATTTGTACTTCACCGTTCAGTCAAAATGTCTCCAAGATCAAATCATAGATAGTTAATTTGGTGATAATGTACCTACCCAAGGTCAACATCACTTCCAAAAATGCAGAAGTTCTCATCATGCTCAAATCTGTGATTTTGGTTTACTGTTGCCAGAACAAATCAAAGTGTACAAGCCAACATCAAAACTTGGTTTAAAGTTGGTTTATGGTCCTGATTTGTTTAGCTTTGTAAAACCATAATCATGGATTTAGGCATCACAGGAAGCTACTCCCTTCCTAGGTTTGTTGATCTGCTCGCACAAAACAGAAATGAATGGGATCCATGCATGAATGTGGAGATTACTGACTTCTGGTTTTGTTAAAAACCCTAATTTTTCTCTTAAAGCAATGTGCAAATGTTGCCATTACCTCTGCATTTTTAGGTAACACAAAGGGTGGTCTTGGCCTTACAGTGCCACTGCAAGGCATGTTTACTTGGAAAAATGTTCCATTGACTTCAGTGGGAATGACAGTCTCTTCAGTATCCTTACAAGTGTATCCTTATTTCCTGTGGCTGTATTTAGCATTCAGAAAGTTACTTATGTCCATGAGTGTGACCGTATTTGTAGTATTGCTTTTTCCAAACATAACTAGGAAGAACATTGCCTATACAGTTGTTGTCAGCCACCCTCATGTCAATCTCAAACCATGGTGACCCTGTAGATGAGACATTTCCACGACTCCCTGTCCTCCACTGCTCTGCTTAGTTTTTATAAATTAATACCAGTGACCTCTTTAATAGAGTCCATCCATCTAGCATGTGGTCTCTCTCTCTCTTTCTACTTCCCTCCACCTTCCCTAGCATTATTGTTTTTTCCAGTGTGCCGTGCCTTCTCATGATGTGGCCAAAAACATCTGAGGAAGTGCACTGAAATCTACAAAAAGTCGTGCTGCCAACTGGATGTCTTGCCTTTTCACAGCTGAAAATCATTCATGTCAGGGATTCCCAACCTGGCGTGCAACATGAAATTTCATGGGGTGCAACAAAGAGTGGCTTGTGTCCTTGAGTTATCACTCAGTCGAGTCATTACTCAATTTTTTTCTCAGTAAATTAGAATCTAATTGCTCAATTTAGATTTGCATTTTAAGTAATGTGTTAAAAAGCTTGTATTTTTTAAAAAGTTCTGTTTCTTTACCTGCAGTATTGTATGTGGTTCAATTTGTGGTTCAAAAATTAGAAATTAGACTTAATCGTCTTCAAATGTGATAATTACTTTTGTAAGGAGTGCAAACTTTACTCAAACATTTCCTAGCGGTGTGGGATATAGAAAAGGCTGGAAACACTGGTCTATGTGTATTCTAGAGTGCTTAAAACACCCTCACAAACCCTTGCCCATTCTTCATTGTTTGATTGTATGAACCTAACATTGTCTGGGATCCTATGCTCTCTTGGCAGTGTATGATTGTGTAGATACCATGATTATGCAAGCTGATATAATCGACTGTATACAGATTTATAGATTCTTTGATTATAAATGGCTTTGGACTCTTCAAGTCCCTTTAAGTCTCTCTGTATTTTCAAGTTTTCCATCAGGAACAGAAAATAAGCTTCATAAAATGCATTGGCCATGTGAAAGTATAAAGCATATAGTTTGGGGAAAGAATAGTATTTTTTGAAAAATTAATATGAATATTGGCTATTGACCAAATCTAAAAATGTTGGCTGCTTCCAACTGTTATAGACGACATATTGCTAACCTCTCATACTAAGCATTTAAGTGTTTGTACCTCTCTCAGTCTTCCAGCTGGGATGCATTCACACCAGGTTCATACTTATGTGCCTTTTGGCAGTACAGTTGGCCCTCCGTTTTTGCAGGGGATCCATTCTGGACCCCCCACGAAAATGGAGGCTCGCACATATTCAAGCCCCATAAAGCCTGTTCCTGTTTGCGTGCCTCATTAAAAATAGTGGAGGTTGTCTCTCCGCGGATTTCCAGGGTCGCAGATCCGAGATCCGCAAGTTAGGAGGAGTGACTGTAATAGTCCTGGGAAAACCTGATAGGGTCCATGTCACATCTGAGAAAGAATAGCCCACTCCTGCACTGCTTTCTGGAGTGCTTGAAAATGAACAGTTCATTAAACAGATGGACTTAGACCACAGGGAAAGCAGCTACCCATGCAAGCGTTCCATGCATGTGTTCATGCCTGGCCAGCCGATTGAAAACATTCCACACAACATTTTGTTGCTGGTTCCAAATGTTTAAAGATATTACTGTCTTGTCTCCCTATCAAACAATTTCTTGGGGTGGCTACCAAATATAAAAATACACTATATAAAATACTATAATAAAACCGGAGAATTAATAGAGGATAATGGCTGCAGTAGTCTTCTACCCGACAGCTTTCCACCCATGTTGGGCTACAACTTCTTCCTTCTTTAGCTAGCTTGACCTTTAGCTCATCTGTGCCATCCATCATTGACATGCTAATGTTACATACAAATGAGCTGGTACACATGGTGAGCAGAATTATATATTGCACAGGCCACATGGAAAGGTTCCAATGGACTTTCCCTGTGGTGGTGACCTTGCATAAACCAGACTCTGAGTGCCAAGTATAATTTTGGGTGAGCTATAAATATTAAATGATGCAGGCTCTGTATCCTTCTGTCTGTCTGTCAACAGAAACACTGGCCCATGCCAACGTTGGGTTCATTGGGATTGTTTGAAACTGTCTCTTGGGACTTTTATTTCAGAGCTGCTGGCTGGTTTTCTTTTAAGCAAAGGTTCATGCTAGTCGATTAACAATTTAAAATCTGCTGGTATTTACCTGGAATGGAAAGCTTTTGCAATATGGTCTAGTGCATACGTATTTAATTATGCTATAAAACGGGGTTTTCAAAGTGTACGGAATTCTTCTTCTACTTTGTGACTCGTGCATGTATCCGTGACTCATTAAAATGGGGTTTTCTGCACCTGAGCAGTGCCTCATTCGGAACCACCTAGAATCATAGAATCATAGAGTTGGAAGAGACCACAAGGGCCATCCAGTCCAACCCCCTGCCATGCAGGAACTCTCCATCATAGCATCCCCGACAGATGGCCATCCAGCCTCTGCTTAAAGACCTCCAAGGAAGTAGACTCCACTACACTCCAAGGGAGTGTGTTCCACTGTCGAACAGCCCTTACTGTCAGGAAGTTCCTCCTAATGTTGAGGTGGAATATCTTTTCCTGCAGTTTGCATCCATTGTTCTGCATTCTAGTCTCAGGAGCAGCAGAAAATAAGCTTGCTCCCTCCTCAATATGACATCCCTTCAAATATTTAAACAGGGCTATCATATCACCTCTTAACCTTCTCTTCTCCAGGCTAAACATCCCCAGTTCCCTAAGATGTTCCTCATAGGGCATGGTTTCGAGACCCTTCACCATCTTAGTTGCCCTCCTTTGGACACGCTCCAGTTTCTCCACATCTTTTTTGAATTGTGGTGCCCAGAACTGGACACAGTATTCCAGGTGGGGCCTGACCAAAGCAGAATAGAATGGCACTATAACTTCCCTTGATCTAGACGCTATACTTCTATTGATGCAGCCTAAAATTGCATTGGCCTTTTTAGCTGCTGCATTGCACTGTTGACTCATGTTCAGCTTATGGTCTACTTGGACTCCTATATCTCTTTTGCACATAGTTTCATTCAGCCAGGTGTCCCCCATCCTATATGTGTGCATTTCATTTTTCTGCCCTCAGTGCAGCACCTTACATTTCTCTGTATTGAATTTCATTTTGTTAGAGTTGGCCCAGCTTTCTAGTCTATTCAGGTCATTTTGAATCTTGATCATATCCTCTGGGGTATTAGCTACTCCTCCTAGTTTAGTGTCATCTTCAAATTTGATAAGTTTGCTCCCAATTCTGTTATCCAAGTCATTGATAAAGATGTTGAATAGCACTGGGCCCAGGACAGAGCCCTGTAGGACCCCATTTGTCATGTCTCTCCAGGATGAAAAGGAACCATTGTTGAGCACCCTTTGGGTTCGGCCGGTCAACCAATTACAAATCCATTTAACAGTTGCCTTGTGTAGCCCACATTCTACAAGCTTATTTGCAAGAATGTCATGGGGAACTTTATGAAAGGCCTTACTGAAATCAAGATATACTATATCCACAACATTCCCTTCATCTACCAAACTGGTAATTTTATTGAAAAAAGAGATCAGATTTGTCTGTCATGACTTGTTTCTCTCAAACCCATGTTGACTTTTTGTGATTAAGGCATTGCCTTCTAAATGTTCACAGACTCTCTGCTTAATGATCTGCTCCAGAATCTTTCCTGGGATTGATGTCAGACTAACTGGACGATAATTGTTGGGATCCTCTTTTTTCCCCTTTTTGAAGATGGGGACAACGTTTGCCCTCCTCCAGTCTGCTGGGAGTTCTCCTGTTCTCCAAGATTTCTCAAAGATTATCGCCAATGACTCCGATATTACATTTGCCAGTTCTTTTAATACCTTTGGATGTAGTTCATCTGGTCCTGGAGACTTGTATTCATTTAGATTAACCAAGTATTCCTGTACTGTCTCTTTACTTATTCTGTGCTGAAATTCCTCTATTCTGTCCTCCATTATCCTCAGCTTGAGCACCTTTTGCCTTTTTTGAGAAGACTGAAGCAAATAAGTTGTTTAATTCTGCCTTTTCTCTATCCTCTATTTGCATTTTGCCATCTTCTGCACGCAGTGGTCCTACTGTTTTCTTCTTCTTCTGTTTGCTGCGGACATACCCAAAAAAGCCCTTTTTATTGTTTTTAACCTCTCTAGCGAGCCTGAGTTCATTCTGCGCTTTAACTTTTCTGATTTTCCCCCTACAAGTGCTTGCTATTTGTTTGAATTCCTCTTTGGTGATTTCCCAATTTTTCCATTTCTTATACATGTTCCATTTAGAACTTAGCTCAGTTGAAAGTTCCTTAGTCATCCCTCCTGGCTTCTTGAGACATCTACCATTTTTCTTCCTCATTGGAACTATTTGAAATTGCGCCTTCAATATCTCCTTTTTGAGATACTCCCATCCGTCTTGAACTCCCTTCTCTTTTAGTATTCCTGACCATAGGATCACCCCCAGTATTTCTCTAGGTTTATTGAAATTAGCTCTCCTAAAGTCTAGAGTGCATGTCTGACTATGCCTGGCTTCTCCCTTCCACTGTATAACAAACTCCAGGAGAACATGGTCACTCCCACCTAACGTTCCAACCACTTCCACCCCATTAACTAGGTCATCCCTGTTGGTTAAGATCAGATCTAAAATAGCTGATCCCCTTGTTGCCTCTTCCACCTTTTGGACAATGAGGCAATTGAGGAATTTGCTAGACCTTGAGAATTTGGCTGAGTTTTACTTCCAGCAAATATCCGAATAGTTGAAGTAACCCATCACTACTATATTTTTCCTATCTGAGTGTGTGGTCATCTGTTCTAGAAAGGCATCATCCAATTCTTCTGCTTAAGTTGGGTGTCTGTAGTAGATTCCCACAGTAACATCAGTGTTGCTTCCCTCTCCTTTAATTTTTATCCAGACACTCCCCAATTGGCTTCCAATATTGATGTCCTAGATCTCTTCACTGATATAAATATTCCTGACGTATAATGCTATTCCTCCTCCTTTCCTGTTTGGCCTTTTTCTCTTAAAAAGGTTATATCCCTCTATTTCTACATTCCAATAATGAGACTCATCCCACCAGGTTTCAGTGATGCCTATTTATATCATATTTCCCTTTTTGTGCCAGGAGTTCAAGTTCATCTTGCTTATTTCCCATGCTCTGTGCATTAGTCTAGAGACATCAAAGACCATGTTTCCCTTTAACTTGCTGCCTGTGCCCATTTTTTTGCCTCCCACCTTTGGGTCCTTTCACTGTTTACTTTGTTCCGTCTATGACAGTATGACTATCTTCTCCAGCACTTTTATCTCCTTTCCCCACATAACTCCCCCACATAACTCAGTTTAAAGCCCTTCTGGGACTGTTGGCAAAACCATTTTTTCCAACTGGCGTGAGATGCAGCCCATCTCTTGCCAGAAATCCCTCCGCATAGAACCGTAGCCCATGATCTAAGAATCCAAATCGTTCTCGGCGACACCATCAGCAGAGCCAGTTGTTGACATCTGCGATTTTCCTCTCTCTTCCTGGGCCATGCCCTTCAACTGGCAGAAGAGACAAGATGACAATCTGTGCATCCATTTCTTTCAGCTTCATACCCACAGCCTCGTAATCCCTTCTGATATTTTGAAGGCTGTGTCCTGCTGTGTCATTCATTCCCACATGGACCAAAAGGGAGGGGTATTTGTCACTAGGTTTGACCAGTCTTGTCAGTCTCTCTGTCACATCATGGATCTTTGCCCCAGGGAGACAAGACACTTCCCGATACATCTTGTTGGGCCCACAAATCACTCCTTCTGTACCCCTCAGCAAAGAGTCCCCCACCACAACCACACTCCTCCTCCGAGGCTTAGCAGCAACTGTGATGGAACTCTTAGGCTCCCCTGCTCTGTTCCTGAAGTCTGTCCATGCTGTTCTTCCTCGTCCTCCTTGATAAGGGAAAGAGCTTCAAATTGATTCCCTAGCTACAAGCTCTCAGAACGATCCCTGGTTTCCCTTCGTCTGTGTGTGACATTCCTCCCGCTGTCTTCCTCCTGTGTACATGAAGTGACAGTCTCCTCCATAGTGACTTCCTCTGTGTGGTCCCCATCCAAGACTGTTTGTTTCGTTCTGTCCAGGAAAACCTCTTGCTCCCTGATATGTTGAAATGTAGCTACGCGGGCCTCCAGCTGCTGCACTTTCTCCTCCAAGAGGGCTACCAGCTTGCATTTGGGGTATGTGAATTTTCCCACATTGGTAGGCAAGAAGACAAACATCCCACAAGTTTTGCTGGTGATTGCGGCAGTCCCCTCAGTGTCCATACTGAGAAGTGTTAGTTAGTCCCTGAAATAGGATTATGGGCTTCCCCTTCAGAAAAAAAAATCCCCTGATAAATACCAAGGTTAAAGGCCCCTGGTGATCTGGGCCTTTCCCCAGTCACTGCTAGTAATGGCGCGCGGTTCTGGGAGGGGTTATATATAGCTAGACTGCTAGCTCCCCCCCCCAGTGGGTCACAGAAGCTCCACCCCAGCTGGAACTTTCTAGAAAGGTCTAGAAAGGCTCTGAGACTGCTAGCTCCACCACCTAGTGACTCACAGGTATGACTCACAGAAGCTCCACCCCCAGCAAGAACACGCTCTCCCAAGAGTTTTCAAAAATTCAACTCTCACCCACTTAAAAATGGCCACCCAGGAACTGCCCTACTCCTCCTGCTCCAGAGGCTAGGATGCGGAACAATGCATACAAATTGCAGGAAAAGAGATTCCACCTCAACATTAGGAGGAACTTCCTGACAGTAAGGGCTGTTCGACAGTGGAACACACTCCCTCGGAGAGTGGTGGAGTCTCCTTCCTTAGAGGTCTTTAAGCAGAGGCTGGATGGCCATCTGTTGGGGATGCTTTGATTTGGAGTTCCTGCATGGCAGGGGGTTGGACTGGATGGCCCTTGTGGTCTCTTCCAACTCTATGATTCTATGATTCTCTCCGGCAGTAACTGGTCTAGAAACCCATTAGTATTTTCATTTCCCCCCCTGCGAAACAGCTACCCCAACTAAGCCAAAAATAAAGATGTGTTTGAATTAGCTTCCTAATGCAGTACTCAAGTTTTTTATTTGCCTATCTTTTACTCCACTGGATCGCCAAAAAACTTTGTTGTTGTCATGTGCCTTCAAGTTGTTTCCAACTTATGGTGACCCTAAGGGATCTTTTTGGAAAGATCTGTTCAGAGGAGGTTTGGCATTGCCTTCCCCTGAAGCTGAGAGCATGTGACTTGCCCAGGGTCACCCAGTGAGTTTCATGAAAATTAAGTGGGTGTACATATGGGATTTCCTTTTTACTTTATAAACATCCTTGCAAGGTAAAGTGAGTACACACACCAAAGCAACCCAGCATGATTCAAAGGAGATTGTTTTAACATGTAACAAAGTTTCCATATAGGGTTTGAACGAGGAATGGTGACAATCCAAAACAGTTACCAACATACAAGTGCCAAACTAAATGAGGTTTTCCAAAAAATGTCATACACTGAAGTGCTGTCTCCAAGAATGTTGGCAGGAGGAGTGATGCCTTTGGCAATAGTATCCCTTGTAATGGTAATTCATAATATGGGTAGTCGTAGCAGCCTCAATGATGGCCCTAGTTGTAGTCTATATCATAGGAGGAGCGACCTGAGGAGTAGGTAGGACAGTGACGTCAAGAATTATGGTAGCTGTGTGCCTCCCAAGGAAGAGAGGGAGACTGTCTTCTCTAGCCTGAGTTGTTACATCAAGGACTTCTGTGAGTCTCTTGAATTGGGGAACAGGATCAAGAAGGGGATCGAGAGCTCTTTCATCTGGATTCTCCAGAATCCATAGATCCATAGGATTCATAACAAGGGGGAGATGGAAAAGAGGCTAATTCAATCTCCTTCCTTCGACTTGGTGAGGGAGCTTCCATTACTGATGGTATCAGGGTTGGAAAGTGTTCCAAAGAAGGCAGGTGAGAATGGATGTGTGAAGAGGAGCCCTGGCCAGGTTGGAGTGAAGTGGGTGAGATAAGGCTTCTTTCACATCTGGAAGTGGCCTGAGCTGCTGCTTCGGGGGAGGGGGGCAGAAGGATAGGTGTTTGGAGTCTTATTTTTTCTGTTTTTTCTTCTAGTGATGGCATTCCTAGGCACTAGGCATTTGTAGGCTTTGGCCACAGCCAAAGTCTTCTATCTAGCTCTAAAAGGTTCCAAATGAGGCATGGTGCAGGTGCAGGTAACTCCATTTGTATGAGTCGCAGTGATATCCTCAAGATGATCAGAGCAAACTGGAGTTGAGAGTTTGTCAGAAACTACATCCGTAATCTGGGAGCAAGATGGTACCAAGTATTCTGGGACTGGTCATGTCAGAGGTGAAATCCTGGATTAGTAGAATCACAGAATCATAGAGTTGGAAAAGACCACAAGGGCCATTCAGTCCAACCCCCTGCCATGCCAACAACTCACAATCAAAACATCCTCACTTTAAAAAGAGGATTGACCTCTTTAAAGCCACACAGACAGATGAGACTGATGTGGATGCAGTCGTATGGGATTGAGCAGATGTCGAAGCCAAGGGGTGGTCAGTGACTGACAAGGCGTGATCATAGAGTGCCTTAAATTGGGAGGACTGGTTTTTGTGGGCGTCTGGAGTGAAGACCTTGCAGCGAACAGAGGAGGCAATGTTATGAGACTCTTCTAAGCAGAAGAGGGAACAAACGTGGCTCTCACACTCTGGGATTTTGGCACTGCACGTGGTGTATTTTTTAAAGGAACCAGTCGAGGACATGGCTGTTAGTAGCAGAACCCCAGGGAGGCAAACTGACTATGGATGAGGCAAGGAGAAGTCAGAACGCCAAAGTTGAAATCTGTACTAGGAGTCCAAAAGCTAGAGGAGAGTAAAAACAAAAATAAAACCCCTCACACATACGCACACAGTGCAAGGTCGAAAGTTACAAAAAAGAAAGTGGAAACTCAGAAGTGTTCCTATGAAGCTGCTGCACTGGCAGACAAAAAGGAACTGGGGGTTTTAGGTGGGAAGTAAAGGATAAGACCACTGAGAGGTAGGTGGGGCAACAGCTACAGTCACCCCTCCAAGTCCACGGACTTGAAATTTGCAGACTTGGAAATCCGCAGAGGGGCAACTGCTGTTAACCTGAATGGGGCATGCCCTCGCATGCATGTGCCCCATTCGAGCTTGAATATGCACAGGATTTCGAACTTGCGGGGGGGGTGTCCGGAATGGATCCCCTGTGAGTTCAAAGGGCTGACTGTAAAGCCTTCTATCTAGCTCTAAAACAAGTGGTGCCTGCCACGAAATGTTGCAGTATGGAGTGTTATTCACTGGTCTTTGTGCATCCATCCATGCCATTTTTCATAAATACTTCACTACCCTGCCTAGTTTCCTGTCTTTTTGGCTCCAATAACAAGCCAGTATTCCATATCCCCTGAGCATGTTCTATCTGCATTGGAACATGTTACCTCCCTTTTGTGATTTTTTTATACCTCTGCAAAGAAAAAGTTTCACAAAAAACAAAACAAAAATCAGTTACAATGCAGGCAGAACATCTTCCGAACTTAGGCAGATCACACTTATCTTGCCAAGAAAAGCCTGTCATATGGTCACCGTAAGTCGGAAATGACTTGAAGGCACACAACAACAGCAACAACAACAACAACAACAGATGTCTGCAAACATAGAGCTTTCCCCCTCCCTGGGCCTGGTGATCCCTCTCTCTTCTGGGTAGGTGTTGTTTTGGCTACCCTGGAATCCATACTTGAAGAATGAGTTCATTATTGCTTTATATAGGATGGGAATTTGCTTTGTGGGGCTCCCACCTCAAAAGAAAACATTCAGAAAGAATCAGCAACCCACAATAGAATCCAGCCAGAGCAATTCATGGAGTGAAGCAATTCTTGAGAATGGAAACAGTCTTTTCTTTTCCTTTCCTTTCCTTTCCTTTCCTTTTCTTTAAAAAAGAAGTATTTCTGTGAAACTGTAGTGAGAGTGAGTCCCTGGATGATAAAAATCTACCCTTTTTAAATGAGTGTTTAGTGCCACAAAGGAAATGGTTTGAAAAGGAACAAAAGTTAGAATGGCAGGCTGGGTTAGTCATCCGAGAGCTGAGACTTAGCGAGGGTCTTTAATTAATAATACTGTAATAATAATAATAATAATGATAATAATAAGTAGTAGTAGTTGTTTATTTATAGCCCACTCCTCTGTCATCAATCGGAGCGGGTTACAATAATTAAAAAACATAAAGATAAAAAAATTCCAATAACCCAAAACCCCACCTCCCACCCCTTAAAATTAAATTAAACGAATATCAGATTAAAATCCAAGAACAGTTACATACATACAACATAAAACATAAAAAGCAGCTAGTCAATTCTATGGACACTGTAGATGTAAACTTCATAAATAAAGTGCTGGGAGCTGGTAGGAGAGCACGTCCCGATGTCGTAACCCAGGGCCAGGAGTTAAGATGTTTCTGGGAAGGCCTGCCGGAAGAAATACCTTTGTTTTGGTATTTGGGGTTTTGGGGTTTTTTGGTATGTATTTTTTCAGAGAATCAGAGAATCATAGAATCATAGAGTTGGAAGAGACCACAAGGGCCATCCAGTCCAACCCCCTGGAGCAAAGCTATTTAAATTAACAGCAGCCAAAAAAAGAAAAAAAGAAAAAAAGTGGCCCAGTGGTTGTGTCAGTTCATGCACAGTCGGCTTGGATGGCCACCAGGGTCACCATAGCTACAAAGAGCTACTAGCTGCCAGAAGTGAATGGGCGGTTTGTGGAGCGATGATAGAGAGGAACCACTCCTATGTTGGGCTTCAAAACAAGCGCAGTGGGGGCACTTATATAATTTTTCATTTCGGAGGCTAACTAGGATCCTGAGAATTGTGTATGTGTAGCGATCCTGTGGTGAAGCTATCATGAGGTTTTCTTGGCAGGATTTGTTCAGAGGAGATTTGCCCTTGCCTTCTCCTGAAGCAGAGAGAGTGTGATTTACCCAAGGACACCCAATGGATTTCATGGTCTTCAGAGTCGTAGTCCAACACTTAGACCACTATGCCACACTGGCTGTCCCTGAAAGTAGTAGTTGTGGGTTTTTATGTTCTCATTTCTGGCTTGGGTTTCTTATAATGGATGTGAGAAGATGCAGGAAAGCATTGTTTTGGTGGGTCAAAGTCCAGTTGCAGCTTTTGGAATCCTCCAGCCAAGTGCAGCCAAAAAAATGTTTTCCAAGTTCTGAACGTGAGATATTTTGAGGCATACCATTTCTATACATAGGGATTCCATTTAGTTATCATAAGGGCATTCTAGATTGGCAAAAAGAAGTGTGTTCATGGCTGCATGAAACTCTAGCCTTTAGATGAGAAAAAGGGAAAGTGTGCCATAAAAACGCTTTTTTGCGTTTTAGGGGAGAAGAAGTGCCTTTTAAAAGGTGCTGGTTTTCCCAGCTTCTTTTTTAAAAACTGTGGAACAGCGTAGCTCCATCTAAAGGCTGTGGTGCAGCTGCTAAGCATTAAGGAAAAGGCAACTTCATGTCACACTTTCCTGCCAATCTAGAAAGCCCCATTGTTTATAAGCTACCATTTACACTTATTGACCTCATGAATTTGTCTACTTCCCCTTGTGATCCATGTTGATGAAGCTACCGGTCACTAGCACATTCAATGATTTGGTTTGTTTGGAATCTTCTTATGCCATCCTTCAACAGTCTATTGAGATGGTTGCTGGTTGTCATTTTTCATCAAGTCAACTTTGATTTATAGCAACCCTATGAATAAGAGACCTCCAAAATCCCTGGTCAACAACTGCCCTGCTCACGTTTTGCAAACTCAAGGCTATGGCTTCCTGGATTGATCCCATCCATCTGCAGTGAAGTGTCCCACTTTCTTCCCTGCCTCCTACTTTACTAAGCATTATTGTTTTTTCCAGTGAGTCATGTTATCTCATGATGTGTCCAAAGTATGGCAGCCTCAGACATCTTGGCTTCTAGTGAGAGTTTAAGCTTGATTTGCTCTTTGTTGTTCTTAACTACTCTTGAGTTGACTTGTGGATGAGACATCTCCAAGACTCAAGTCTAACCATCTGGTCTGTCGTCTTCCTCTCTTTCTGATGCCTTCCTCCTTTGTTAGCATCATTGTCAGATCAAGCAAAAGTCTTTCCAAATTCTTTGGCAGTTATTTCCCTTATTTACTTTGTTTAATCTCTAAAATTAGAAATGTTGACAATCAAGAGTTTGGAGGATGTGCTTAAGGAGATTACTATGCATGGTTGTAAAACGATGATTATAGTCATAAAATCGCACCTTTGGCAATTTTTGTCTCATAATGTTACCTCCTTCCTATAGCTGCTTTGTCTGCCAAGTGTGACTAGGGCATCCTTTTTCATTGACAGGGGAGACCTGTCAATAGCTCCCATTTACAGGGCTGTCTCAGAACTCCTCAAATGCAAAAACATCATTGCTGCAGCAGTTACAAGATTGGCAGTCACCTGGGCTGCATCCTCACTGCAGAAATAATCTGATTTGACACAGCTTTAACTGCCATGGCACCATGTTACGGAGTTCTGGTGCCCCAACAAACTACAGTTCCCAGAATTCCATAGCATGGAGTCGTGGCAGTTAAACCGGTATCAAACTGGAATATTTCTGCAGTGAGGATGCAGTCATAGTGTCACAGTCTCCTCCTCTCCTCTGTATCCCTTCCTACTTTACTTTACAATTTCCCACCAGCCTGATTCGCTTTTTTTGATATTGCTTTTCTTTTCTTTTTTTACTTTTTCAAAACTTAAATTGCATTACTCAAACTGCGGAATTGCATTAAAAATAAAATAAAATAAAAGGTATGCTGGGTAGGACATAGGGCAGAGAGTAGGGTTAAAGAGGAGTGTGGAAGAGAATGTGATGGCCACAACTGCCCCAGTCACATAATTGTGAAGATGTGGAGTAATGGCTGTGCGATAATGGCACGAAACTGTCATGTTTGCATTTTCATTAATTTGCGGGATTGTGGGTCATGTGATGCAGCTATTGGGAGTTTGCATCTTCCAGGCCCAGATCCTCGGGCCCATTTGGCTGGTTTGAGCTTGAAACATAGAGGTCAGAAAATGTGTATGAATGGGAGTGTGCATATAGGCACCCAGAGAAAGGGCATGGAGACAAGACCAAGCCGCATGCTACCTTTGAGAACAAAAAGGTTGCCCACCCCTGAGGAAGACTGACATGGAACTCCAAGAAATGGGATCTCTTTATGTGTTATAATCTGCACACATGTGGAATTTTGACCTCCTCCCTTTAGGATCCAGTCACTCTGTTCTCTGTGCCTGTCTCTCTTTGCCTTTCTGAAAGAACAGAAGCATTCATGAGCTAATAATTCTGGAGAGTTGAGTTGCTCCCCGAGATCCTTTATCTGGAAATAAAAAGGCTCTCCTTAGCTCCCTTGCTTCACTTTTGGAATACAAGTACTTTCCCCTCTCCAGTTTCCCGCAGGCCTGTCACACTGTTCAAATTGAAATATCAAGATGTCTGAAGCAGCAGTATGCCGTACCAGTGTGTTGACACCTGGAGGAGCGATTTTTCTATTAGCTTTTATTTAAAATAAAATAAGCCCTTTGGTTTTGTGAGTAGAATACATGTTAAATAATGTATGAAGACCTTGTTCCTGATGTAAGGCGTCCCTTCCCTGCTTTTCTTGGATTAGGATTTAGCGGCAGTTCTGAAATTAATTATAATTAAGAGGGAGGTTGTCTCACTTATAAAATGAGGAATAAATATTGAGCACTTAAGAAAGCTGAGAAGTGGTAGATAGGGCAGGGGTGGACTTGCTGACTACCATCTTCTGTGCTCTGCTTATTTCATAAGCCCACACCCCAGCACTGTGTGTTTTGTATATTAAACTCAGCTTCACTTTGTCAGATTAGTGTGTTTGGGACAGGTATTGAAGTTGAGACCATCTGCAACTCGCTCTGTTTTTGAGCAAAGGCTTCTTGTAACAGAGTTTGACAAAGCATGGCCTGAAGACTGCATGCAGCTTCCATGATATAGATTATGGGCCTTAAAAGTGCTCCCCGAGTTTTTAAAAATGACATTGTGATATGCTGCCAAAATTCAGTGGCTAACTACTCAATGCTCTATTGTTGGGTGTTAAAAGAAACTAAATGCCATGCTGCTGATTATTCCATTGGTTATGAACCATTCAAATTACAGTTATGGTTCTATGATTCCTTTTTAACCATCATAGTAATATCCTATAGAATACTAGGATTTGCAGTTTAGGGAGGATTGTTTTTTGTGGGGCTTTTGGGCTATGTGGCCATGTTCTAGAAGAGTTCCTTTCTGACGTTTTGCCAGCATCTGTGGCTGGCATCTTCAGAAATGCCATCCACAGATGCTGGCAAAGCGTCAGAAAGGAACTCTTCTAGAACATGGCCACATAGCCCAAAAGCCCCACAAAAAACTATGGATGCCGGCCATGAAAGCCTTTGACATGAAATCTGGTTACTGAGTTAGACAGAGGCAGGACATTACAGATTCATTCAAGGAAGAACCTTTTGATGAAGAACTTACTTTCTTAGAAGAAGAAGTGGAAGCTGCTCTCAAAGCACTTGGGAGAAATAAGTTACCAGGAACAGATGGTATACCAGCAGAGCTGTTCCAAGTTAGAGAGGCGGAATCCATCCAAATTCTGACAAACATCTGCCACCAAATGTGGAAACAAAAACAATGGCTCACAGACTGGAAATGCTCAATCTATATTCCAATCCCCAAGAAAGCCACTAGACCATTGCATTATCCCTTGTGTAAGCAAAGCGATACACAAGATTTTACAACAAAATCTTCTACCATATATGGGGCAAGCAATGCTAGACATCGGAGCTGATTTCAGAAAAGCAAGAGGTGCAAGAGATCATATAGCAAGCTATGTTAGCTAATGGAGTGCTCCATTTCGTGTCTGCTAAGCTCTGCATTTGTCCTGAGACCATGCCCCTTGCACTTGCCCAACCTAAAAAGGGACCCCTGGTCGCATAGAAATTGCCCAGCCCTGCTGTAGTTGAAAGCAGTTGTGTTTGATCATCTGGGTACAATTCTTAATCTTTCCAAGTGAACACGCAAATATCTTTTTACAAGCCTGTCTGCAGTTTGGGCTGTGAAGTTGGAACTGTTGGATTTGCTTTCTGCTTGGGATTCTTTTTAAAAAGATGCTGTCAGGGTAGCCAATGGAAAGCAGTCTGGATGTCTTAAAATAAGTAAAATTGAAAGATGAAAACTTGGACTTAACTATGGACCTGTATGCATGGGTCAAAAGCCCTATGTTCCCTATGGTCTAAGTTGTCTTGTTCAGATGACACAGGTCATTACCTCTCGGCCGTAAACAGGCAGACCAGATGGATCTCGTGGATCTGGCCTGATCCTGGCCCAAAGGGGCCTTAGCATGGTCTAAAAAGAGCTGCTATTTGCCAGCAGTCTGGATTGCTTTGCATACCCCATACCAGCCTCCAACATTGAGTCTGGTGTGAAAACCACCCTGCGATGTTGGATGGGGGCACCTGGCCACATTGGCACCTTGCTTTGGCTGTTATGGGTCACGACAGGGGTTTTCTATAATAATAATAAATAATAAATATTTATTTATAATCAGCCCCTCTGAATGAACAATCAGGGCGAGGTACAACTTTTTAAAAACAGGTACAGTTAAAATATTACAACCCAGTCCCGCCTCCCACCCCTTAAAATAAGATTAAACTAACACAGAATTAAAAAACAATATCAATAAAACCATAAAAGAATGCAATATCTCCAATGAGAATTTTTGGACAGCCTTGGGGGAGTATCGGATGTATAGCAGGGAGAGGCTGGATAAACATTTAGGAATCGGGAAAAGTTAGCCACTATCTGGAAAGGCTTGCCGGAAGAGATGCGTCTAGGCTGTAGCAGGTTCCTCCCAGAGGACCGAAGTATGTGAGGGGGCTCACATGGGGAGAGACGGTCCCTGAGATAGGATGGACTCGAGCCATGTAGGGCTTTAAAGGTCAAAACCAACACCTTATACTGTGCCCTGAAACTAATCAGCAGGCAGTGGAGAGATTTGAGCATGGGTCTTATGTGCTCTCTCCTCGATACACCAGTAACTAACATGGCTGCCATGTTTTGGACCAGCTGAAGTTTCCGGGTTAAGCACAAGGGTAGCCCCATGTAGAGTGCATTGCAGTAGTCCAAACGTGAGGTAACCAAAGCATGTACCACAGTCTCCAGGCCCTCATCTCCAGGAAAGGGTGCAGCTGGCGTATCGGCCGGAGCTGATAACAAGCACTCCTGACAAGTCATGTGAAGCGACAAGTCTAGAAGTACTCCCAGAGATTTATTCCCAGACCTGGTTTCGGGCCAGTGACTTTCAGTACCTCCGTTTTGTCTGGATTTAGTCTCCATTTGTTTTCCCTCATCCAATCCATTACTGCCGCAAGGCAGTCATTAAGAGGGGAGACGCTATCTGAAGTCTGAGCAGATGATCTAGTCATGGAGAAATAGATTTGAGTGTCATCAGCGTACTGATGACATTGCGCTCCATGCCTCCAAATGATCTCACCCAGTGGCTTCATGTAGATGTTAAATAACATCAGGGACAGGATGGCGCCCTGAGGAAGAATCCAGTTTGGTGGTTCCCTCCTTTAAGGAGAGGAGGGCTGAGAGTGCTTGTGTGCGTCGGTCCCGCAGGCTTGCTGAAAAGCACAGCTGCCAACAGGGAGGGTGTCTCCTACTTAAGCACCTGTGGGACCCCATCCCTTTCCCAGAACTTATGGAAAGTCTCTTGTTGTGACTGTGTGCTGGCTTCGTGTCTTTGGAACTCTGGTTTGCCTTGACCTTGGATCGACTTGGACTTTTGCTGCTTTCTCCTTGCCCTGACCTCGGACCGGACTGACTTCTGTGATTTCCCCAACCCTGACCTCGGCTCTGGCTTTTGGACCTTCCTTAGGATCAACATTTAGGATTCTGGAACTGCCTTATCAGCTTTTGTTGGTGTGTGCTGGCCGCAGTCCGGGACAGGAGACTCCAACAGCAGCTCAGAGACCAACTGAGTCAGCTCGGTCAGGGAGTCTGTTAAGCAACAAGGTAGCTGGTATACCAACAGAATCCCCAAGCTGTCCCTGGTCTTCAGGCTAAGGTACACGCACTCGATGTGGGTTGTTTTCCGGACGGGTTTCCTGATCAAAGTTAGATTGGTTTTATGGACTATAGCCACGCTGCCCCCCCCCCCGCCCACTTTCCCTTATCTGCTCACAGACCATATAACCCGCTGGGAGGGCCTGCGCCCACGTTGCAGCACTGGCATTTCCCAGCCAGGTCTCGGTAAAGCATGCCAGGTCGGCCTGTTCATCCACAAGAAGATCGTGGATGATATGGGTCTTACCTTTGGCCGACCTGACATTGCAAAGGAGCAGATTAAGGGATTGTGGAACAGTTGGTATGCTCTCCAACTTATCCTGGGAAACAGAGTGATCTGAAGAAGGGATAGATACTAGATGCCAGCAATGAGTCTCAGGTATGATGCGTGGTGTGGCCTGTTTCTTATACGTATATTATCATGTTTACTTTATTTCACAATATGAATCAAGTGTGCAATTCAATTATAGCATAACGTATATATAGTTTAATGTATATAATGCATATATAGAAGAACCCCTGAGGGTAAACAAGGACAGCAAGGTCAAGACTCAACCTATGCAAATGAGAAACAGTCTAAGGTCAGGGGATTCCCAGCAGACAATGAGCACCAGTTAGCAGACATTAATCTTTGTTTGCATATCCTCCCACCCTGAGGTCTGCCATTAACAACAGAACAATACATTTGCAAATTACTCCATCCTTCCCAGGGCCACACAGGATATATATATCCAATCCTTTTCCAGGCTATCATTCTCTGAAGATGCCAGCCGTAGATGCTGGCGAAACGTCAGAAAGGAACTCTTCTAGAACATGGCCACATAGCCCAAAAGGTCCACAAAAAAACTATCGATGCCGGCCATGAAAGCCTTCGACTCCACATAAGTATATACTCGACTATAAGTCACCCTCACGTATAAGTGGAGGGCAAGTTTTGGGTCCAAAAATTATGGATTTTGCTATGACCCGTGGATAAGTCGAGGGCAAAACTTAGGGGCATATAGCAAATGATCTAAATGATGAAGCAAAGTAAAACAATGTCAAAGAATATACAAAATTCCCACAGACATAACTTTATGTGCTTAGTCTTAAGGCTGGATGGATGAGAGAGTAGACGGGATCATTGCTGCCAGGACAGATTATACTCTTGCTTTTCACCAGGAGATGGTGCCTTCTTTTAAATAAGAGTTAAGATACATTACTTACTGACCCACGGATAAGTTGACTCAGGTTTTTTGGGTCAATTTTTGACCTTAATTTCTAGACTTATAAATGAGTATATACAGTAAACACCCATATGTTGGTGTGACAGCCCAGGGACCGACCTGTGGCAGGATCTGTGGCAGGATAATATGGATTTGGCTTAGGGCCTAAGTTGTTGCCCCAAAGATGGGTCACCACTTTTGTATGGAAAATATGATTACATGTAATAGCTGTTGAAAACATGAAATACTAAATGATAAGGGTAATGATAATGATATGATTGATGATAAGTTGGTTCGATATGATGATATAATTGCTTCTGATTTAGGGAAAGTGCAACTACATAACACTTAGGCCACTGTTAGTCATTAATATGACAGTAGACTTCATTCTTTTATTTTACCTTGTTTTCTACCACCAAACTATTTGTATTTTCAGTACACCTTTGTTTGCATACTCATTTCAGTGTCTCTTCGTTGATTGCTTTCTGCAGGGTCGCTGTGGGTAACAGGTTATTTTGTTCCTTTGCTTCATCTCCATGTGCAACTGTGTAATAATGCCATTGAAGCAGCCGCTGAAAGGCTTTTTAAATAATCCAGAGTGACATGGAAATGACATCCATCTATAAATTGGTCCAAACCACAAACATCTGAAAAAGATTTGCACTTAATCCAATTTACTTCAATCTTGTGCCTTACTTAAAATGACACAAATGTCAAAATGGGACTCTGATTCTCCTTGCTGGAGCATCTCTTGGAGAGAGTGGAAATAGAAGGCAGATTCCTGTGCACGCCTGACTGTCAGAAATCTATGTGTTAAATTTTAAAACGCCTTGCAAGTAAATGCATACAAATTACTAGCCTTTAGAAACTTCTTACAGGTCCACCTGCCCCCTGCCCCCTGCCCAAATGTAGCAGTTTTTTCTGGACCTACAAGAAATGAGGCAACTCTTGTAACATTTCTCTACCTAGTTCTGGAGCAGATTTGTAACTTGTCATAGATCAGTGGTCCCCAAACTATTTTGGGGTACCACTACCTTTCCTCTTGGGCAACAACCCAAGCACCCTCACATCTATCACTAGATATTAGGTCCACGCTTGTACTGCAAGTTCAAAACAACCAATCTAGCACTATAAAGTTAAACAAGCATATGTATTTCACAAATAAAATGTAACATTGTAAAACAATTTATTTAATGTTTTCATCAATTTGAAAAAATGAATTTACATCTCATCTTTAAAACGTTGCCTTCATAGCTTTAATGGGATGGTTGTACTTGGTGCAGGGATATCAGTTTTTCAACATCAGGCCAGAAGGCACTACAAAGAAATTATCTCACGTTCGATAATTTTCAGTCTCTTTCTTTGATTGGAAATAATCTGGGCAGCTGTATTGAAGACTTGCTGTACTAAATATGATGTTGAGAAAGCAATAAAGTACATTTGGACATTGTTCCAGTTCAGAGTAGCGGTCAGACTTTTTTTTTGGGGGGGGGGGACCAAATATCTTGACATGACTTTTGGGAAATCAGGGCTTAAGCGGAGCTGTGGTGCCACAATTGTTGTTGTTGTTGTTACAATTTATTTATAAAGTGCCATGAATTTACACAGCATTATACCTAATCATTTAAGTTAAAATAAAGACCTGCCAATGGCGTACAGTCTGAAGTAAACAATAATAAGGGTACATGTTAAAATACAACACTAAAATATATTGGAATACAGGTTAAAATAAAGGTAGTTCCCAGAATTGCATAGCATTGAGCCATGGAAGTAAAAGTGGTGTTAAAGTGGATTATTTCTGCAGTGCGGATACAGCCCTTGCCACTATATTTTGTCATCAAGTCTTAGGTTGTTCTTTCCAAGTACATTTCCAGAGTCCCTCACCTTGAAGTTACTATTGCTCTTAGGCAGTGCTGTTGCTATCTTGGTTATTGTGTAGCTTCTGATATTGTGTCGGGAACAGACTGGCTGACTCAGTTTGGAAAAAAGGGAAAACTTGTGACACATCAGAGATCAGCTATGTTGTTTCTGTTTTCTGCAAAAAAAAAAAAAAATATCTAGAAGATAATTCCATAATCACAAAAAGTCAACATGGGTTTCAGAGAAACAAGTCATGTCAGACAAATCTGATCTCTTTTTTTGATAAAATTACCAGTTTGGAAGATGAAGGGAACGCTGTGGATATAGTATATCTTGATTTCAGTAAGGCCTTTGACAAGGTTCCCCATGACATTCTTTCAAACAAGCTTGTAAAATGTGGACTAGACAAGTTAACTGTTACATGGATTTGTAACTGGTTGACTGGCCGCACCCAAAGGGTGCTCAACAATGGTTCCTTTTCATTCTGGAGAGAAGTGACCAGTGGGGTCCCACAGGGTTCTGTCCTGGGCCGAGTGCTATTCAATATCTTTATTAATGACTTGGATGACAGTATTGGGGGCCTAGTTATCAAATTTGCAGATGACACCAAATTAGAAGGAGTAGCTAATACCCTAGAGGACAGGATCAAAATTCAAAATGACCTGAATAGACTAGAAAGCTGGGCCCAAAGCTAACAAAATGAAATTCAACACAGAGAAACGTAAGGTACTGCACTTAGGATGGAAAAATGAAATGCACAGATATAAGATGGGGGACACCTGGCTGAACGAGACCACATATGAAAGGGATCTAGGAGTCCAAGTAGACCATGAGTCAACACTGCGATGCAGCAGCTAAAAAGGCTAATGCAATTTTAGGCTGCATCAATAGAACTATAGTGTCTAGATCAAGGGAAGTAATAGTGCCACTCTATTCTGCTTTGGTCAGGCCCCACCTGGAATACTGTGTCCAGTTCTGGGCACCACAAATCAAAAAGGATGTGGACAAACTGGAACGGGTCCAAAAATGGTGAGGGGTCTGGAAACCATTCCCTATGAGGAATGCCTTAGGGAGCTGGGGATGTTTAGCCTGGAAAAGAGAAGGTTAAGAGGTGATATGATAGCCTTGTTTAAATATTTGAAGGGATGTCATATTGAGGAAGGAGCAAGCTTGTTTTCTGCTACTCCATAGACTAGGACCCGGAAGAATGGATGCAAGCTCCAGGAAAGAGATTCCACCTCAACATTAGGAGAAACTTCCTGACAGTAAGGGCTGTTCGACAGTGGAACACTTTCCTTTGGAGAGTGATGGAATCTCCTTCTTTGGAGGTCTTTAAGTAGAGGCTGGATGGCCATCTGTCGGGATGCTTTGATTGGGAGTTCCTGCATGGCAGGGGGTTGGACTGGATGGCCCTTGTGGTCTCTTCCAACTCTGTTCTATGATTCTAGAATGACATCTAAGTATCCATTTGTGATACTAAAACAGGGCTTCCTGTTTTTATTTTGTGAGAGTTGCTTGTGTTGAACTTAGGTGAGGAGGCCAAAAATTAATGCTGTGGGGGGTAGTTAGCGGTATCTAACTGGATTGTTTCTGCAGTATCGATGCAGCCTTAGAAACTTCCAAGAGCATCCATTCACTTTTTACATAGGTTTCGGGTCTCACCTGCACTTTAAGTAAAAAA
>JAOEGL010000014.1:8179529-8236996 GCA_034509955.1 Urosaurus nigricauda
AGGGGATGCTTCAGTGATGCTTCAGAAGTGCGACAGGCTTTCACACCTTTGGGCTTCTGGAACATTTTGCCGGCAATTTAAGCATGGTACACCTCTGTGTGACAATCCCCTCAGTTGTGTCAGACCCTCTTTGTCCCATTCAATCCTGTGTGTGTGTGTGGGGGGGCAAACTGCCTTGACCACCCCACCTGTCCAGACTGCTGTACCCCCCCCCCTCCAGCCTTCAGGGTCCAGTGGCATCTGCCATGCCAGACCCAGAAGGTTCCATGCTGCTGTCCCCAAGCAAGCCGGGTTGCACTGCAGCCTCCTCAGGGCCCATTTAGATTCCACTTAGAAAGCCCCCTTTCTCACTTCCCCAGTAGCCATGCCAGTCCCTCCAGGTGTACTGCCCCACTGGGTGAGACCTGGAGGGACTGGCATGGTTGGCAGTCACGACTGTCACCCTCCCTCTCCAACCAACTACAAAGAGAGAGTTGTCTCTCACTCCCTTTTCCTTTTCCTTCCTTTTCCAGGCCCCTGTGTTTATAGGTGCATGACTGGGCTATTAAGTATGAAATGAAACGGTGCAGGGATGGCGGTGGGAGGCAAGAATATCCCACATTTCAAACACACAAGGGCTTTGTGTTGTTGCAGTTGTTGTCATTTGAAATGGAGGAATGTACAGCCAAAACTGTTTAGAGACCCATCCGGGTTCAAAGCCATCTAAGCATGCATTTTGCAGCTTTTATTCGGGATGTTCAGTCATTAAAAATATTGTTTTGTGATCCGAGCAATTATGTTTGACAAAGGAGTCTCTTCTAGCAGGCGGCTTATGTGACATTCCAAAGACATCAGAGATTGTTTCTCCCAGCAGTACAATTTCTGTGCATTAGCAAAGGGCGGCAGCCGGGAGAGGGGTATGGAGGGAGGATGACTTAAATAAGTATTGCATTCTGCAAGAGATACAGGTGGTTAAAACTGAAGGAAAATGATAAAAGCATTGTTTATCCTAATACGCGAGCACAAGGGACCTGCAATGGAAGAATATAATGGGCTGTTGGAGCAATGAAGTTCTTGCGCTCGTGCTTAATGTATGTGATGAATGCCAATCAGTTAGGAAGCATCTCTTGGATATTAATCTCCTCTGTATGGTAAACTCATTAGTCTGCTTTGACATAGTGTTTTGCTGGCTCTATCCCCTCTTCCTCTGCTGGGTTTCTTCTGTGTGAATATTGTGGTATTCGTGGTATTTTTTTTCCTAGTCACCCTTAACCTAAATCCGAAGATTCATTTGACTGGACATTTTTCACTCAGTCCAATCTTTCTGGCCTTACTTGTCCCATTGATTCCTGGGTGTGGCAGATGTACAAAAAGTCCCAAATGTTAACCTAAAGGAACAATCTCCTCCAGCCCAACAAGGAAGAAATATGCTCAACATCCATGAAAGTTTGAAAGTCAGCTGGAAAAGTAAAATGAGATGATACAATGAAACACCCCACTTCAGTCATTTGCAGCAGTTCTTAAACCTTTTATGTATGCTTGTGATCACTTAAATTTTTTTTTGTTTTAAAAATCAGCACATATTTTAATAACATTTTTCATTTTTAATATAACTGACCATGTTATAAATCAGAAGTCCTATCCCAGGCTGCTGAGAAGGCTCCTTTTTAATGAGAAATTATTTAGTGAAGACATAACACTGGGGCTAATGTATTATTAAGAAAGTCAAAAACCCAAGACCAGGGCCTTGTTAGCTTGTTTAGTGATCTGGTCCTGTTCACCAGCAGAATAAATGGATAAAGTCAGAGTGCAAGCAAGTACAAATGTTCTCAGTTGTCCTGCATCCTAAAAGATTCTTATGGACCCATAGGTCTACAGATGAGAGTTGAGAGACTTCTGGCTCATAGCATCCAGGAAGAAGGGAGTATGGTTGGTTATCTGGCTGGATCTTGGAACCAGGAGATCCTTATTAATTGGTGAAGATACATGCTGCAACATTTTCTTGCATGCCTCACTGAAGTCCAATGGCCTGAAGGATACAGATGATGCAACTGCCTTGCTGAAGCAAAGCAGGTCTGGCTGTAGTCAGTGAATGGATGTGACACTGCCTGGAAATCAGCCTGGGAGGTGAAAGAAAGATGTGGTACAAACTGCAATGAATAAATAATGTTTAGTTGGTCTCTTGACAAACAACATGATGTCAAAAGAACTTCCTGCAGGTTGAAAGCTTTTGCAGATCCACTGAGCTGTTTGATGGCCTGCTGTTTGCTGAAGGGAGAGAACAACATCCAAAGTTTTGGACTAGCAATCAGTTTGAGGAAGGTGTAGCACCTAGTGGAGCCTTGATGCAACAAGTACAGTTCCCTGTGAACACACCTTTCATACTGACTACTGATGCACAAATGCGTATGGAAAGCTGATAGGGCTCAGGACTCAGCAATCTGGATTTGGCCCTGGAACTGTTACTCGATGATCCCTGCATATGGATAAAAATGAGACATGCCTTTGGGTTTCATTGCATCTTCTGTGTAATGCTTGTTCAGTATAATTGTACAATCATACAAGCCATTGCATTCCCTATTACCATGTACGGATGTGTGAGCTGGATAATGAGGAAAGTGGATGAGAAGAAAATAAATTCTTCGGAGATGTAGTGCTAGGGATACCATGGACATCCAAAATGACAAACAAATGGGTCCTAGAACAGATCAAGTCTGAAATCTCCCTGGAAGCCAAAATGATAAAGTTTAGGTTGTCGTCGTTTGGCCACATCATGAGAAGGCATGTCTCATTGGAAAAGACAACAATGCCAGGAAAAGTAGAAGGCAGCAGAAAGAGAGGAAAACCACATGCCAGATGGATAGGCCCAATCAGAGAGGTCAGGGGCATGAATTTGGAGGCAATTAACAACAATTACATAACTTAAAAATGCTTAATAAAGTAGCTACTATGCTTTGTACCTCCTCCCTCCTCCCTTTGTTTTTATCCCAAGTGGTGTTAATAGTGCTGGAAATGTGGGCATGCTGTTATGGCATTTCTTTTTAATTTTCATCTGTGTTTTGTGCTTTAAATTATTGCATCGACTTGAGGATTTGGCTGTAGTTGCATATTGAGAAAATACATTTTGCGCCTCTGTTGTCATGGCTCAAGCTTATCGTGCCAACCTAGAAACCCCCTACCCAGCAAAAACCTTGTCTAAAATTGCTATCCAATTTATATTGCTGCTGCTTTTTTCTTGGACACAGTTCCAAATGCAATTCCTGGTGCCTTGGTTATTCATTCTCTCTTCCCCTCATATACACACACCTGACTTTCCAAGGACATTTCCTTTGTCAACATAACATTCCATAAGATCAAACAGCAGACTTTGAAATCAAGGCTGAAAATGCATTATGGCCCCTCTGTCCTGCCAAGAAAGAGGGAGAAGGGGGAGGCTTTGCATTGAATAGTTGAATTCTATGGGACCCATTCCCACTTGTGGAAAAACCCGCATTGGAACCGGGCTGTGCTCCGCTTATGAAAGCGATTCCAAAAGGCCCCTTGTTCACACTATGAAAAGGGATCTTGTTTGGAACCGCTTTCTTAGCCGGGAATGCTTGTCGTTCCCACTGGAGCTGCCATGTAAGGTCACGGCCCTTAATGCCCCATCCCCTTCCCTCAGGGGAATTTTTTTATGGGGGGGTATTGATAGCAAAATCAATCTTGTGCATTTGTAATCTTGTGCATTTGTGATCAATATAATGAAGAAAAAGAGGAAAAAAAGGAAGGAAGGGGGGAAGGAAGGAAGGACCCCCCAGTGTGTGTGTTTTTTTTCTTTTCCTTCATTATACTGCAAATGCACAAGATCACAAATGCACAAGATTGATTTTGCGATCAATACCCCCCTCCCAAAAACACACACACACACACACACACAAAGAAACATGATTCTGACCAGCGTTCCGAAAAAGACCACTTTAAAACTAGTGTCAGGAAAGCCCGGGCTATTTGTTTTTAACCCGGTACTTTCCTCCACTAATCGATGCGATGTAGATTGGAAGTCGATTCGAGTGTGAACGAGGGTCATATAGCCCGTGTCACACTTCAAATCAAAATGTAGTGGGAATGGGGCCATATAGTGGTTTTTCTGGGTGTGAAATATAGGCTGCATCCACACTGCAGAAATAATCCAATTTAACACCACTTTCCCTGCCATGGCTCAGTGCTATGAAATTCTTGGAATGGTAGTTTGTTGTATGTTTAGCCTGGAGAAGAGGAGGTTAAGAAGTGATATGATAGCTCTATTTAAATGTTTCAAGCAATGCCATATTGAGGTTGGAGCAGTTTTCTTTTCTGCAACTCCAGAGAATAGGACCCAGAGCAATGGAAACACCAGGAAAAGAGATTCCACCTCAACATTAGGAAGAACTTCCTGACAGTGGAGATTATCACACGAGGGCTGTTTATACTTTAATAATGCTATCCTAATGTTATTTGGCAAGAACGATACAATGGCAAAATTGCAACACTTACTTTCACAATAACGGGGCATTAACAATTCACAAACACTAAAATAGCTCTTTTACATTCGGCACATCGAAAGAAGGGGTTGTGACCAGAGAGAAAAAAAAAATCTCTCACTGTTAACTTGCCTGTGATTCACAAGTGTGACACAGGAAGTGATTTTGCCAAATAGCACACTGGGGGACTGGAGGATTCAATATATTTCCGGAAGGTTTAGTGATGGATTCTCAATGGTGCTATTGAAACATGATTGCCTTTCCATGTTCACGATAGTGCTAATGAAGTGCTATTGGCAAGCCATTAACACTTCGATGATGGGACAAGTAAAGTATGTGCATGATATCATGTGAAAATCTTCCTGCAACCAACCATGCAAACATGGCGAGAGCATAGCACTTTTTCTCCTGTTTCTTATCCCCGTGTGATAACCTCCAGCGAGAGCAGTTGAACAGTGGAAGACACTTCCTCGGAGGGTGATGGAGTCTCCTTCTTTGGAAGTTTTCAAACAGAGGCTGGATGGCCATCTGTTGGAGGTGCTTGGATTGTGTATTTTCCTGTATGGCAGGGGGTTGGACTGGATGGCCCTTGTGGTCTCTTCCAACTCTATGGACCTTTTCACACGAGGCACTTACTGCATGGATGTCATTGCCCAAACTCTCCAGAAACACAGAGATGGGATCATCTGTCGCGCTTCTGAAATGTAAGTGAGGCATTGAGCTGTTCTTCCATCAATAAATCGTTTACAGAAAAGCCATTTTTCTAATAACGGAAAATCCCATTATTACAAAAATGGCTTCTCCGCGAATGATTTGTCGATGGAAGAACAGCGAATGCGCTTCAGTGATGCTTCAGAAGTGCGGCCGGCGATCCCACCTCCGCACTTCTGGAGCATTTGGGCAACGTTTGGGCTATGATTACTGTGCGGTAAGTGCCTTTTGTGAAAAGGGCCTAGGATTCTGTGATTCTGCCACATCCACAGCAGTAACTTTTGGAATTGTAGCATTCCCTTGACCAGAACATTGGTACGCAAATGATGTTTGAAAGCAAATGGTTTGTTGGGAAAGGCTGGGTCAGGAATGAGGGACAAAATAGGATTTCCGCTTTTTTATCCTGTACGTATACCTGTGTACTTACAAACATATACATACGATCCCAATATGGTTGAAACCAGTGTTTTGTTAATTTGTTCCCCCTTTTCTGATGGAGATCAGGAGACTGTTGGAAAGGAACAGAACCTTGTTTGAGGTGAAGTGGGCTTACCCTGTGACTGTCTTGGAGGGTTTTCCAATTGCCTAAAAATAAGAATGAAAACTTGCACTGTGCAAAGTCCACTGCCAGAAAAGCAGGTCGTGCTCTTCTAAGAAGGGGGTCCATAACCAAGTGGTTCAGCTTTCTCACCTCCTAACAGGCAGCAGTGGGCAATTTATGCCTTTTATAATAATTCAGAGTTAATACAGGAACCAAGCACCAAGGTGCTTGGGGAGGTTTGCGATTTTTAATAGAGATTCTGAAAAAGCGAAGTGTGCCACCATTGCCCAGCAGAATGGCTTTAAGTGTCCATAAAAACCAGCAGGCTGTAACCGCACTTTATTTGTACCCATCTCAGAGGGTTGACACGTTGGCACAGGGAAGAAGAGCTGATTTTGAACATCTCACATTTTGACATCATTTTTTTCATACAGTAATAATGCCAGAGAGCTAGGAAAGGGAAATAAAAAATCATCGAGTGGCTGGATTGTTTTCTCTGTGAGGAAGGCGAAAGCATTTGGCTTTGGCTTTTTGTTGTAGATGAAAGGAAAGAGTCCTGGCAGTACAATCCTATCCATGCCTACTTTTCCCAATGTGGTACCCTCTACAACAGAGGTGAGCAACTTTGGCTGGTGACCCAAGAGCCAGTTTTCTGCCTTTGGAGCTGTTGTGTGTGTTTGCGTGGATGAGGTTTGCACGGACTGTTAAAAAGTGCCCCAAAAAACCCACCCCACTACAACCCTGAAACAGCCCCCTGAGTGGGCAGAAGTCTATTTCTTGTTTTGGAAAACAGGTATTGTTGGTTTTAAATGAGGCAAAGTATGGCCAGTGAGCTGCATGCCGCCACCAATTTACTGGCTCTCTGGAGTAAAATATATATGCATGTCTCAAAATGAGTTCTAGGGGGTGCAATGTTTCCACCATATTTGGAGTCCCCCCATATTAGAAACAAATATATTGCAAAAATTATGACACTTCTCCCCAAATGACCCCAAATGCCCAGAAGGAACCAAAATGTAGTGGTACTGTCCCACGTCCCCTAGGGAACATTTGGGGGCAAAAACTGATTTTTGTCTATGGGAGCAGATACAGTGGGGATGTGGTCCACCAAGGGCTTATAGGACTGCATGTGTACTGCAGAAACAATTCAGATCGACACCACTTTAGCTGCTCTGGAATTTGAGAAACTGTAGTTTAGTTTTGCAAGACATTTAGCCTTCTCTGTCAGAGAGTTCTGATGCCACAGTGAACTGCAGATCCCAGGACTCCAGACCATGGGGCCATGGAAGCTAAAGTGGGGTCAAACTGGATTATTTCTGTGGTTCGGATACAGCCTAGAAGGCTAATGCAGCCCTCTACCTTGCAGAATTGCTCACTCTTTTGTTGAACAAGCCAAGGCGAGCCAGTGGCCTCTTTAAAAAGTTTCTCACTGTTGTTACTGGAAGCTCTCAGAAAGAGGATAATTCACACTCCTTTGGGCCACTCAATATTTCTATCCTTGGTCTAGAAATTTTGAACTACAACTCTTTGATGAATGATTATGTTGGCTGAGGTTGGTAGCAGTAGCGGTTACATTTCTATACCATTTAATAGTGAAGATCTCGGCACTCTCTAAGCAGTTTACAATCTGTAAGCCAATTGCCCCCAACAAGCTGGGTCTGTATTTTACCAACCTACAGAAGTATGGAAGGCTAAGTCAACCTTGGCGCCCTCTGGGATCAAACTCACAACATTGTGGCTGCAGGACTGTCATTTAACCACTGTGCCACCAGGGCTGTGTGCCCTGATGGAACAGGAAGTCTCAAACATTGGGGATGAGAGCTGGGAAATGCTAGTTTCAACCCAAGGTGTAGGTGGATGTGATGGCGAAAATTAGGCAAGGAACTAAGAGTTTGAAGCCTTTTCTCCCTCTTTTACCCAATTAAATTGATTGATAGTAGGTTCAGGACAGGAAAAAAAAGGGAAAAGCTGTTTTTCGTGGCATGTGATTAATTGCGGGAATTTTCTGCCGATGAGATGCAAAACTTCAGTCGGGTGTAAAAGCGGATCAGACCTCTTTGGGAAGGTGGGGGGGGGGGGAAGGCCTATCAAAATAGGGGAGCTTGGAAAAGTTACTGGTGCAGGCCCCAGCTGCTAGAATTTCCCAGCTAGTGTGGGAATTTGGAGAGCTGTAGTCTAATAAAGGCAGTTTTCCAGGTTTTGCAAAAGATTACAGCTACAATGACAAAGGACCGTTGCTGTAACCCAGACATGCTGCTGTTATACCTATTTTTTCATCACAAAGGCTGCATCTGCTCTGCAGAAATAATCGAGTTGGACACTACTTTAAGTGTCATGGCACAGTGCTATGGAATTCTGGGAAGTGTTGTTATTGCAGCACCGGAGTTCCGCATTGAGCCGTGGCAGTTAAAATGGTGTTGAACCCGATTGTTTCTGCACTGCCGATGCTGCATGAATGTTTATTTCACCATCATAGCAATGTAAAAGCAGCAAAAATCTGGAACAGGCTAAAATGTACAGATCTGTAATGCTGGGTTTTGATGTATGTATATGGCTTACCTTCTTGTGTAAGTTTAATTTGATGTATGTCTACGGCTTACCTTCTTGTAGGTGTGGGAGACTGGCTTCTAATGTGTCCTACCATTGGTTTGTCTAGTTCCCTAACCCAGTACTCTTTTAATGCGTTAGGACTACACCTCCCATTATCCACAGACTTCACAGTTAGTGTTACTTCCAGAAGGATATTTCTACTTGAAGTTGCCAGGAATTTCTGTATTTCTACCACTGAGCTACAGATGCCTCTCCATAGTGTCTTCGACTCATCTCTAACCCTCTCTTTCCTTCATTTGCCTTGCAGGCACAGCATGAAGCAGCTAACACATTCATAATGAGAAGAAACTCTAGGACTCTATAGTATTTCGCCTAGCAGATTCTGGGGATTTATAAAAAGAAAACGAGATCTTCTGAATTTCTTTTACAATGTCTGGATCTACTCAACCCGTCGCCCAGTCCTGGCGAGGAAGCGAACCCCGTTATCCTCCGCATGCCATGTCCTACCCAATGACAATAAGTCAGTCACATATGGTAAGCTTTCTTCCTTCTCTCTTCCATGTATTCCTGCCTGTTGTATCAGTGGGGCTTTTTAGATTGGCAGGAAAGTGTGACATGAAGTTGCACTTTCCTTAATGCTTAGCAGCTAGACTGCAAGCCCCAGGTGTGCATTTAAAAAGTACAGGGCAGCTAGACTGAGGTTTTTTCTGTGGCTCAGCAGCTACATGAGAAGCTGTCAAAACGCTACAAACACAGGCAGAGCAGCTACATGGGCGGCAAGGAACGTGGCTTTTAGCTGCGCTTTAAACATTTTTTTTCCCTTGCTGGCTGCGAATTGCGCAATTGCGCAGGTACATCATACAGTCGGAGCTTATCACATGGGGGAGTACAGGACCATTCCGAAAGAGGGAGAAAGTGAGGTCAGTTCGGAAATGCACGTGATTACGCACAAGCTCATCACACACAAGACAAGAGAGCATCTACACAAAAGGAAAATGCAGAGTCAATACGAAAGAATTCATCACATGTGAACATACTGGTCGGCTTTCTGTTGCAAATTAAGGCATCTTGAGAAATGGTAGCAAAGGCTCATGGGAGTTGTAGTCTGTGTTCTGTCAGAGCATTATATTGAGTTGTCTTGAGGTTTCAGCCCTCTGTCCAGGAGGGATTCCCATATGTCCTCCATTCTTGAGCAGAGGCCCCCCTTTTCCAAGTTGACCAGGCACGTCCTCCTTTGCCAGGACACGTCCTACTTTTCCAGCCTTCTTTTTGAAGAGGAAGCAGGAGGGCCAGGCGTGCTCTGGCCAGGCTCTGGGGGTCTCTTCCTGGCTCCCTCCCTCCCTCCCTCCCCGCTGCCTTCCTCCTCCCTTTGGCTGAGAGAGTGTGACTTGCAGGGAGGAAGGGCAGGGGTGGTGCTCCAGGTCCTCCTGATGCTGGGCCAGGGCAAGCTGGAAACAGGAGGAGGAGGAGGAGGAGAGGGACATGGGGCCCCTCTGCTGCCCTGCCTCCCTGCAAGTCACACTCTCTCAGCCAAAGGGAGGAGGAAGGCAGCCAGGAGAGAGACCTGGAGCTTGGCCAGAGTGTGCCTGGGCCTGCCTTCTCCTCCCCCTTCGGCTGAGAGAGTGTGACTTGCAGGGAAGCAGGGCAGCGGAGGTGCTCCAGGTCCCTCCCCTTCTCCTCCTCCTCTTGCCAGCTTGCCCTGGTCTGGCTGAGCGCCTCCAGTGCCCTGCTGTCTCCCTAGAAGTCACACTCTCTCAGCCAAAGGGAGGAGGTGAAGGAAGGTGCAGGCGCACTCTGGCCGGGCTCTGAAGGTCTCTTCTTGTCTTGGCACCTTCCCTCCCTCCGCACTTGTATCGCTACCTTTAAATGGGTGCTTTAAAGAGACAGAGCCCCATTTAACCGTGCAACTACACCGTAGCCTTTAGATGCAATAGCAATGTTGCGCCCTTTTAAAAAAAGTAGTGGGGAAATCAAACTACTTTTTAAAGGCACTTCTTCTCCCTTAAAACTCCAAAATAGTGTTTTCATGGCACACTTTCCCTTTTTCTCATCTAAAGGCTGGGCTTTCATGCAGCCTTCAACACATCTCTTTTTGCCAATCTAAAATGGGCCAGTGAGATTAACGTTATTGTACTCTGGGGTAGGGAATGTAAATATTGGATGATTTCGTCTGCACACGTGAGGATGAATATTTTCTCCATTTTCCTCCCTGACACAGGTGAAAGCAAATGCTCCTCAGCCATTTTTGCCTAGCATTCACACATTTTGAACGGTTTTTAGTGGCCCGGGGGGGGGGGGGGATTCTGTGCAGAAATGCATGTGAATTGTTTTGCATGAAAATAATGTGCGTGCATTTGTCAACCTCCCCACAGTTTCTAGAAACGTGGGTGTTTTTGTGCAAAGCAGCATGTTTTGTCTAAAAAAAGGTGCAATTTTACACACACAAAAACCCATGTGGTGTTTCTAAAAAATTTTGTTTGTATGAGAACTATTATTTTTGCATGGAAAGTACATTTTTCACACACTTAACACCCCTCCTTATTCTCCCCAGTCATCAAAAAATGCCTTTTTCCATTAACATGTTTTTAGTGCCAAAAAAAAAAAAAAAGTTTTGGGGGTAAAAATGTGTTTTATACAGGGGGAAAAACCTGTATCTGGAAACATATGTGGCTTTGTGTGCATAATTGGTATTTTTTTTTGTGAAACACCGATTTTGTACTAAAAAGTATGTTTCTGGAAATAAGATTTTTTGTGGAAAAAAATACAGATTTTATGCAATGTCTCCCAGTTAGTAACATTATCACTACAGGTCTACCAGTGATTATTTGCTCTAGACCCCTGGAAAGCAAAGGGCCCCTCATGTCGTTGGCCCTTGACCTGCTCCTGTCCCATTTGCTCACTGGAATTCTTCGCATTTTGTTTAAAGTTTTGATGAAGAGAGTAAATGGTATACTGGAGTGTAAAATGACACTGACTTTTAACATGCAGCTTTGATATAATGGGACCTCCTACCCAGCCATTACGGAGCCGGTGTTTTGTATAGTTGTGTGTATAACAGAATAGGGAGCTCGGGATGTTTAGCCTGGAGAAGAGAAGGCTAAGAGGTGATATGATAGCTTTGTTTAAATATTTGAAAGGATGTCACATTGAGGAGGGAGAAAACTTGTTTTCTGCTGCTGCAGAGACTAGGACCTGGAACAATGGATGCAAGCTCCAGGAAAAGAGATTCCACCTCAACATTAGGAGAAACTTCCTGACAGTAAGGGCTGTTCGACAGTGGAACACTTTCCTTTGGAGAGTGATGGAGTCTCCTTCTTTGGAGGTCTTTAAGCAGAGGCTGGATGGCCATCTGTCGGGGATGCTTTGATTGGGAGTTCCTGCATGGCATGGGGTTGGACTGGATGGCCCTTGTGGTCTCTTCCAACTCTATGATTCTATGCTAGTGGTGCAGCGGTTAAATGCCTGTACTGCAGTCACACACTCACAAACCACAAGGTTATGAGTTCAATACCAGCTGGGGCTCTGGGTCAACTCACCCTTGCATCCTTCCAAGGTTGCTAAAATGAATCCCCAGCTTGTTGGGGGCACTTGGCTTACACATTGTAAACTGCTTAGGGAGTGCTTAAGTGTACTGAGAAGCGGTACAGAAATGTACTTGCTATTGCTGTTACTATGTAGAGAGATCTTGTAGCACTTTTGAGACTAACTGCATTCAGTGGCATTTGAGGAAGTAGACTGAAGTCTATGAAAGCTCATGCTGCCAACATCTTTCTTTTAGTTAGTCTCAAAGGTACCGCAAGATCTCTCTACATACCGATTCCACAGACTAACATGGCTATATCTTTGAATTCTACCAAACCAGATGCTAAAGCGAGCCTTAAGCAGTAGTTGTAAACATTGCCATGCCCTTCTGGTAATGCGAAGGTAAAAGGAATTCTTTTTACTCCTTTGGCCAAACAGAAGGTGGTTGCAAAAGGTATTCGTGGCAGACTGGAAGAAAGGGCTTACTGAGCCAGGCATGGCCAAAGATACTTGACCCAGGGCACATCACTCCAGTTGCAGAGACAGAGAAAAGGAACAGGAAAGGCTCAATGGATTGAGTCTGTGGCAGAGCAGGCAGCCTGTTCTGGGCACAGAAAAAGCTCAGTAACAAGTAGGTTTATGTGTGTGATCAGATTACCTGTTGACTTAAGAAGTGCCAGCTAAGATTTCTTGGCAAGGTACCACTCTGTGGCAGTTAACAGTGGAAAAGACCTAAGAGTGGTGTGAGTGCTCCCTAGCTTTAAGGGGGGCATTCCTCCTGCTGGAATGAGCAGTAGGAAGTCAGCACCGGACCACAACAGAAAGAAGCTCTGCCAAAAAAAAGGGGTGGGAATTTGGTATTCGGGAGAAGCACAGCCTGATCCCTATTCCCTTTTCCACTTGTAAGGAAAAATAGGCATCAAAGCTCATTTATTATGCTCCTTGATTCCCACACAAAGATAAGCTGCAGGCAAGAATTCTCCATGCATGTGGCATCCAGCTTTCTATATGCATGCATCTCCTTGCAGGTCTGGAAACCATGCCCTACGAGGAGAGGCTTAAGGTGATGGGTATGTTTAGTCTGGAGAAGAGAGGGTTAAGAGGTGATATGATAGCCCTGTTTAAGTATTTGAAAGGATGTCATATTGAGGTGGGAGCAAGCTTGTTTTCTGCTCTTCCAGAGAATAGGACCCAGAGTAATGGATACAAGCTACAGGAAAAGAGATTCTACCTAAACATAAAGAACTTCCTGACACTAAGAGATGTTCGACAGTGGCACTCACTCCCTTGGAGTGTGGCAGAATTTCCCCTTTTGGAGGTTTTTACGCAGAGGCTGGATGGCCATCTGTCGGGGATGCTTTGATTGTGAGTTCCTGCATGAGGGGGGTTGGACTGGATGGCCCTTGTGGTCTCTTCTAACACTGTGATTCTATGATGGTAGCAGGACTCCCAACATCATACCTGCCTCACAGATTGTGTGGATAGCTCTGCAACCATGGGGGCAGGAGCAAAGGCACTCCTTTCCCAGAGTAACATTTAACCTCAGGCTGGCTTTGTCGGATATTCCTTTTCGTGTTGTGATCCATGCCCCGCACCAAGCTGAGCTTTGGAGGCTGAGCTAAGAAAACGGTACTTTTATGGAGAACTACTTTCAGCATCCCCTAGCATAGACCATGCCAGCTGGAGGATTCTGGGCACTGTAGTCCAAAAGAATCAATTTCTGAACTTGATTTGCAATTCTAGAGGGCAGGCAATTCTTTTGAGTAATTGTCTCCAAGATCTAGGAAGTGGGGCTTGTGGATTTAATCACGTCTCCCCAGCTTTTCCCTTGTTTCAAACATTGCAGAGCAGTGGTCTATAAAAAGAAGGTGTCCTCAAAAGCCCGCATATGCCAGAAACAGGGGCCACATATGATTTGCTCACTACCTGACCTGAATGATAGAGGGAGAGACAAACCCCCAACTCAGCAGCTTTGGAGATTAATGGCAAGGACAAGGTAGTTTGAACAATGAAGCTGCTGTTGTCTCTCGAGCTACTTGTTGCATCCATGCTGATATGCACCAAATGAGTAATTCAACCTGGTTTACACTGCTGACCCGTATCAGAAACAGCAGCTTTGATTACAAAGGTGCTACAGATCCTTTCGCCTTGAATCTGCAACGTGCATCTCTTGTTTGAAAGACGTTAGGGCAGGCAGCTGTGGGTTGAGGTGACCTCTTGATCAATAGCCTCTCCTTTCCATTTGTTTGGAAATGTAAATGCCAGGAATTTTTTTAAGGTCTCCAAAGCTGTGAATTGCAAGAGATAACTAATGGCAACTCCACCAGAAAGGGCCTTTATTGAAGTAATCTATAAGACCCTTCCTATTTCCTCTCCCAGTCTTGGCTTCAAATGTTCAAATTTGCCAGTGCAAGATGTTTTGCTGTCTGAAGCAAAGGTCTCATTCCACACACAGAAGCAGCGAGACAGGCAGATAACGTTTTCCTTCAGCTGGAGGCAGTTGTTTCACTCTGTCTGCTGGCACTCTGCCAGTCAAATCTTGAGCATATTTAAGTTTTAGTGCCTATTGTTTGAAGATGTACCTTCCAGTTCACCTCAGACTGATATTGATTCTGTGCTTTGTTGATAAGAACCTAGTCTTTTTAGTCATCCGCGCGCTTGTAGAAAGCTTGGGATGAGTCCTTCCTGAATCTTCGTTAGCAAAGAAAAGCCAGAGAGTGATATTCAATACTTCAATACTCCTTTTTTGTTTCTGTTGACGGCACTTCTATTCAACCGGTTCAGCAAGCCCACAGTCTTGGTTTCATCTTTGATTCCTCTCTGTTGTTTATTCCCCAGATTCAGGCCACCGCCAAGACCTGTAGATTCTCTACAACATTGCTAAAATCCGTCCATTCCTCTCAGCCTCCAATGCCAAGACTCTGGTCCATGCCCTGGTGATCTCACGACTAGATTATTGTAACCTTCTTCTGACAGGGCTTCCTCTCTCTCACCTGCATCCTTTAATCTCTGTCCAAAACTCAGCTGCACGCATTATCACATCCGCTTGCCACTTTGACCGTGTTTCTCCTCTTTTATCCTCCCTTAATTGGCTCCCTTCCCCTTCTCCATTCAGTACAAGCTTTTGTTATTGACTTTCAAAGCCCTCCACAGACTGGCTCCTCCTTACTTGTCTGAACTTCTTTCTCCTCACACTCCTTCTCGTACCCTCCGTTCTGGTAGTCAAGGTCTCCTGTCCTAGCCGAGGATTTCCACTGCCTTGTCCCGGATTCATCCCTTCTCACTTGCTGCCCCTCACTCCTGGAACCTTCTTCCCCCACATACACACCTCATCACTTCTCTAGCCAGATTCAAAATTAAGTTAAAGACTATATTGTTTAGGGAAGCGTTCCCAGGATTGTGCCGTCTGCCCCAGGATGCCTCCTTTTAACTATGTATTAAGAAGCCGAACCCTCCCTCCAGTCCATCTGCCTTGGTCCAGGCCCCAGAGGGAGAGAAGAGCCACTGGACCTCATCCCCTTCCCACCACCTTCCCCTTTTCCTTCTGCGTTGTCTCTTTTAGATTGTAAGCCTGAGGGCAGGGATCCGTCTAATTATAAGATTGTATGTACAGCACTATGTAAATTTACAGTGCTATATAAATAAAATAAATAAGAAATAAGAACGCAGGGCTAGCTATTCTGTCATGCTGAGCTGTGTGGTCTTCTTTGACCAAAAGCTATGGTGGAACTGAAATGAAATGAAGCTACCCGGGAGTGAGTGTTTTTCTTTCCAAAAAGGTGCTCTAAGCTAGGTGTCTGTACGTCTAGAGCTGTCTTCCCTGAACCTAGCTCCCTTGAAATATGTTTGGCTACAGCTCCCATGTCACCTGGGACTTGTCATTTCAACACAGATGGAGGGAGCAAGATGGGGAAGACTAGTCTAGAATGTTGTCTTTGGAACTCAGAACCTGAAAGGAAGGACAGGGAGAGGTACAGAAATATGCAGAGTTAGTAGGATTTTGCAGGATGCTGGTGGCACCCTAGAGAGACTGAGTCTATAATAGCTCCTTGGTAGAGGTCACTGAGTGACAAAGAATCGCAACAGGTCCACATGGAAAGTTACTAGAACTGATTCTGGAACCCATTTTCCCCAAAGGCCCTGCAAAACCCTGGAATGCCTTGAGACATTTGATTTGGACTGGGAATTCAACAGCCAGCCCTTAGTGACTTCGGTTTTGGAGTGTCTAGGTTAGTCCAAGTTAGTTTGGAGGGTAGCCAATATACCAGATCAAGTAGGTAAACAGGAATAAACAATCTGAGATCTCAACTTGGGTCAGAGTGGTAAATTGCTCAGATTGGGAAACTATACAAGAATTGGCAGTTCTATAGATGCAGTTGGCACTCTGTTGGCTCTTCTGGATCATCTGATCCCTGGCTAAATGGTAGTTGCAGTACTGCCTTATGTCTGTCCACCATGATAATGCATACAGTAGGCGAACAGCCTACTGCCACCACAGTAGCAAAACATCTGGAGATAATTTCCACTGAAAGCCTTGCTGCCTTACAGGGTACAGTCCAAGAACTTTGATTTTCCCAAGATTCAGAAATTTGTCTTTGTGGGCTTAACTGTGTCTTCAGTATTGTGGTGTTCCTCCCTCCACCCACCATGCTACTGTGGCCTCTTACTCCTTGTAGCTATACCTCTTTGGAACTGTACCCTAGCATGCTGTGGCTCCATTTACTCAGCAGTGCCATAAATGATTCACGGAGAGCAATGCTGGCTTTGTACCTATTTGTTTGTCACAGATTCTATTGCTTGGGTGCTACATGACGAATTTTTCCATTGCAAATGGCTTGCGCGCTAATGAGAAACATGCAGGGAAATGAACTTCCCCAACGTAATATGGTCTTATTTTTTGCAACTGGACTTGTGCTGTATTTGTTCTTGCCTAGTTGAGGACAGAGGTGGGCAATTGTGGCAGATTCAGGGACCAGTTTTCTGTCCCAGAGCCTTCTGTGGGCCACACAGATTGATAAAAAACAAGAAAAAATGAAAATAGTTGGAAGTCCATGGCAGTTCCCCCCCCCAAAGCCAGATTATTAATTGTTAAACAGCACTGAAAGCATTGAAATTCTGGACCATGCCAACAACTACCATGTCAGATGCACAGGGAAGCCATTGAAATCCATAAACACCTGGACAATTTCAACAGGAAAGAGGAAACCCTGAGGGTAAACAAGGCTTGGCTACCAGTCCTGAAGAACAGCAAGGTCAAAACTCAACCTATGCAAATGAGAAACAGCCCAAGGTCAGGGGATTCCCAGCAGACAATGAGCACCAGTTAGCAGATATTAATCCTTGTTTGCATATCCTCCCACCCTGAGGTCTGCCATTAGCATCAGAACAATACATTTGCAAATTACTCCTTCCTTCCCAGGGTCACACAGGATATATATATCCAATCCTTTCCCAAGCTATCATTCTCTGAAGGTGCCAGCCACAGATGCTGGCGAAACGTCAGAAAGGAACTCTTCTAGAACATGGCCACATAGCCCGAAGGCTCCACAAAAAACTATGATCATAAGTTATTTTTTTTACATCAAAAGTAGGGAACATCTTTGTGTCTGAAGGCTGAGTTCTTTTTGAGAGATGTTTAAGAGATGTTTGGAGAGGGAGAGCGTATTCCCCCCCGTAGGTGAAATTAAAGATGAAAAGGTGTGACCAAACCTATCAGCATATTGTTGCTTTATGATTCTATGATTCTAAGAGCATTAATCAAAAATATGCTAATAGCTTTGATCCCACCAAACTTGGAGTTGGAAGAGACCCCAAGGGCCATCCAGTCCAACCCCCCAGCCATGCAGGAACTCTCATTCAAAGCATACTTGACAGATGGCCATCCAGCCTCTGTTTAAAGACCTCCAAGGATGACTCCATCATCTCCGAGGGAGTGTGTTCCACTGTTGAACAGCCCTTACTGTCCGGACGTTCCTCCTAATGTTGAGGTGGAATCTCTTTTCCTCAACATGACTGCCAACATTACTTTTACTGCCAGTCTTTCAGGCAAATGGAGAAAAATCTGTTGCTTGCCCAAGGACGATAGTGCTCCATACCAATAACCACACAGCCAGAATGAGGGGAGAAGAAAATTGGCCATAACTGGTAGGGTTGGTGTGCACATGGGTCTAGATCCAGACATCAACCAACGCTTCTTGATCAATGAGCCAGACCAATAGGATCTCCTTTGGCTGGCACCCTGCAGAATCCCCTATCACTGAAGAGTGCCAGAAAGGTGTCCGTGGCAACGCCATTTCTGCCCCACACCTCCCAATTCCCATACAGGTGCTTCCGTATGTTAACCAGTGCCAGATGGACACTGGTGAATCAAGTCCTGGATTCAGGATCCATGCTGACCACCTCAAAAGGTGGACCAAATGGAGCCCCATGTGCCCATTTTCTGCAAACTTGCTGTAGCTGCAACCAACAAAGGGAGTGACCACACCCCCAGGAGCCTAGATCTTTCTTAAGTCCAAAAGTCAAAGCCCACACCATTCTCCAAATGTGTCTCCTGCTCCAATGGCGCAAAGCAGTGATCCTCTGCCTCCAGTTCAAACAGTTCATGGCAAAGAGTTGGCAACAGTCCTTGGCTCGCGGCGTGCATCCTGCTTCAACGCTGCATAGCAGTGAACCTCTGCCTCCACTACTTAGATAGTTGGTCCTCACAATCACTTCAGCAGCTCTCCTTCTCATGTGTCTCCCGAATCCATGCCTTTGCATGCCATTTCTCAGCTCTTTGCCTCTGCTTCTGTTCACAGTGCTCTCCTGTAAGTGGAGAAAGAGGTCTTATATACTGCTTAAATCTAAGTCAGGTCGAATGTATCCCACATACGCCCTAGATTTCCACCTGCCCAGCTTCTTGATCTTATCTGCAGGGAGACCATAGGCAGCTGCTGAGGTAGCCACCCCTGTCCTGAAAGAATACCCCTCAAAGTGAACTTCCTTGGGTCCCTTTCTGGGAGAGAGGTGGCATTAAAAATGAAATAAAAATAAATAAAATAAATAAAAATAAACTCTATCACCACGAACCCCAGCCACCTGAGGGCCACTCTTGAAACTACCAGCAGTTGGAACTGGGTGAGGTGGGGGGGCATCCATGTGAATAAACGATGTGTGGATATGCCACATGGTCTGATCTTGTAATGACTCTCTGTAGCCTCAATTGTCTCCTTTTGAACTGAGAAGTGTGGTTGTGCCCTGTCTTCCAGAGTCTGGGGATGCTCAGCATGATCAGGACCAGGGGCAAGCTAAAATTACCATATATACTCGACTATAAATCAACCTGATGTATAAGTCTAGGGCAGGTTTTGGGACCAAAATTATGGATTTTGATATGATCCATGGATAAGTCAAGGGTAAAACTTAGCAGCATGTAACAAAGGATCTAAAGGATGAAGCAAAAGAAAATGATGCTAAAGATCTGTAACAATGTTGACAGGCAGAACTGTTTGTGCTTACCCTAAAGGCTGGATGTATGAGATAGTAAAGGGAGTTAATGCTTATTTTAGGTGCTCCGAGAAGATATTAAGCTCTCACCTGTCACCAGGGGCATGGTTCCTTTTTGATAAGAGTTAAAGTACAGTACTTAAATTGACCGATGGATAAGTTGACCCAGTTTTTTGGGGTCAATTTTTTGACTAAAATTTCTAGACTTATACATGAGTATATACAGTAACATGGAGTGAGAGTGAGTATGCGCATAGTTGGTGACAGTTAAATATGCTTGCTGAGAAGGACACCCAGAAACACAGGATAGGCTTTTGCTTGCACTGCTGTTTGAAGAAGAAGAACAAGGGTGATGCGCCACATTTCCCTTCAGCCTTCTGCAGTTGTTCTGGGGCTCAAGGGAGAGGCAATCTTCTCTCGCTTGCAGGAAGCATTGCAAAAGAGAGAAACAGGCATTTCTTCTGATATCCTTTTCTTTGTCAAAGTGCAAGTGAGATGCCTCCACTTTTCCTCTGAGCCCTCAGTAGGTGACAGAGATAGATAGCAAAGAGAAAGGAGACTTCTCCAGTAAGCTAAGCTGACATTTACAGAGTTCTGTGTGAGCAGCAGGTATTGGATTATGAGAACAAGCATTTGGTCAAGGCTGAGCTTTGTATGAACTATTCCTGGACAAGACAGTAGTAGTTATAAGATTGTATGTACAGCACTGTGTAAATTTACAGCACTGTATAAATAAATAATAATAAATAATAATAGTTTTTAAAATTACTTTCTGGAGTTAATGAGCCATCTATGATTCTCGCTGGGCACAAGATGCACAAAGAAAGCCGACGAATGATCCCAACTATTCAGCTGCACACTCTCCCTTAACTTAAAATCAAGGATGATTTTAAGCTCCACTGGAGAATATCCACTGAAACGAAATTACTCTCCCACCAAACTCAGGTCTGAGTCTAAAGTTCTTTGGGGATAGGATTAGAAGGTCCAGGTGCTTTCTAGGCTGTGGAACTGAAACAATTGCTGCTGTTGCTTAACCCCATCTTGCAGCAGGAGCTGCATCATCGCCCACAGTTTTGGCACAAAGCATTCTTGCTCTTTGAAAGCCAGGGGCCTGGTAGTCTTCTCAGCATTGTTCTGAAAACGTTCCTTTTCCCCTTGCATCTTGAAAGTCAAGTAAAAAAATCTGCCAGCTTTGAACAATGACAGGGAGAACTAGGAAAGCAGGGGTGACACTGTAAGGCCTCATTTTTCCCAGTTGGTGACTGGTTTTCCTTCTTGGGGGCTGATCATTTCTTTTGGCAGCAACACTGGCAATTCTTGTTTGGAAGGAGAGTTTGCAAGCTCAGTGAAACTGAGGCTGAGAGAAGCACATGCATGCATGTGTTTGGAGAAGGAGCATCTTTCCCCATCTCCTTTTTCCTTTGGATTATGAAGAGTGAAAATTGGATAGCCTCAGACTGGTCACAGGTTGTCAGTGGGCAAGTGTAAATATAATGTGCCCCCACCGTCATTTGGTGACCAAAATTTTCCCTCGGCAAATGGGTCAGTTAGCAAGTTGAAAAGCCAAGATGACGCCTGTTAAAGTAAGACCTCGATGATATAAGACAAGCCAAAAGCAAAGCAAGCAAACAAAACCTCACAACAATCAGACAACCACCACAGATCAAAGAACGGTCTGTCTCATGCAAAGTGTCACCTTCTGTCTGGTCTTTTTAATGGGGGAATGGTGACTGGAATTGGTGCTTTGTCACTTGGCTCTGGTTCATCCACTTACTAAACAGTCAGGTCATGCCTATGTTGACACAAGTTTTTATTATGGACCATGTGGCAAATGTGCTTGCAGAGCCAAAAGCTAGCAAAATGTTTTAAAAAACAACAACCGGTGGACCGCTTTCCCCCTCATCTCACCCTATTCCGCTCTTGTTGTATGGCTGTGTGTGTCAGGAATTTTTCTTTCCAGGAAAAAGCACTGTAATGCTATGCCCAATATCCTTCCTGAAGTTTTTTGCATTGAAGGATTTCAGAGAAACCTCTCTCTGGGTCCTGCAAGGTATGGAAGAGACCTACCCACCCACTTTGGGTACTGCAAAATATTATAAATGAATAAGGAAATGGGGGATTTAATGGTGGCTACCTGCTGCTGCCCAGCAGCAAAGCAAAGGCTTTGACACTTGGACAACGGAAATAGTTTTGACTCTCATTGGCAATGGCTATGAGGCTGCATCCATACTGCAGAAATAATCCTGTTTGGCACCGCTTTAACTGCCATGACTCCATGCTATGAAATTCTGGAATTTTTAATTTGATGTGGCACCAGAGTGGAACGCTACAAATCTCAGACGTCCATTGCATGGAGCCATGGCAGTTAAAGTGGTTCCAAACTGGATTATTTCTGCAAAAATCATAGAATCATAGAGTTGAAACTGAGGGCCATCCAGTCCAACTCCCTGCCATGCAGGTATGGATGCAAGCTAAAACAGTTTTTTCCTATCTAAACTGATGCTCTCCTAGGATGTATCCACACTAGATAATTGCAACACTTTGATACCACTTTAACAGTCATGATTCCATGCTATTTAATCCTGGCATTTGCAGTTTGGTGAGATATTTAGGATTATCTGTAGACAGAGACTACAGCTCTCCAGTGGAGCATTCTGCGTATGTCACCAAACTACAAATCTTAGAGTTCTGTAGGATGGAGGGATAGCAGTTAAAAGTGGTATCATACTGCTATAATTGTGCAACACGGATACACCTCTGGTGCTTGGATCATTCCTCTCCTCCTATCAGTTTCTCTCTGCTTTGAAATGTGCATTTTCAGTTGTTTGGGGGACCAGGAGCAGAAGTGGTAATGCTCTCAGCAAATGTTGTTAACCCCCTTTTATGCATGTTCTGTACATAACTTATTTATTAATTTAAATAATAAAATAATTAAAAGCAGGGCTTCTCGTGCATCATTTTGAAGGTCTTTGGCTGATTTGGATTCTTATTTGCTCACACCAAGTTAGAAATGGTGGCACCAGACTTTCTTTGCTGAAGTGTCAGTCTTTTCTGCTGAACCAGTGGAGTTACTGAACAGTTGTGTTACTGAGCTATAGGATGGGGTGGGTGGGGTGGGGGTGGGGGAACGAAATGTCAACTTTTTTGCCACTTGACATTCACTGACATTGGGAGATAGATGCCCAAATTCTGCATCTTTCAGCTCCTCCACACAGGCGAAATAAAGCAGTTTGATGCCACTTTAGCTATCATGGTTCCATCCTGTGGAATCCTGGAATTTGTAGTTTGGTGAGGTATTCAGTCTGGGTGCCTCACCAAACTAGAAATCCTATGATCCTATAAGATAGAGTTACGGCAATTCAATTGGTGTCAAACTGGTTTATTTCTGCAGTGTGGATACATATTTTAATGATCTTCCTCTGTGTATGTGCCTTCAGGTCCCCTGTTGACTTATGGTGACCCCATGACTTTCATAGAGCTTTCTTAAGTACGGAATACTCAGAGGTGGTTTTGTCAGTTCCTTCCTCTGAAATATAGCCTACAGCATGTGGTATTCATTGGCTTGCTCCCACCGGCGTACTAACCAGGGTTGGCCCTGCTTCCAAGATCAGACAGGATCCTGTGCCTTTAGGGTATTAGGTGTACCTACCGGCTCCTTTTTCAGATCTTTGAACCCATGTTTTACACTCCCATTTGCACTGTGTGTTGTTGTATTGCTACTGAGTTCCGAGTGCTAATGTGTTAAATCCATCGTATTGCTATATGCATGGGAGGAATTTACGTGATACTGAGGTTGCTGTGGTGTTCTCATGGTCAAACAAGATATTTGAGGAGGAAGGGGAGTCATATGTGCTTTGGGAAAAGAGTTGCAACAGACCTTGCTTGTTTTGTTCATTAACTATTCCAGATGACTTCAGAGATGCTGTTCACCACCTCTTGACTTGCATGTAAGAAAACAGTGGTCAGTCATTGATCCCTGTTACACAATTAAACTACTGTTCTAATTACTTATAAACATATTTGTGTGAACTTAAGTAAAGGCCAAAGGTCCATCTACTCCAGTATTTCATTCCCTCCAGTTTCGTTCCTGAATCCAGAAACTAAACAATCAAATATTTTCTGTTGGTCTGTGGCATTGTCACATTACGTTGGAACATAGACTAGGGAGATGCAGGTCCAAATCTCTCCTTTGCTCTGAAACTTACTGGGCACTCTTTGGGAAACCATTCTCTTTCCCCTTGCCTTGCCTCCTGGGATTGCCTTGATGCAGCCATGAAGTATTAAGAACATGAGAAAAATCTCATGGATCAGACCAAAGGCCTATGGAGTTCAGTAGTGTGTATACACAGTAACTACCGTATATACTCAACTATAAGTTGATCTCATATATACATCAAGGGCAGGTTTTAGGGCCAAAATTATGGATTCTGATATGACCCGTGAATATGTTGAGGGTAAAACCTAGGTGCATGTAACAAAGGATCTAAAGTGGATGAAGCAAGGGAAAACATATGCCAAAGAACTTACAAAATTCCAGCAGCCATAACTATTTGTGCTCATACTAAAGACTGGATGGATGAGAGACCAGAAAAGGGTTAGTGCTTCCAGGGTAGATTAAACTCTTGCCTTTCACCATACATACATACATAATGAGAGTTAAAATACAGTACTTACATTGACCTGTGGATAAGTCGACCCAGGTTTTTTGGGTCAATTTTTTAACCTAAATTTCTAGACTTATACATGAGTATATACAGTAACCAGTTGCCTATGGGAAGCACACATGTAGGACATTCATGCAGTAGAACTCATTGGGGCAGGACACCTCTGAGTGCTATTTTTTAAAACAAAATTCTGTAAAATTCATGGGGTTGCCGTAAGTCGACAGGCGACTTGAAGGCCCATAGACACTCTGGCAAAATACATTTTCGTTTCAGATGGTGGTGAGAGTGTAGTCATACAGATTGCACGTGTAACAGTTAAAATAGGGCTTGGGGTCAACGGCTGATGAGATGGATGAGGTGTTGAGAAGGAAGATCCCAGTGTGATTACATTAGTGGATTGATTATTTTTCATGGTCCTTAGGACATTTCCGCTGGTCATGGACTTGTGACACGAGTGTCTGTGCACTATAGCCCAGGACCCATTTATCAGTTATTAGGAATTTTCTGAATGGTTTTGTTTCACCATTGAAATACAGTAGGTCTAGCAGCACATATGGCTTTGTTGTCCTTGAAATAAAGACTGGATTCCAGTGAAATGCAGTCATTAATAAATGCGAAGAGCAGAAAATTCCAGCCACAAATGTTATGTTTCCGGGGGTATGTTGTTGCAGTTGCTGTGGTTTTATTCTAAAGATGGCAGTTTGTTTTTTTAGGAAGTTGCTTTTTTGCCAGGCTGGTGCTGAGTACTCAGAAGTGTGGATTTCCTTAGTCTTTTTTCTGTTTTTTTTAAAAATAGCATTGTTTTTATCTTTTATTCAATTAAAAATGAGTCTGGTATGCACTTCAAAGTTCGACTGTGTACACTCTCTAGACTGTACCCTCTGTGCTGGGCACGTACACAGGAGTTTGTGTGGCTTCCTTCCATTGTGGAATCCCTTTTCCTTGGGGAATGGTTAGCTTTCTTCATCCTGGCGCCTTCCAAATTGTAAAGCCTGGCGCCTTCCAAATTGATGGGAGCTGTAGTCCAACACATCTGGAGAGAAACAGGTTGGGAAATGCTGGGTGAAGGAGTTGGCTTTCAGTGGGTAGGGCTAAGCTGACATAGCAGGAAGAATGAAGTGAATCAGTTGAAAATGTAATCTTAACCATGTGTTTTACAACATGGTTAAGATTACATTTTTTTAAGAGCACTGGGGTGACTGGAGTTTCATGCCAATCCGTCTAAATATACTTTTCCATTCTAAGATAGAGATACTGAAGGGGGGGGGGGGGGGAAAGGATCTCTATGTGTGAGTGTGCTACAGATGTTAGTTGTGAGTAGTGCGGATCAGTCAGTTTCTGTATTACCAAAAGACTTACCCTCAGTCTATAGAGGACTTTTGCACTTAAAAATGTTTTGTTCCCCGTTGATGATGTGAAAGAGGAACCAGTGAGTGTGTATGGTGGAATTTAAAATGTATATATATATATATATATATATTAAAAAGGAAAATTCAGACTACTTGAAGTATTGAACATAGGAAAGCTTAAGAGCTGAATCAGTATTTAGTTCTCTGTGGTGCTGGAACCAATCTGGGTTAACTCTGAAAGCTGAGGGACCTGCTCTGAGTTCTTTATATTGCATTTGCTTGCACCCCAAGGTTCTCAGGATGCTTTTTAGCAAGTGTGTTGAATTATCTGACCTTGGGAAATATAATTTTGTCTACCCTCCCACCCCAGCCAGCAAGATTTCCCAGACTTCATGAATTATGTCCACCAGAGTCAGGATCAAGCAGCCGTCTAGATACTATTGGATTACAACTCCCAGCAGCCATAAGCAGCATTGTCAATCATGACCAACACTGAGAGTTGCAGTCCACCAATATCTGAAGGGTCACAGGACTTCTCGCTTCTGCCGTATACCAAGCTTCAGTCGTAGTCCATTGAGATATATACTATTTAGAGACAAGACTGAGGAACTCTAGGGGCCTCTGCTCTGAACCAAAAAGACCATCCATACAGTCCTTAATAGCTCTTTACTCGTGTCACCGTCTTTGAAATCAGGGATGAGCAATCTATGGCTTTACAGACATCACCCAATCTAGCCAGACTTATTGATTCTGGAGGAAGGAAATCCTTGCTACCAGACCTGCCATCCCTGCATGTCAGATTTATCCTCATCAGACCTCCTTTCAGTGATGAAAAGTGATGAAGTTTCTGCAAGTGATGAAAGTTTCCAGAAAGCTGTCTGTTCTAAAATTCTGAGCATTAATGGAGCACTTTCAAGGAATTTCTTCTAACCTTCAGGGCGAACCTGAAGGAATTTATCCTCTTTCATCTCCTCTGCTTTTTAATCTTCTTGAAAAATAAAGGAATTTCATACTCCTCCCTAGGCTTGCAACCTAACTGCTGATTATTTGAAACCATATGATTTTCTTTACCTGAAGCGAAAAGATTTCTCCACGGTATGTTCAGCCTCTACCTACCAGTGTTTTTGTCTTGCACCATCATGGAGCACCATTATCATCCTTTCTCTCTTGGGACGCGAGTCCTTTGAACCATTGGCGGACAATCGCCTGAATCTAGTTTCCATTAAACCAATGTTCTTGGTCACCATAGTATCTGCTAGAAGATACTATTGTATCTTTATACTCTGTATGCTTTATACTCTGGCCTTTTCTTTTAGTCCTCCACAAGGGCAAGGCGATTCACAGGCTTTATGCATACGTCTTGCCTGAGGTGCTGCCCTCCTTCCATTTCTCACATACTCCTGTATATACTCATGTATAAGTCTAGAAAATTTAGTCCAAAAATTGACCCCAAAAACCTTAGCCAGCTTATCCAGGGGTCAAGGTAAGTACAGTAGTCCCTTCCCTTATGCGGGGGATCCGTTCCGTGTAGGCTCGAGCCCCATTAGTATGAATGGGGCTCGTACATCTGGTGGTGCACAGCCATGGGCACGCGCGCCATTATCCCTTCCAGGACGAGTGGAGACTTCTTCCGGGGCTGTACTTTAACTGTTATTTAGAAAAGGAACCATTCCGTGGTGAAAAGCAAGAGCATAATCTGTCCTAGAAGCACTGACGATCCTCTGTTCTTTTATCCATCCAGCCTTTAGTAGGAGCACAAACAGTTGTGCCTGCTGGAATTTTGTAAGTTGTTTGGCATTGTTTTCCTTGCTTCATCCTTTAGATCCTTTGTCACATCCCTCTAAGCTTTACCCTTGACTTATACATGGGTCATATCAAAATCCATAATTTTGGTCACAAAACCTACCCTCTCCTTATACATGAGGTCGACTTATAGTTGAGTATATATAGTATTCTCCTGATGCGTGCAGAGTGCTCACATTCTACCCTGACAGAACTGCACTTTTTAGAAAGCCACCATGGTCTTGCTAAGACAGGGCTCCCCATCTACTCCTAGCAGTTGGCTAAATGAGTGGTAGCTACCACAGAATTGTGCTACCACCTTGCAAAACTTCTACTACACACAGTTGCTAAATGCCACTCTACAAGGGCTGCAGGTAGAACAGCAATTCAATCCGCAGCTTTCCCGGCAGCTGTATCTATTCCAGATATATGCAAAGCAGACCTTTGGTCATAACCATCTACTTTTCTGCACCATTATTGATTACCGATAGATGTTTGGTCACACCAGGACACATCTTTTTGCAGGGCTGTCCTCTGTTCTCATGTGACACCATCCATCTTCTTTGGGTGAGATTTTCAGTCTTCCATGTGTCTGGGCCTCAAAGACCAAGAAGAAGCTGGGGGAGGAGAAGGAGGAGTTGGAGTTACTTCCCTGTAAATGTAGTTCTTCACCTGGTCATTTGATAATTTAGAAAACTTGCTCTCCCCACCAGTGGGTTTCCTATTCCTTTACTGGAATGGTACAATGGTGGACCAGGATCTGGAGTAAATTTGAGGGGAAAGCACTGACATCCATGGGGAAAGAGAATGGTGCTTCTGTCAAAAGGTTTTGGCTCATTTTGCTAAGGTTCTAAAGCATTTACAGAGGTAGAGGAAAATCTTATCATCTGCAGCTTCACAGATTACCACTTGCAAAACCACAGTTACAGGTCAGCAACCTGTTCTTATTGGTATAAGCCACAAAAAGGGAAAAGGAGAGTCATCCCCGTGTGCTGCAAATGATTCAGTTCTACCCGCACTCTTCCTGTTAGGACTAGGACATCAGGAAACAGTACAGTTCAACATTTGGGAACTGTCAAATAATAAGAGAGTTGTACAGTTACTTTGGGTTCACCCACCCCAGTTTTTGTTTTTTAAAGAGCCAAACAAGAGAAAGGGGAAACGTTTTAAATGTTCTCTCTTGGGTTGCCAAGAAAAAATAGTCATTTTAGTCTCTGGCCATTCCTTGACTCACTGTTTGTCTACTCCAAATGACAAACGTGTAAAGAAAATTGGGACTTCTCCTGGCTGCAGAGTTAGGGAATCCGGCATGCATCGGGCCTGGCAGTGCTTGCCACACCTTATACCAGTGATTCACAAAGTGGGCAGTATGATCCCCCAGGTGGCAGTGGAAAGATCCAAGGGGGCAGTGAGGGGGAAAGGGGATGGCAAGGGGGCATTCAGTCAAAATATTGGTGTACAAGAAATCAGGGGAATCAGCAGCATATAGGGCCATGGTGGAGATGAGAGTTGCATGAAATGTCTTTTCAGGAACCCTTAGGAGAGCCAGCGTGGTATAGTGGTTTCTGTGTTGGACGATGACTCTGGAGGCCAGGTTTGATGCCCGTCTTGGCCATGTAAACCCACCAGGTGACCTTGGGCAGGCCCCACTCTCTCAGCCTCAGAGGATGGCAGTGGCAAACCCCTTCTGAAGAAAGGGGGTCGCCATTAGTTGGAAACAACTTGAAGACTTACAACAGCAAACAGCAAATAAAACCACAACACAGCCTTATTTGTATGGTGGTGTCTTTCCGCTCTCTGCCTGCAAGCCTTGGGCACAGGTCATTGCTTTTGTTGCTCGGAGTGGCACCATATTGGCTTCTCCCTTTGCACTTGGACACCTTGGGAGCAGCAAACAAGCAGCTGCCTGAGCAGCAGCTGAAAGGCCTCTTGCCTGCGCTGGCCTTTGCGTGAGTGAGTGGTTTTTCGGTTGCTGGTCAGCCAGCTGCTTGGTTGCTGCTCCCAGGGTGACTGAGTGCAAGGGGAGCAGCAACCAAGCAGCCAGTCAAGTAGCAACTGAGAAGCCTCTTGTCTGGGTTGGCTTTTGCCACAAGGCTGGTATGAGGAAGAGGCTTCTCTGCTAGCTGATCAGTTGCTGTTCTCAAGTTCACTGGGAGCAGCAACCAAGATTGGTTGTTTTGGATTTGCAGTAGAACTGTAGGCCTAATATCAAGAAATATGCATGGGGGGCACTAGGATTGTCACCTAAGAGGAAAGGGTGCAGTAACCGGAAAAAGTATGAGGACCACTGCCATAGACCTCTGCGGTGTCACAGCATTGTAAGGTGCTTCAGATGCTTCTTAAGACCTTGCCCAGTTCAAAACATGACCCTGGTGAATTGACCATCATTGTCAACTTGAAAGTTACCATTGTCAACTTGAAAGTTACCATGAAAAGCTAGGAGAGTTTCTCTTAGAATGGTTTCTAATAAAGGCAAAGCGGTATGGCTCTTACAATGTCAGTTTTATGGTATGTACACACACATAGAGACGACCAATACATGAAAATTCTGGGGTACTGTGCCTCAAATGGTAATAAATTAACCTAGATTCAGGTTCTGGTTTGTGGCCCATGGTGCCGGTTTGTGGTTCATTCCTTCCATCTGTTTGATAGAGGTTCCATTTCCACTTCTTACAGGAGGCAAAACATTTCAAGCACACATTGGAGATATAGAATTGCTTCTGGTCTGTCACTAATGCCCAATACCTTTACATTGGCTTTGTTGTTTTCATGCCTTCTAATATCTTGGAGAAAATAAGTTATTTAACAGGGAGAAAATAAGTTATTTAACAGGGGATCCGAACATGACATTTTCTATGTGGGTAGCACAGTTGTGTGTATAGTCAACATGCATGGGTACAGAGGGAATGGGATCACAGTGGCAAACCCTTCCCTTCCACCGTATGTACATTTACAAGTATACCTATGCACATAGAAAATACAGCCTCATAGGCATGATGTGGAACTGTGTTCTTTGCAGTGACTTGTTATACATGTGCAAAGTGGCTGTGCTTGTGTGTATGTATGTGATATGTTTCAAGATAAGCTGTGCCTCAAATGCCTGCATCAGGATCTACTCGCTCACGCTTGCTTGTAAAATCATTTTACAGGAATTTCCACTCTTTTGGATGGAGACCCAACTTAAAATTCAGACTCATTTTCAGTATGGTGTTTTGTGCTGTAAATTGAATCTGGGCACTTCTTCCCTGTTTTCATGGAAAGCCCTCTTGGTATTATAATGTGTCTTGGTTTGTGCTTTAAATAATGATCTCTTTGCTCTTTGATCAAGCTCCCCCTCTTCCCAGTGGGGTCAAGTACCTTATGTGCTAATAAGGAGCAGCTGAACCATCAAGGCGTTCAATAGGCAGCTTTGTGGCATGCAATGGGAGAGCTTTTTAGTTAATTAAATTACTACATTGGAGAGCCACCCTCTTTTTGAAGGGGTTAAAAAAGCAAAAGGGACGCTTGTTTGACAAATAGCACATCTTTTCTGACCCACGTTTTGTTCATTTCGAAAGAGGCAGATTTTAAGGGATTTCTTCAGTAATACCCACCAAAATATTAAAAGTTAGGGGGATGGCAGAATTGTATTTTCGGGTGTTTACAAGTCGGAATTTGTGCCCTTATTAGCCATTCCCCCTGCTTCCCAAACTAGCAGAGCCAGTGCTGTCCAGAATAGCCTCAATGACAAGCTATGTAACTTCATTTTTACTGTAACCCATCACGACCCGTCGGGAGAGGCGGGCCATGAAATAATAATAATAATAATAATAATAGTAATAGATCATTTTGCACTGTTACAGGCTGTAGAATTCCACTGTTCTTTTTTGAAGAGACTGAAAGTTGAAGTGGGATGTTTTTAATATGTACAGGCCACCCAAATTACGGTGGTTCTGTGCCGTTAAGTGCGGCCTAGGAAATAAACCCACCACAACACTTCTCTGAGCCTTCTTTCTTTCTTTCTTTTTGCCTACCTCAGGATGTGGGGCTCTTAGAATACCAGCACCATCCCAGGGACTACCCTTCCCACCTGCCCTCTGGGTCCGTCTTGCAGCCACAACGGAGAAGACCATCCTTGCTATCAGAGTTTCAGCCAGGGAATGAAAGGTAAGGAGAATGGGAACAACTGTGTGTGCAGTGGAGCTCTGTGTGGAACTGTGAGGTGTATCTTGCAAAACCTGGAAATACGGAGCGGTGGCCAAGATGATTTTTCGGCAAACATTTTAGCAACAATGGGTCAGCTAGAGGCATTTTATTGTCCTGAGCTCTTGAGTCATACTGTCTGTGCCCTACAATCCCTTGCAACATTGCCGGGAGGGCAGAGATATGTGTGATCCAAGAGTTGTATGCCTGGTGTTTTCTAGGATGCTACAAGGGATTCTGGGAATAGGTGTAGTGCTACAAGGGATTCTGGGAACAGGTGTAGTGGTTTTTCATTGGCTGCTGGATTGCTTATGCAGCTGGAAAGTCTCTAAGGCATTATAGTTGAACCTCTGCATCCGCGAGGATCTGTCTGGACACACACACCCCACAGATACAGGAATAAACTCTTCTAGAACATGGCCACATAGCCTGAAAAACCCACAAAAAAACTATGGCTGACTAGATTTCTAGTTTCCCTAGAATGCATTTTGGAGAATGCATATGGGTTAACTAAGTAAGAAACTATATTGGCGTTTGACATATTTTCTCTTAAGAAAAATTATGTCTACCCTGTGGTTCACCCTGGTGTCACAGCATACAATGTAATCTGAAGAATCTCCTCTTCCTTATCCTTTCTCTAACTTAATCCTGAGCCCAAAAAGACAGTGCAAAGCATCTGGAAAGTGCATATATTAAGGTGTCTTACAACTGAACCGTTCTTCAAATCGGCTGCTGGGGAACGGCTAGGGAACGGTTTGGGGACTCCTGGCAGCATCAGTGGTGTTCTCCCGTGTGGTGAGACATGTTCTCCCTCTGTTTCGTACCCTTCCATTCTGCTCCCATGCCTCAGAGTGCTGTGCGATAAGGTCCTTAGAGACAGTGTCACTTTGACAGATTTGAGGCAGTTCAATGGGAGGATGTTTCCCCTAAGTTATTTTTGGGAGTAAGTCTTGAAAGGTGCTTAGAAAAGAACAGGGAGCCAGCACCAGAGTTGGCATGCCTTACTTTTGGAGATTTCCAGAAAGTTGAGTGGGTATTGGCGAAAGGCTTCTTCTTCTGCAGGTTATACCAGGTGAGCTTGTTGATTTGGGTCCTCTTCCAGTTGTCTAATTGATGATCGCCTGCAGAATTTCCCCAACTGTGTTTCTTGGAAGCGGTTGCCAAAGGGAGACTATGGAGTTCCTTCCTTTTTCCATCAGGGGAAGCTTTTAAATATAGACTGCATGAACATATGTCAAGGGTGGCTCAGGCCTAATTAATCCTGCCTTGGTGTGGCAGGTTGTGGACTGAGATGACCTCTGGTGGACCTTTCCCACACCCCCAAACTCCCTTCCCTGTGTTTCTTGGATCAAGTGGTGGCTGGAGGCTGCAGCTGGTGGCGAGGAGGAGTAGATCTGGCCTGTTGCAGCAAATACTTTTGGGTTTCTCTGGCAAAGAGTCAACATCCTTCCAGCACCCCACCCACTCACCTCACTTCCACCACAGGAGCAGGGAAGAGCAGGCATCCGTGCAACTGAGTTCCCCCTTGGCAGATTCATGTGCAACACATCTGTAAGAATCTTGGCTTGGTTCCCAGGTTCCAATTGCTTGGCTTCTAGCAGAGACAGCTGGCTCTTGTGGGTTGGCGGCGGGGGGGGGGCGGCGGGCAGCAAGCTAGGAGAGGCGAGCACAACTATGGTCTTTGAATCTGGAGGAGGGAGGGCACAAACGGCACACACAAAGCTCTGCTGTGTCTCTGAGTGGAGTAGCACGGAGTGGAGTAGGGTGGGGGAACCTCAGGAGCCAAGTCCCAAGCCTGGCACAAACCAGCATGCAAGTCCTTCCCTTCTCCTTCCATAGAAGAATGGAGAAGCATTTTCATCTGAGGACTTTAGAATCTGGTTTCTCCTCCCTTTACTACTGCAAGCCTGGCACATCGTTGGCAGCAGTGAGAGTGTTTGGAAAGTGAGAGTGTTTGGAAAGTGTCAGCAAAATGACTGCCCTTTGGAAATTACCAGAGCTTGGAAACATTTATTTTCTTCTTAGAATCATAGAATCTCCTTTTCCTTCTCCTCCTTCTCCATCTCCTCCTTCTCCATCTCCATCTCTATCTCCTCCTCCTTCTCCATCTTCTCCATCTCCTCCTTCTCCATCTCCATCTCCTTCTCCTCCTTCTCTTTCTCCATCTCCTCCTTCTCCATCTCCATCTCCATCCCCATCCCCATCCCCATCCCCATCTCCTTTTTCTCTTTCTTCTCCTTCTCCTCTTGCTCCTTCTCCTTCTCCATCTCCTTCTCTTCTTCCTTCTCCTTCTCCTCTTTTGAGCAATAGCTCCCAGGATGCTCAATCCAATATAGCCAGTGACTCTGCTGGTTGGAGTAACCAGGGAGATGTGTGCAAACCGGGAACTTTTCCAAAGTCTGGAAATTATTATTGTGCATCTGCTAGAAGGTGGATCTTTAGCTGCAAGTTTATTTTTACCTCCACTTTTTATCCCACCTGTGAGTTCTTTGTCAGATGTGGAATTAAGCCCTACCTGTTTCTCAGGTTGGCTCCTGTGTTCCAAATCAGGCAGCCACACTGAAATGCGCCTCCTCCTTCCTCCCATAGGATTGATTCGGTTCTGTCATTTCTGTCACGGATTCTGCTTTTGAGCATGTGCCTAGTTTAGCCCTGAGAAGGCTTCAGCTGGAATTGTCAGCCATTGCACCTGAGACCTCTTAAAATGTACAGAATGCTCTATCATCACGCAATGCCTCAGTGCACCTCATCCATTGTTTGCAAGGCATTCTCTGGAATGTTTCTCTTTGGTGAGAGTGCGGTGAGGTCCTGCTAGCTGGAACAAACAAGTTTGGAAGAGTTATTTTGAGATCTCCTTTTTGGTATGCTGTGTCATGTCAAGATCTGCTTTTTTTCTTCTTTTTCCCCTATTGGCCTATTCTCTTCTTATACTCTCCTGAATTGTCCTGGACAGTTCAGAAGTAGCATCGTGTTGTCCAGGAATATTTGAACTATGTTATAGATACCCTGTGCTATAGATCTCAAATAGTAATGCACCTATATGTTCTAAATGTCAGAAAGGCATAAATGTACGCATGCCACAGATGTTGTAATTGCAAATTGTGACCTAGCTGGGTGACTACTGTGTCAAAGGCTGCATCTGCACTTCAGAAACAATCCAGTTTGACATCACTTTAATTGCCAAAGCTCAAAGCTATGGAATTCTAGGAACTGTAGTTTGGGTTGTGGCACCTGAGTGCTCTCACAGAGAAGGCTGTATGTCTTACAAAACTACGGCTCCCGGAATTTAATAGCATTGAGCCATGGCAGTTACAGTAGCATTAGATTGGATTATTTCTGCAGTGTGGATGCACCCTTAGTTGAAGCTATTTTACAGGATTGCTGTGAGGATTTTGTAGGAAAGGGGGGACATAAATTAATAAATAAGTAATAATTTGTTTTCTTAAATGTTTAAAACGGCAGTTTGGGGTGCATCATGAAATGGCTTAAAATAATAAAACACAAACTAAAAAATAAAAAGTTATAAAGATGAAAACACCAGAGTGATCAAACTAAAAACCACCCCCAGCAGGAGATTAAGTAGTGAAAAGCTCTGAAAGCTCTAAAATTATGCTTAAAACAGCAGTGCCCTTTTAAGAAATTGGGAGGAAAGGGAAGTGCAGTGGGGCTGAAAGCATGTTCCCAGGGAGCACCAACTTGTGAAGGTAGGAAAAGGTTGGGGGGAAAAAAATAAAATGATCGGCCTTTCTGAGTCAAAATAGGCTCATGCTGGGCCTCCAACTCATCAAATGTGAATTGGCATAATTTATACACTTCTGCTCACCGTAACATAGACCCCCAGGGAAATATTCTGTGTATATTTATCTCAGCTGGCATTGTCATTTCAATGGACCTTTGGTATCTACTGGGGTTTGGTTCCAGGACCCCCGTGGATCTCAAAATCCGTGGATGCTCAAGTCCCATTAAATACAATGGCATAGCAAAATGGTGTTCCTTCTGTAAAATGGCATCATCAAGGTTTGCTTTTTGGAATTTATGTATTTTAAAAATATGTGTGCATATCGAGGGCCGACAGTATTGTCCCCATATGGTAGGTAGATGGCCTCAGGCTGAGGAAGAGAGACTTGCCAAGCTCATCATTGACGGAGTTGATAAATAAAGTGAAACTTGAAGAGGGTGTGAAGTCGAAGGCTTTCACGGCCGGAATCCATAGTTTTTGGTGGGGTTTTCGGGCTATGTGGCTGTATTCTGGAAGAGTTTATTCCTGACATTTCACCAGCACCTGTGGCTGGCATCTTCAGAGATTCTGAAGATGCCAGCCACAGATGCTGACGAAACGTCAGGAAGGAACTCTTCTAGAACATGGTCACCTAGCCTGAAAAACCCACAAAAAACTATGGTTGCTGCCCATGAAAACCTTCGACTCCACCTTGAAGATGATGTTTGAAACCTTGGGTGTTTCAGTGTTGAAACCTTTGGGTCAGATGTTGTGAGACACCCTGCTCCTGGGGTAAAGAACCTTTGGTGCTCCAGATGTTTTAAACACCTATCTTAAAGTCCAGGCTGAAACCTGGAGCTGATCCACAGCTCCACTGATGCTCTACAGCTTCATTGAGGTCCCCAGCCTCCCTACCTAGATAGCAACGCCGACCTCCTGTGGCTGAGTGGCAACCTATATGATATCTTGGGAAGGTTCAGCCTTTACCTGATCAACAGATTTGCCAACAGATGACAAAACACCAAGCAATCACCCTGGAAGCAAGAGCATCATTGGCTTGGTTGGAGGCCATGGTTGGAGTGTGCTTTATTTTAGAAGTATAGATAGCACCACCATCAGAACTCCATGAGCTTTGCTTCTCTGTTCTAGGCTGGCAGCTCTCAATACCTTTCCCCAGCCACCCACATCCTTGACTGGCATGCTTGTTGACACATGAGTGCCTGCTTGATGCATCTCAGGGCCCAGGTTCTAATTCTGCAACCGACCTCAGGGACCCGCACATTGGAGGCTCTAAAAGTCTGGATTTAAGTTTAGCCTAGTCCTTCCCACAGGATTGTCCCAGCTAACATTCCTAGCCCCAGCTCACTTCTTCATGTCAAGTCGAAGGATTTCAGGGCCAGCATCCATAGTTTTTTGTGGGTTTTCCGGGCTATGTGGGTTTATTCTTCTAGAACATGAAAAACCCATTAAAAAGCTATCATTTCTTCATCTTTCACTACATTTATTAACTGAGGAGGAGGATTCTCTGATTCTATTGAAAGTGTGGTTCAGGGTGATCAGATGTCCTAACTGCAAAGGAGGATAAAGCGTAGGATATTCAAGAAAAATGTGAGACCAAATAAAGGCTAAAAACACTCATGTAAATACAAATGTATGCTTCGTAGTCATGCTCAGAATGGAGGACATTTTGGAATTCCTCCTGGACAGATGGCTGAAATGTAGGACACATCCTGGAAAAGGAGGACATCTGGTGGTTCTGGTGGATTACATTTGCAAATTAATTTCAGGCAATCTGGTATATGGTTATGAGAGTATGTTATTTGTGCAGTTTTTATGGGGAAGAGGAGATTAATTACTGTAATATAATCGAGAGAAGAAATGGAAGCTATAATAAATTATTATGCATAGTATTTGCCATATATCCCCTCTTAAAAGAAATCCATAGTAGTCAGAGGAGGGTTCTTTTTATGTAGGAAGTTTGATTATTTTGGTAGCCTAGTGACTGATTTTTTTTTTCCAGCTTGGCGATTGTTTTTGAATTGGTTATTTTCCTCTCCTTTCTGGTGATTAAGGTTTTGAAGCGTTTACCCCATGGTAACAAGAAGTATGGTGCTTTTGTCAATAACAATATATTCTGTTCACGTTAATAGCTGACGTGTGCTCCCAGCCTTCCAAAGCAGACACACAGAGTGTGGCAAGAGGGGAAAAGCTTAATTGCTATTCTTATTGAAAATGATTAATCCTTTTGATTGAGGAGCTGGAAAGACGATGTACTAAGGAGGAGACTGAGGGGGGGGGGGAAGTAAAGAATTGGCTTTGTCAGCTTAAAAATGTAATAGGATACATTTGTGATGAACACTCTCCCTTTCCCATACTTTGTGGCCTTTCCGCCATCGTTCGGTGCTGATGGCCACTTTTGCTTGAGTCGCTGCAGCCACCAAGATATGAACCTCAGAAGGTGGCTCTGCAGAAATCTGGACTCAGTCTCCTGTTGGTGCTAAACTGATGACCAGAATGTGGAAATGTTAGGGTCAATGCTAATATGCTGATATCAGATTGTTGAGGAAATTCAATTTGTCACATTGAAACGTTAAGGAAATTTTACCACTTAAATCACTAGTCCCAGTTGGATCAATGTGATTTATATAGGTGTTGTCTCACGATTTAACAGTTGAGTCAGGAGGTCTGATCTACTTGACACTAGCAGTTTGCATTAGGCCTGTATTATTCAATTTGTACCATACTTAAAGTTTGATCCCAGAGGGCTCCAGGTTGACTCAGCCTTCCATTCTTTCTTAGGTTGGTAAAATGAGTCCCCAGCTTGTTAGGGGCAATTGGCTTACATGTTATAAATCACTTAGAGAGTGCTTTAGTTCACTATGAAGCAGCATAGAAATGTAAATGCTACTGCCAAATGCTATCAAATAGAGGTTCGACTTCTGCATTCCCACTAAAACTCAGCCAGAGGAGGACGTAACATGTAGGTTTTGAAAACCTTCCACATGAAGTGTACAGAGGAGACTGGTTGATGTTTCCAGGCCTTCTGTGAAATCTTCTAGGCCAGAGCAGCTTGTTAGCTTTGCAGAATTAGAAGATTGCTATAGTTTTTTGTGGGTTTTTCAGGCTAGGTGACCATGTTCTAGAAGAGTTTATTCCTGATGTTTCACCAGCATCTGTGGCTGGCATCTTCAGAGATTCTCTGAAGATGCCAGCCACAGATGCTGGTGAAACGTCAGGAATAAACTCTTCTAGAACATGGCCACATAGCCCGAAAAACCCACAAAAAACTAAGGATGCCAGCTATGAAAGTCTTCGACTTCACATTAGAAGATCACTCTTTCTAGCTACTGACTACCTTTACATACACCTGTTCCTGCTTGCAGCTAAAGAAGACCAGGACTAACTAAATCAACCAATTAGAAAAGACTCTGACAGAGAGTTGTCTCCGATTCATATTGTGAGCTCCCTTGTAAACATTATTTTAGAGTGGCGTCTGGGCCGAGTTGTTTTAATATGGAATGGCAGCAACGCCAAGAAGGGCTAGAACAATGCTACTGAAACAGCTGGTTGCTGGATTGGAGCCTGTCCCTGAACCGTTGGCACCTGGTCCCTGGCAAATTTCCACGCAATAAACAATTGTAGCTAGTGGGCACAAATATAGTGCTGGTCCCTGCCTTATTGTGGGGAGGGGAGGATTATCGGTACACCACGTCAGAGCCTGAGAAGCACTGAGCTAGAGGATAAAGGCAAGCAAAACAACAAATATCTGAGTCTCTGTAGAGCACGATGTCTCAGGGATTCATGGGTTCAAGCTGACCTCTGATTTGGTCTGTCTGTCTGTCTTTTTGACTATACTGCCTTATCCTGTACATCAATTGTGAAGGTGTTGTAAAAGCCACGAAGACAAAAGAGTGCTTTCCGCATTGAAAAAGTTCAGTGTACAGTATTCACAGAAACTGGCTATGTTTCTATAGGAGAAAGAAGACTAGACCAATAGATGGATAGTCAATGTTTTGAGCCAAGATGTGAGCCTTTTCGCTGTGCAAATCCTAAAGGCACCAGATCAGGTCTCATCTTGGAAGCGAAGCAAGGTCACAGTGGTTAGTACTTCGGTGGGAGACTACCAAAAAATATCAAGTACCAATGAATACCCATATGCTGTAGGCTGTATTTCAGAGGAAGGGCCCGGCAATGACTTGGATGACAGAATTGGGGGCATACTTATCAAATTTGCAGATGACACCAAATTAGGAGGAGTCGCAAATACCCCAGAGGACAGGATCAAAATTCAAAATAACCTGAATAGACTAGAAAGCTGGGCCAAAGCTAACAAAATGAAATTCAACACAGAGAAATGTAAGCTACTGCACTGAAGGCGGAAAAATGAAATGTACAGATATAGAATGGGGGACACCTGGCTGAATGAAACTATGTGTGAAAGGGATCTGGGAGTCCAAGTAGACCACAAGTTGAACATGAGTCAACAGTGCGATGCAGCAGCTAAAAAGGCCAATGCAATTTTAGGCTGCATCAATAGAAGTATAGTATCTAGATCAAGGGAAGTAATAGTGCCACTCTATTCTGCTTTGGTCAGGCCCCACCTGGAATACTGTGTCCAGTTCTGGGCACCACAATTCAAAAAGGATGTGGAGAAACTGGAGCGTGTCCAAAGGAGGGCAACTAAGATGGTGAAGGGTCTGGAAACCATGCCCTATGAGGAACGCCTTGGGGAGCTGGGGATGTTTAGCCTAGAGAAGAAAAGCTTAAGAAAAGGTTAAGCCATGATAGCCTTGTTTAAATATTTGAAGGGATGCCATATTGAGGAGGGAGCAAGCTTGTTTTCTGCTGCTCCAGAGACTAGAACATGGAACAATGGATCAAGCTTCAGGAAAAGAGATTTCATCTGAACATTAGGAGGAACTTCCTGACAGTAAGGGCTGTTCGGCAGTGGAACACACTCCCTCGGAGTGTAGCGGAGTCTCCTTCCTTAGAGGTCTTTAAACAGGGGCTGGATGGCCACCTGTCGGGGATGCTTTGATGGAGAGTTCCTGCATGGCAGGGGGTTGGACTGGATGGCTCTTGTGGTCTCTTCCAACTCTATGATTCTACAATTCTATGAAAACCACTCGTGAGGATTCCTTGCCTGAGAAAACTCTATGAAATTCATGGATTTGGCATAAAGTTGGCAGGTGACACATTGGAATGAAGTTACTCTGTACCTACCTATTGTTTCTCATTTAATCCAAATCAGAAAACATTGGTTATTTGTTTCAGAACAAGCCAGTTTATTATACCAACTTTGGAATGCAGTTTAACAACCTGGCTTTGTCTTGGTCGAACAATCATAGATTTATAGAATCATAGAGTTGGAAGAAACCACAAGGCCATCCAGTCCAACCCCATGCCATGCAGGAACTCCAAATCAAAGCATCCCCGACAGATGGCCATCCAGCCTCTGCTTAAAAACCTCTAAGGAAGGAGACTCCACCACACTCCGAGGGAGTGTGTTCCACTGTCAAACAGCCCTTACTGTCAGGAAGTTCCTCCTAATGTTGAGGTGGAATCTCTTTTCTTGCAATTTGCATCCATTGTTCTGCGTCCTAGTCTCTGGAGCAGCAGAAAACAAGCTTGCTCCCTCCTCAATATGACATCCCTTCAAATATTTAAACAGGGCTATCATATCACCTCTTACCCTTCTCTTCTCGAGGCTAAATATCCCCAGTTCCCTAAGGCGTTCCTCATAAGGCAGGGTTTCCAGACCCTTCACCATCTTAGTTGCCCTCCTTTGGACATGCTCTAGTTTCTCCACATCTTTTTTGAATTGTGGTGCCTAGAACTGGACACAGTATTCCAGGTGGGGCCTGACCAAAGCAGAATAGAGTGGTACTATTACTTCCCTTGATCTAGACGCTATACTTCTATTGATGCAGCCTAAAATTGCATTGGCCTTTTTAGCTGCCGCCTCGCACTGTTGACTCCTGTTCATCTTATGGTCTACTTGGACTCCTAGATCCCTTTCACATGTGGTCTCATTCAGCGAGGTGTCCCCCATTTTATATCTGTTCATTTCATTTTTCCTCCCTAAGTGCAAAACCTTACATTTCTCTGCGTTGAATTTCATCTTGTTAGCATTGGCCCAGCTTTCTAGTCTATTCAGGTCATTTTGAATTTTGATCCTGTCCTCTGGGGTATTAGCTACTCCTCCTAGTTTAGTGTCATCTGCAAATTTGATAAGTATGCCCCCAATTCTGTCATCCAAATCATTAATAAAGATGTTGAATAGCACTGGGCCCAGGACAGAACCTTGTGGCACCCCACTGGTCACTTCTTTCCAGGTTGAAAAGGAGCCGTTGTTGAGCACCCTTTGAGTTCAGCCAGTCAACCAATTACAAATCTATGTAACAGTTAACTTCTTCTTCATGGTCTCCGTGCCTCACACAGTAGAGTTTGCGCCTGCGCAGAAGCTCCATCCGGAATGCTGAAAAGCTGAGCAGATTGGCGGGAGCCCCGCCCCTCCCATTCCCTGAGCATGCCCAATCCCGCCAATCTAGCTCCTCCTTCAGTTCTCTTTTGTCCGCTGCAAGAGTAACATCTCCTCCGGAGTGCTCTTCATTGCGACGAAAGCTGAGTAGCTAAGACTCCGTCTTATTTTTATTTTGTTTTATTTTTATTTCTGTTTTCTTTAGTTTTAAGTTCTTACTCCGTTTTTTCCTTGAGCTGCCCCCTTTTTTGCTCGGAACTCGAGGGTTTTGGCCCGGACGGGCCCCTCGCGATCAGGTCGGCCTCTTATGGCCGCTCCGTTCAAGAAATGTTCCGAATGTGGAGGTAAAATCCCGGTTGTGGATGGACACTCGAAGTGCATTTTCTGCTTAGGCAGTTCCCACATTCCGGAGAAATGCAAGCATTGCAAGGCTTTTAATCCCGCCACGCTTTGCCAAAGAGCGGATCGGCTCAAGGCCCACTTGTGGGAGAAGGCCCTCTCGGTTTCCCACACTTCGGAGTCGTCTACGGACCCCTTGGGACGTCTCCCCATCTCTAAGTTCCCGAGAATTCCGAAGATCAAAAAAACGACCTCGACGTCGACAGCGACCTCGACATCGACGGAGGTTCCTTTGGCTTCGGCCTCGACACCGGCTACCATGTCTCGCCCTGAAGGGCAACATAGAGAACACAAGAAGCGGCCATCATCCACCGAGCTGGAAAAGCCGAAATCGAAGAAACATAAACACAAGGAGGTCCTTACTTCGGTTGTCTCGGCGGCTGCCCAGGCAAACCTGGCCATGTCCTTTTTGAGACAGCCTTCGGCCATCGACCTCTCTGTCCCGGCCCCGGTCACTGTACTAGACTCGGCGCCGGAGACCTTGGAATCCGCATTTCAGCCTGCACCTACCCAGGTCCTCGCCCGTACGGGGACGGTCTCGACCTCGGTCTCGACAGTCTCGCCCATTTCGGCACCGACTTCTCTGCCACCGAAAGAAATCCTAGCCTCTTCGGAGCGCATTTACAGGCTGCGGTTCCCATCTCCTCCACCCCGGAAGTCTCCGGAACCATTTGAGGAGCATTACTTTGACTCGCCCCACTCGTCGGCCTCCTTTCTGGCTCGACATCGGGCTGAATCCTATTGGAGAGAGCGCCATCCATTCTACCGCTCCTATTCTCCGTCGTATCGGCATCGATACCATGTCCGTGATCTCCACGTCGGGGACTTCTCACAATCTCGCTCTCGGTCTCGTTCTCCTTCTCGGTCCCGAGCCAAATACAGGGCCATATCGCCACCGCCGGCCTCGACAGCCACGGTGTTGAAACCCCCGGAATCGAGTGTCGTTATGACTGCTGCAGCTTCGGCTACGACCACCACGTCGACATCGATAGCCTCCGCTCCGATCAGTTACGCGGACGCTTCGACGTCGACCTTTCTTACGGCGCCAACACAGCCCTATGTGGATCCGCATTTGCCAGCCTCCCAGTCTACGGAGGAGTCAACGGGAGAAACGGACAACCGTCCCGAGTCTCCACAACCTGCCATTTCCTCTCCCAACGAGGAAGTTGAGGACCAGACACCTGGTTCACCTGTCGAAGACCTCCATCTGTTTACTGGAATTGTCGACAGGATGGCAAGAGCAGTAGTCCTCCAAACCGCCCAGACGGTCCAGCCTCCCAGGGACCCCATCGATGGTCTCGTGGTGCGTCCCCAGCAACCTGTGGTTATTCCATTCTTGCCTTCTTTTTCTGACATCATGGTGGCTTCTTGGAACAAGCCAGCCTTGACACCACCTGCCTCAAAGAAGCTTGACTCTTTGTATCGGGTGCAATCAGATACAGCCCCGTTCCTGTTCACCCATCCAGCCCCTAATTCTCTGGTGGTGGAATCTACTTGTAAGTCTACTGGCAAGTCCCATTCTGCCCCTGTGGACAAGAATGGCAGAAGAATGGACATCTTTGGTCGCCGTTTCTACTCCTCTGCGGCTTTGGCAGCGAAAGTGGCCAACATGCAAGGCTGCATGGCCGGTTATCAGAGGTTTCTGTGGGATCGTATGGCTGCTTTCATACCCTATATGCCACAGGCACAACAGGAAGCGGCTCAGGAGTTCTACGCCGAGGCACTCTCCCTCATTGCCCAGGAGGTGCGCTCAGCTAGACATGTTGTGGACTGCTCTGCAAAAGTCATGGCCGGTGCGGTGGCACTCCGCCGTTTCGCTTGGCTGAGGTCCACTTCCCTGTCTGAGGAGGCTAAGTCCAAGATCGACGATCTTCCTTTCGATGGTGAGGGTCTATTTGCCGCCAAGACCGACGAATCCCTGGACACCATGGCCAAGGCTCGCCTGAACAGGAAGAGACTTGGGCTGACACCTAGCAAGCCTCCATCTGGTCGTGCCTGGCGCCAAAGGCCATACGACCCCGATTTCACCCGTTCTCGTTCTGCTCCATCCTCCACCTATAGGACCCAAGCCTATGCTAGGAGGCCTTACAGGCAGCCACAACAGCAGCAGCAACAGCAGCAACAGCAAAGGCAAGGCCAGCAGCGTCAGCAGCAACAGCCTTCTAGGAAGCCATCCTCCAAGTCACACTTTTGACGGGCCCTTGGAGGTGACACCCAATTTCTTCTTGCCAGTCACCCTTTCCTCAGTCCCCAGACTTCGCCATTTCTACGAGAACTGTTCCAAGATCACCACGGACTCCTGGGTGCTTACCATCATCCGCCTGGGCTACGCCATAGAGTTCTAAAGTATTCCACCAAATGGCGTTTTCTTTTCCACTCCCTCCTCTCCTCCCTTCTCGACAAAGGAGCCATACAACGTGTTCCACCGTGCTACAAGCACCAAGGCTTCTACTCCAGGTACTTCACAGTTCCGAAGAGAGGAGGAGGTCTCCGCCCCATCTTGGACCTGAGAGGCGTCAACTCATACATCATGCTTCGCAAGTTCAAGATGGTGACTCTCCAATCCATCTTGCCGTTCCTGCACCAAGGGGACTGATTTTCATCCATAGACCTAAAGGATGCTTACTTCCACATCAGCATCAGGCCACAACATTGGAAGTATCTCCGTTTCGCCATAGATGGAGATCTCTATCAATATACCGTTCTTCCTTTCGGCCTCTCAACCACTCTTCGAGTGTTCACTAAGTGCATGGCGGTGGTCATTTCTCACCTTCGTCTCCAAGGAATAAAGATTTTTCCTTATCTCGACGACTGGCTTCTGGTGTCGTCCTCCAAGATGCAACTTTACAAAGACGTCCAGTATATCTTGGACCTCTTGGCCGACTTGGGACTCAAAGTCAACTTGCCAGAATCCATTCTCCACCCTGTGAGGGTGATAGACTATATAGGCACGTCTCTGGACTCTGTGATGGGGCGAGCTTACCTTCCTACCAGACGGGCAGAAGCCCTCTGGGAACAGCTGCAATCCGTCCTCTACACTCATCGTCCGTCTGCAAAGGACATTCAGAGACTGTTAGGCCACTTGGCTTCAACCACGGCAGTGACTTACCTGGCTCGTCTCAGGCTCAGGCCTCTCCAAGCTTGGTTCCTGGCTTCTTTCGATCATCTGAGGGACAATCCGTCCAAGAGACTCTCTTTGCCACCTCATATCAGAGACTCTCTCAAGTGGTGGATGTCTCCCTCCAACATCCTCAAGGGGATGCCCTTCCAGACGCCAGAACCGTCCAGGATGGTCACTACAGACACGTCCATGTCAGGATGGGGCGCACATCTCAACGGCTTATGTGTACAGGGACAGTGGTCTGCACAGGAGGCAGAACTGCACATAAATGCCTTGGAACTGTTGGCAGTCATCAAAGCTTTCAGGGCTTTCGAAAACCATCTCCTCCACAGAGTTGTGCAGGTAGTATCAGACAACACAACCACTGTCTGGTACATCAACAAGCAAGGAGGAACTCACTCTCCAGTCCTCTTGCGTCTCTTCCAGCAGCTGTGGACGTGGTGCCACCATCGCTCCATTCATCCAGTGGCCATTCACTTGGCAGGAAAGGACAATGTGTTAGCAGACTCCCTCAGCAGGGACAAGGTGCTGTAGCACGAATGGACTCTGTCGAGCCCGGCCTTCAATCTCCTGACGTCTGTTTGGGGAATTCCCTCAGTGGACTTGTTCGCCACCCCGGAGAACGCTCAATGCCGGACATTCTACACCAGAGCGGGCAAAGGGCGAGGATCCATGGGGGACGCCTTCCTTTGCAGTTGGAGCCGAGGTCTTCTGTATGCCTTTCCCCCCTTTCCTCTGATCTCCAGGACGGTGGCCAAGATGGCCAGGGACGGATCCAACGCCATACTGTTGACTCCATTCTGGCCGAGACAACCTTGGTTCACTCCTCTTCTCCACTTGGCCAAGGGTCGATACTTCCACCTACCGAAGTGGCCCGACCTTTTGTCCCACTCCAATGGAGCGGTCCTACACCCGGACCTAGTCAACCTATGGATGATGGCGTGGAGGATCCAGCCATAGAGTCTCCTGACCTGCTCAGGGTCCTGTCTGCCTTGAGAAAGGACTCCACTAAGAGATCCTATGCTTATAAATGGAAGCGTTTCTGTGCCTTCACGGAGGCTAGATCTCACCTGTGAGCCTTAATACGGTCTTGCATTTTTTGCTACACCTCAGAGATCAAGGCCTAGGCTTCTCCTCCCTCAAGGTCTACCTGTCGGCTATTGTAGCCAATCAGCCACCTGGCTCAAGGTCAGCTCGCCTCTTCACGTCACCTACGTTAAAGAGGTTCTTCAAGGGACTACATCACCTCTACTGGCCCCGGCCTGGTCTCTCTCTCTAGTGCTTACACAGCTTACGAGACCTCCATTTGAGCCTTTGGGCTCTGCTTCCTTGAGACTGCTGACACTCAAAGTGTCTTTTCTTGTGGCCATAACTTCAGCCAGATGTGCTTCTGAGCTGACAGCCTTGCGCTCGGATGAGCCTTACTTGACGTTTCATAGGGACAAGGTGGTCCTCAGACCGGACATTTCCTTCCTCCCTAAAGTGGTTTCTCCGTTTCATCTCTCCCAGGAGATTGTGCTTCCTAACTTTTATCCAGATCCTTCTTCGCCTCTGGAAAAGACTATGCACACCCTGGATGTTCGCCGTGCTTTGGCTTTTTATGTTCAGCGTTCTCAAGAGTTCAGATTATCCAATAAATTGTTTGTTTGTTACGGTGGTGCCAGGAAAGGCAACCCAGTTTCATCACAACGGTTTGCAAAGTGGATTGCTCAAACTATTGCCTTGGCCTATGAACTGGCTAAACGCTCTCTTCCAGTTGGTGTACGTGCCCACTCAACCAGGGCTACGGCGTCATCTGCTGCCTTCCTCAGAGGTGTTCTCCTGCCAGAGGTCTGCAAGGCGGCCACGTGGTCACAGCCATCCACGTTTGTTCGGCACTACCGGCTGGATTCCAGATCCCAGAGAGATGCCAGTTTCGGTCGTGCTGTTCTTTCTTCAATTTTGCAGTGACCTTCCCACCTCCACAGGTAAGCTTTTCAGTCACCCTATTGTGTGAGGCACAGAGACCACGAAGAAGAAGTACAGGTTGCTTACCTGTAACTGTGTTTCTTCAAGTGGTCATCTGTGCCCTCACACAAATCCCACCCTATCTCCCCTCGGTCAGGTCCCTGCTCTTTTGCGGCGGACTTGAACTGAAGGAGGAGCTAGATTGGCGGGATTGGGCATGCTCAGGGAATGGGAGGGGCGGGGCTCCCGCCAATCTGCTCAGCTTTTCAGCATTCCGGATGGAGCTTCTGCGCAGGCGCAAACCCTATTGTGTGAGGGCACAGATGACCACTCGAAGAAACACAGTTACAGGTAAGCAACCTGTACTTGTCTATCCCACATTTTGCAAGCTTGTTTGCAAGAATGTCATGGGGAACCTTGTCAAAGGCCTTACTGAAATCGAGGTATACTATATCCACAGCATTCCCTTCATCTACCAAGCTGGTAATTTTATCAAAAAAAGAGATCAGGTGTGTTTGGCATGACTTGTTTCTCTGAAACCCATGTTGACTTTTTGTGATTATGGCATTGGCCTCTAAATGTTCACAGACTCTCTGCTTAATGATCTGCTCTAGAATCTTTCCTGGAATTGATTTCAGACTAACTGGACGATAATTGTTGGAATCCTCTTTTTTTACCTTTTTGAAGATGAGGACAACGTTTGCCCTCCTCCAGTCTGCTGGGACTTCTCCTCTTCTCAAGGAGTTCTCAAAGATTATTGCCAGTGGTTCCGATATTACATTTGCCAGTTCTTTTAATACTCTAGGATGTAGTTCATCTGGTCCTGGAGATTTATATTCATTTAGTTTAACCAGGTATTCCTGTACTATCTCTTTACTTATTCTGTGCTGAAATTCCCCTATTCTGTATTCTGCTCCATTATCCTTAGGTTGAGCACCCTTTGCCCTTTCTGAGAAGACTGAAGCAAAGAAGGTGTTGAGTAATTCTGCCTTTTCTCTGTCCCCTGTTAGCATTTTGCCATCTTCTGCACGCAGTGGCCCAAACATTTCCTTCTTCTTCCTTTTGCTGTGGACACATCCAAAAAAGCCCTTTTTATTGTTCTTAACCTCTCTACCAAGCCCGAGTTCATTATGCACTTTAGCTTTTCTGACTGTATCCCTACACATGCTTGCTATTTGTTTTAATTCCTCTTTGGTGATTTCCCCATTTTTCCATTTCTTATACATGTTCCGTTTAAAACCTAGCTCAGTTGAAAGTTCCTTAGTCATCCATCCTGGCTTCTTGAGACATCTTCCATTTTTCTTCCTCACAATTTCCAATCACAATTTCCTAGTGTAGGCAAACTTGTTAACTATGGCCTGGTTTAATTGTGTGTTGTGTATAGGGCTTCTACAAAAACACATGCTATGTGTGTATCTCACTGTGTCAGGTGTCAGCTTTTTGTGCGCCAAGTGGCCAGCATCAGAGCTGACAGACAGACAAACATATAGTCAAGTGGTGAAAGAGGTATAGCATGGGGACTTCCTTGTGCAAACTGGGGGAGAGCAATAGTGTTGGAAATCTACACCATGCAGTGTTAGCAAATTGCTTCTATATTTCAGGATTAGGAAGATTCTGAGTGGCTACGTGAACATCTCATATCCATTTGTCCACAGTTCCCTTTTTCTGGCTAGTAGCCACAATGGCCCAGCAAGTGGGAAACAAGTTTCTAACCCACAAGGCTCCTAGACCAAACCCCAACAGTATCTCTCACAGTAGTTGTAATCTTTTCCTCTTTTTGTCTTCTCCATATCACGGTTGTATTTGTCTCAGAACTGATATGGCCTTGTGGCTCTGTGACAGTTCCTTTCTTTTTTCTTCCTCCCTGACACCCACAGGTCGCAGGAATTACTCAGCCGAGCCGAGCCTCATTCTTACCTCTCTGACCTGAGCAAACAGTCGGATATCGAGTTCATCGAGACCAAACGGCCCCGGCTAGAGCTTCTTCAAGAGCCGCTGCTGAGACATTCACCCCTGATCAACCAAAGCCATCAGGGAGAGACAGAGGATCTCTCTAAGGTAAGCCAAGGAACTTCTTAAAGACATGTATGCTGGTTTTGCAAGGAGGTCTGGAAAGCAGTAATACGTGCATCCTGAAAAACAAATGGTGTGTGGTCTACAATATTCCAGCTCTGTTTGCAGTGTAGAGGAGGAAACATATTTTTAAGCGTTCTCCTCCCTGTGTTGGGGAAGGAGATGGTATTCTTGAGAGCAGGGGTTCATCAAGTATGGAGATACCAACCTGACTGTTATATGGAGGAAAAGGCAAATAGTAAAAACCTGTCTTGTGGAAAAAAGACAAATAGTACATGAACCCAACAGTCGGGTGGGGGGGGGGGGAACTCCTTCAGAAGTCAGATAGGAGAAATGCCCCATGGTCTTAGAGGTCTCTATGCTAATAATAATAGTAGCAGTAGTAGTAATTATAATAATAATTTGTATCCTGTTTCTCCCTATATTGGATCAATATTTTGGATATATTGGATCGATATACGAGGGGTATCCAAAAGTTTTAATGATCACCTTTTAAAAAAATTGACAGAAAGTTTGTTTTGATTTGTAGTTGTTAACTTATCTCTAGGTAGTCACTATCTAGATTTATACATTTTCCCAGCTTATCTTGACCCTCTGAATACCTGATATTGTAGAAGTCTGCAGATTGCGCCTGATGAGGATTTTACACTTTAGTCACTTCTGGCACAGCCAGTCACAAAAATAAAGGATGCAATAAGCTGATTTTCTCAGCAATGTGCACTTAGGGACCAATGATGATACTGACAAAATTTCATCAATATGCCATAATAACTTCCAGGTGATAATTATTACTTTACAATACCCCCTCATAAGATGCAATCTGCAGACTTCTACAATATCAGGTATTCGGAGGGTCAATATACGCTGGGAAAATGTATAAATCTAGATAGTGACTAGATAGAGATGAGTTAACAACTACAAATCAAAACAAACTTTCTGTCAATTTTTTAAAAAGGTGATCATTAAAACTTTTGGATACCCCCTTGTATATTCCTTCCACCCTTTATCACCAATCAGCCAGGACTGAGGCTATTTCTATCATTGTTTGACAAGATAGGTACTGCCACTGACATTGTGTTGTTGGCTCAAGTGAAGCAATGCCTGGGACTACTGCTGAGGTTGGTAACTAAGCTCAGACCACTGTCTGCAAACCTAGTGTCTCATGTAGAGAACAAGTACCATAATGTATAATACATGGAGCATGGGAAATAGAAAAGATGATCTTGAACTCTTAACACAGTAAAACAAATATGTTATAATAGACTTCACTGAAACCTGGTGGGATGAGTATCATGATTGGATTGTAGTATTAGAGAGGTATAACCTGTTTCAGAGAAATAGACCACTACAGGAGGAGTAGTAGTAGCATTATACATCAAGGATGTTTATACCTGTGAAAAGATCATGACTTAGATCCTGGGTTTCATGTTTCGACTCAGGTTCCATCTCCAAGATATTGTCTATGCAAATTGTCCAAAAAAAAAAAAAAAAAAAAAAAAAGAAAGAAAAGAAAAGAAAGAAAGAAACCCCAAATGCTTCTGGTCCCAAGCATCATCCTGTACTGTGTTAATGATGCAGTTGAGTAGACTGTTGTGCTCATGTGTTTTCTCTGAAGCAGATAGCAATTGTGAAGGTGGGTGGTGTCTTGCAGTGGCCTGGGTCCACTAAATTGAGTTATGTTTTGTTTACCCATGAAACTAAAGCAAGTCTGTCCCTCAAATCATCTAATATTTTAGGTTTGGGTGTTATTGTTTTTTAAATTGAAAGCTGAGATTATTGTAAATATTTTCTGTATCCAGAACAGCATTCTTCTGTTTCTGTGTGCTTCTGCAGAATTGCAGCTCATTCAAAGCCCTAAGCATTCTCTGTGTAGGTAGTATGTGATTCAAGAGACAAAATTCTCAACAACAACAACAACAACGTCATTTTCCTTGAAGGTCAGCTGATTTCTTTTTCTTCACCCTTCACAGTTACAGATTCTTCCAACTCTTGCATGATGAATACATGACCTTGTCAAATGCCACATTTTGAGAGTGTCATGAATCCTGTTTTATCACTTTCCTATATGAACACTCAGCCCTCGCTGCTTCACCCCTCAGTTCCACTTTAATTTTTACACACACTACCAGTTTTCAAGTGTGTCTGCTGTCTTGTTGGCTTTCTCCAACCAGTCTTTTTTGACACACAAACTCCAGAAATCAGTTCAAGGAAGGAGACTCCACTACACTCCTAAGGATTGTGTTCCACTGTCAAACAGCCCTTACTGTCAGGAAGTTCCTCCTAATGTTGAGGTGGAATCTCTTTTCCTTCAGTTTGCATCCATTGTTCCGTGTTCTAGTCTTGGGCATTCATTCATTGGGCATTCAGATCTCTCATCTCTTGCTGGGATTACGTGCCTTTTCTCCCTCTTCTGCCTCCCTGCCTCTCACAATGGGCTGGACTCTGCTGTTATTAATGAAACTGGCTGGGGCCTTCATTGACCTTGGCAGGTCTCCCACTTGGCTCAAGGGTGACTGGCAAAGACTTAATCCCTAATTGAGTAATCTAGGTCTTTTTGGTGACAACGGTGCAGGTCACAGCTGTTTGAACAGAGTGCCATGGCAGCCATCAGATGGGGAAACACACATATGATAGTCACATAGCCATAGAACTGTCAATTTCATGCCTATCACCACAGCTTGTATATAGATTGAGGAGGACTTCGAGGCAGCATCTCAATTTCCATCTCCCCCATACACATCTTTTTTTTAAAAAAAAAAAACTCTTGAGAAAATATTTTCTGAGAAAGAGGGTGAGGTCTCTCCACGTAGAAAATTCCATCAGTGAGTCTGTAAATAAAATAGCATAAGTATGAGGGAAAGGTTTAAAGTGAGTCAGCTATGGTCTGACCTCATTACGACTGCTGACTCCTTTCTTTCTTTTTCTGACACAGCTTTTTCCCCACTTGTTTTCGATGAGTGCATTTGGAGAAGAGACTGGGAAGCAATGAAAAAGCTAATGGGTGTTTTCTTGATACAGATTATTAGCCTGTCTGCCACCTTTAATTTTTCTGTTTCTGTGGAGTGGGTTAGAAATGAGTGGGATAAGGAGGAATGGGGACTGTAAAAGAGAAAAGAAGGGAAACAGCAGAAAAGAATGGAAATAAATATTGCAAGCTGGAGCTGAAAGTGGCCTCTGGATTTGAAATATTACAGGTCTATGCTGGTTTTAGCAGTCTTGGGCCAAGATCCTACATCACATTAAGCTTTTGCCAGCAAACATAGAGTAGGTGTCAAGAGGCTGGTCATTCTGTCTTCCTCCTTTCCCAGCCAACAGTAGCAGGAGACTCCCAGGTGCATCTCTATCTCCTTACCCACATCAGCTACATGATGTGCCCCAATTCAAGTTGTCTGTTCTTGATCATGGAATGAAAGGGGGGGGCAACCTCTGCTCCCAGCATAGGGTTGCTTCTTCCTCCCTCCCTGTCAGGGGCAGCTGGACTGAGCCCCCAGTACATTGCAACAGGCAGTCAGTGGTCAGAAAGATAAAGCTGCACCCAGAAATTGCCCTGTTCCATTTGTTGCACACTGGTGTTGAGGTTTTAGAGAGAGAGGGGGGGGGGGGAGATTGGAGGTCTCTTTCTGCAAAGTCCAAAAGTACATCCCTAGTTGAGCCCACCAAGGTCATCAAAAAGTGCCATCCACGTTCTCCATCCACTGTCATCTGGGACCAATCGAGAGATAGGTTTGGGAGCGGTATCTTGGGAAATCTGTTCAGCCGACGTGCCATATCAATAAATGCAATTTTTAGAACCAATCTTCTGTCGCCTCCTGCCCCTTGCTTTTTGATTGACGTTCATAGCCACATTTTAAATTACTGTTCAAGCAGTAACTGTGTGGCAAGAGAGGCTCCCCTCCCGCCTCATCTTCGTTAAGGCTGACTGCCTCTTTGCAAACCCAGCTCATCATTTGCATAATTAGACCTTTCCATTCTGTTCCATCAATATTACAAGGTGACATCTCACCCAATTCTCTTTGCGTGAAAGCGGATCCTTTAACTTCATGCTCTCCACCTCTGTAATTGGAAGAAATGTTGGCCATCTCCCATTCCCCAACCATTTCCTTCTGATGAAAAGCTCTGCTTTGCTACACAGATAGGAAGGGAGCTAAAACATAAAGTGCACACTGGGGTCAGGGCAGGGATAACACTATAGATTCTGTTCTTCACACTTTGGAATCTGTTTTCTGTTCTGGACACCAATGTTTTGATCTGCTAGTTACACTGAGAATTCTCTTCTGGGAGGATACAGTAACATCCAAAATCCACACAACAGCATGACTACCCCTGGATATGTCTTCTGAGTAGACAAATCAGTCCTCTGATTTGTCTGGGTACTCTTCTGTGTATTATATTATTATTTCTTCAACCTCTCCCCCCAAGCCTTGAGACATCAAAACACATACCTTACGTTAAGACACATAAACTTAAGATACATTAACACCATCCATCATAAAATTAAAAATATACTGTTTTAAAACTCTCCTGGCCAAGTCACTCCAGAGTCTAGTGGCAGCTGGTGAAAATGTCCTCTGGGTGTCAGTTGTCAATCTAGTCCTGCTAGGTTGAAGTAATTGTCCCCCAGAGGACATGAGTGGTTGGGGAGAATTGTCTGGGAGGAGGTGGTCCTGTAGGTAACTTGGACCCAAACCATGCAGGGTTTTAAAGGTAATATGCAACACTCTGTACTTTGCCCAGAAATTAACTGGCAGCCAGTGGAGTGATTGTAGTAAGACTGGAGTAATATTGGTGAGATATAATCACTCATAGATGGAAAGGTAAAGGTAAAAGTTGGCACTCCTAGATGTACCAGCAAACAATCTGGCTGGTGTGTTTTGAACTAATTGAAATTTCCGAACTTGGTACAAAGGTAGCCCAATTTATAGCGCATTGCAATAGTCCAGTCTTGAGGTTACCAGCATGCATGCTACCATCTTTAGGTCTTCCCTTTCTAGGAAGAAGCGCAAGTGGCGTATCAGTCAAAGTTGATAATAAGCAGTCTGGGCCGTCACATCTATCTGGGCTGATGGATCCAGGAGCGCTCCCAGGCTGTGGACACAGTCTTTCAGGGAGAGTGTAATCCCATCCAGAGTTGGTTGATAACACCTCTCAAATCCAGATTAGGACCCTTAATACTAAGCATCTCCGTCTTGTCTGGATTCAGCTCCAGTTTTGTTTTTCCTCATCCATGTCATGTTCAGCCAAGAGATGGAGTCAGAGGAGGAGGAGGAGGACATGGCTCCTCAGGAGCAAGAGGAGTTGGAGGCTAGACCAGATCCCAGTTCTGCCATGCCAGACCCCAGCCCTGACATTTCAGCCCCAGGAGTGGGAGCCCAGCCAGGCTCTGGCACTGTGGAGCTCCCTTCAGAGGCTAAGCAGCTGAGTGAGATTTCAAACGAAGAATCCAGTTTGGTGTTCCCTCCTTTAAGGAGAGGAGGGCTGAGAGTGCTGGTGTATGTCGGTCCCACAGGCTTGCTGAAAAGCAAGTTGGTAATAAAGCACAGCTGCCAACAGGGAGGGTGTCTCCTACTTAAGCACCTGTGGGATGCCATCCCTTTGCCAGAACTTATTATAAGTCTTTTGGTGTGACTGTGTACTGGCTTCGTGTCTTTGGAACTCTGGTTTGCCTTGACCTTGGATCGACTTGGACTTTTGCTGCTTTCTCCTTGCCCTGACCTCGGACCGGACTGACTTCTGTGATTTCCCCAACCCTGACCTCGGCTTTGGCTTTTGGACTATTCTTAGGATCAACGTTTAGGTTTGTGGAACTGCCTTATCAGCTTTTGTTGGTGTATGCTGGCCGCAATCCGGGACAATCCAGCCCATTACCTCCTCCAGGCATTCATTTAGAGGAGACACACTGTCCTTAGCTGAGGCTGTTTTTGAAGGTATGGAGAAATGCTTTTGGGTGTCATCAGTGTACTGGGTTATCTCTCTAGAGGTTTTGTGTAGATGTTAAAAAGCATTGCGGTAGAATGGCACCTTGTGGTATGCCATATAACAATTCCGTTTTTGAGGAGCAACTATTCCCAAGCACCAGCAGCTGGGTGTATTTGGAGGACGTCAGTCACACCCTCCTCCAGCCTTACCAGAGGGCCTGGTAGAGGTATAAAAGCCTCTCCTGCACCATCTTTGGCTCCAGCAACGGCAGTTGCGTGTGTTTGGAGGATGTCAGTCACACCCTCCTCCAGCCTTACCAAAGGGCCTGGGAGAGGTATAAAAGCCTCTCCTGCACCATCTTTGGCTCCAGCAACAGCAATTGGGTGTGCTTGGAGGACGTCAGCCACACCATCCTCCAGCTTTACCTGAGGGGTGGTGGGAGAGCAAGGCAGCACCCAGGATGCCTGTGGGGCCTTGAAAAAGCCTCAGGAAGAACTGCCTCCCTCGCCTTGAAAAAGCCCCAGGACCATCTATCTATTGCTTCCATGTGGCGACAGCCAAGGCCACAGAGGACTTTCCCCCTCCCTCTTTCCACCTCGGGGGCAATATGGCCACAGAGCATCTGGCTGGGGGACCCCCCCCCCCCCGGAACACCATTCTGGCTTCCACATGGCGACAGCCAAGGCCGCAAAGGCCTTTTTCCATCTGGGGAGCGGCGAGGCCATAAAGCACTTTTTGGGAGCAATTTTCTTTGTCTAGCATTTTTTGAAGACTTGACTCAGTTAGGACTGCAACTCACATTTGGTGCTCCCCATGTTGTTATACGATTTTGCTTATCAGGGACTGGAGCTAGCTGGGAATAACTGATAATAATAATACGTTTTATTTCTAGCCCGTCCCTCTGAACAAGCAATCGGGGCGGGGTACAAAAGAGAATAACAATTAACAAAGCAAAAATACATGGCAGTTATAGCAAAAACATAGTAATTATAACAAAAAATAAAATTAACAAAGCAAAATACATAACAATTAACATATCAAAACAAGTAAAAAGAAAATCTCCGATTCTCAACCCCCATCCCAATCCTAAAACAATGTGAACTATACACAATCTAAAAAGAAAAGAAAAAAAAGTGGGGAGGGGGAGACAAGACTCCTCCTTAAGTCCAGGAGCCAAGGCATGGGAGTAGCCCAGGTGGAGGTAGGGCAAACAAACACTCTCTCAGCCGAGTCTTCTTCACTGGCAGATGTTGAGGAGGAGGGAAAAAGCTGGAGCCGGGAATAGTCAGTGAGCGGGCATTGAGGTTGTGTGGGGGCAGGGAAGATATGGCAGCAACAGAGTGAACAAATGTTACAAAAGAAGAAGTTATCGATGTTTGGTATCATAGAATCATAGAATCATAGAATCATTGAGTTGGAAGAGACCACAAGGGCCATCTAGTCCAACCCCCTGCCATGCAGGACCTCCAAATCAAAGCATCCCTGACAGATGGCCATCCAGCCTCTGCTTAAAGACCTCCAAGGAAGGAGACTCCACTACGCTCCGAGGGAGTGTGTTCCACTGTTGAACAGCCCTTACTGTCAGGAAGTTCCTCCTAATGTTGAGGTGGAATCTCTTTTCCTGCAATTTATATCCATTGTTCCGCGTCCTAGTCTCTGCAGCAGCAGAAAACAAGCTTGCTCCCTCCTCAATATGACATCCCTTCAAATATTTAAACAGGGCTATCATATCACCTCTTAGCCTTCTCTTCTCCAGGCTGAACATCCCCAGTTCCCTAAGGCGTTCTTCATAGGGCATGGTTTCCAGACCCTTCACCATCTTAGTTGCCCTCCTTTGGACCCGCTCCAGTTTCTCCACATCCTTTTTGAATTGTGGTGCCCAGAACTGGACACAGTATTCCAGGTGGGGCCTGACCAAAGCAGAATAGAGTGGCACTATAACTTCCCTTGATCTAGACGCTATACTTCTATTGATGCAGCCTAAAATTGCATTGGCCTTTATAGCTGCTGCATTGCACTGTTGACTCATGTTCAGCTTATGGTCTACTTGGACTCCTAGATCCCTTTCACATGTGGTCTCATTCAGCCAGGTGTCCCCCATTTTATATCTGTGCATTTCATTTTTCCTCCCTAAGTGCAGAACCTTACATTTCTCTGTGTTGAATTTCATCTTGTTAGCATTGGCCCAGCTTTCTAGTATATTCAGGTCATTTTGAATTTTGATCCTGTCCTCTGGGGTATTAGCTACTCCTCCTAGTTTAGTGTCATCTGCAAATTTGATAAGTATGCCCCCAATTCTGTCATCCAAATCATTAATAAAGATGTTGAACAGCACTGGGCCCAGGACAGAACCCTGTGGCACCCCACTGGTCACTTCTCTCCAGGATGAAAAGGAGCCATTGTTGAGCACCCTTTGAGTTCGGCCACTCAACCAATTACAAATCCATGTAACAGTTAACTTGTCTATCCCACATTTTGCAAGCTTGTTTGCAAGAATGTCAAGAATGTATCTATCCCTTCTTCAGTTCACTCTGTTTCCAGAGTAACT